>CM032396.1:11023028-11347837 GCA_019049475.1 Eueides isabella
CCCCGATGGAAGACCTATATCAGATCATATCTACTCATCGATAGATTCTGATTATTCATCATTAGAGCAAGGCATGGCACCCGGAAGGCGGCGAGACATGCGACAGTGGTCGACGCCACCGCCTCTCGTGGACACGGGCAACTCCGTGCAAGCTTACCTAGTCTAGACGGGCTATAGCCCACTTCCAGTCACATTGTAAATAGATATAGATGTTGATATTAGATTGCTGTAAATATTGTAATTATTAGTTATAAGTGCTATACCAAAATTTATGTAAGTGAACTTACTATTGCCTGTTCGTTATCCTGCGTATAGGTTACGTATTAAAATTTTAAAGACTGCTCTAGCAAATAAATATTGTAAATAGCAAAAACAAGTGATCATACTATATTAAATATCATTAATATGGCGTTATTTATACAATATAAAAGAATAAAGTGATGAAGATTTTTAAAACAGTTTTTTATTCAATGTCCTTAATGTATAGTATAAAAATTCTTTCACATAAACTTTCTGTTCTCGAGATACAAAAATAGTAACGTTGCATTGTACAGCTCTTTCTCATAATTAGTACTTTAAAAAGTAAAACTTTAACTGTTAACTTTAACGTGTTACCATTATAACAATAACTTTTTTTAAACTTTGAAATAATTTTTAAAATAATAACACTTTTAAAATTATATATATAACACGAAAAATTCCTCATTAAAAAAAGTATCAACATGATAAGTTTTGTTTTTATATATAACAACGAATTACACAATAAAAATAAACCTATGTACACAAAGTTAATAACTTAACAAAATTATTATAAGAACTTTTAATTATGTAAACTACAAGCTATGGAGTTCTACAATACCATTTAAAACATCATTTTCTCGTTTAGTTTTGTAAAACAATTTATTCCTATGAGTAATAGTTAATTATTTTAGAATTAAAAGTACATTATTTTACAACAACGTAATTATACAATAAAGTGATTGCAAAGTTTAATTGCTTTATTTACTTTACGTTTTGGTTAATTTTGTTTTATTTAACGCTATTTAGTAGAGCCTTTTGAATTTAATTATTTTCGAAGTATATATTTGTTACAATATTATTATATAATTAACCTTATGGTAAATATCAGGCCTTTTCTAAATAATAGGTAGTTGCTGACTAATATTAAGCCAGGTAAAACTTTCTTAGAATCAAATAAGTTAGTCTATTGTTGTTGCTATAGGAACTGTCAGCTTTACTCACTATTTTGTTTTACATAGAAATTTGTAGAAAGTAATGTATGAATTCTTATGAATGTTTTGTGTATAGACGCCTATTTGCCTCAATTTATTAGTATTTTTACATATCTTTAGACAATAAAAGTAAATTGATTTACTGCATATGACAATCATAATAAACTTAAATATATTATTTTACCCAATTTTACTATAGAAATTTACATTCTCACTCGGAATTAATCCAATCCGTCAATATCAAAAGATTAAGCTCAAATAGGTTTTCTTCTTTGTCCATAAACCGGACGCGGCATCCGCCGCCGCACGTGATTTGAGTTTAGGCGTAATACAAACTTACGCTTGCTTGAATATTAAACTGAGTAACAAGTATTTAAATGCGGCTTTTCTTAACGACTTATAATCAATTTAGTACATTTATATTTCTAATAAATTAAGAGTTAAAAGTCAAATCTAGCAAGATACAAAAAATATATAGTTAGAGAAGAAAAAAAAAACGATTTCATAATAACATATTAACAGATAATATATTATATATCTGGTGTATATATAATAACATTCATTTTATTACTATAATTATACATATTTTTTTACATATTGCTCTGGGTTAACTTAAAATTAAAAAAATAAATAAAAAAAACTATATGAGATATAATTTTAACAAAAACTTTGACCTTTGCAAGAAAAAAACATTAAAAGTTGTATGCATTTAGCGTACAACTTTGATAAGTTTTTAAGCTTTAAAACTATTTTTAATAAGAAAATACTTCCAAAACGCAAATACATACACACACACACACACATATATATATATATATATAAATATATATATATATATATATATATATATATATATATATATATATATATATATATATATATATATATTTATATGTATATATATATATATATATATATATATATATATATATATATATATATATATATATATATATATATATATATAAAACCTTAATATAAATACAGACGGACAATTTTACATAATAGTATTATTTCAATAGCCCATCGCTCAAGCAGCAACGACGCTAACGCTAGGAGTTATGGCCGTGATCGGCAATTGCATTGCCTGTTATTAGCTGTTCCCAGTATATTGCCACCGTTACTTGTTATTCAAAGTATCTATTAAGTTCCTTTTTGTAATTCTGAATTAGTCATAGAGGAAGTTAACTGTTTTAGTGTTTATATCAGTGAAAGGCTTTTAGCACATGTCAGATAATGTTATGATATATATTTTTAATAACATTTTTCCAATTTTTTCTATGTTATAGTGGTTGATTTGGATTCAGTAAATATAATACGATGGTAGGGAGTTCAAATCAAAGAAAGTTTTCATAAGCAAAAGTAGCGAACCGGATTATAAAGAGTACTGGTTGTAAAAAGGTAAGTACTCCCTCAGCTTTACGATGTATCCCGCACATGGTGGGGCATGCAGAGAGAACTTGAGAACCTAGTGTTAGGACACTCCATTCCGCCCCCTATCTTTGTGTCAAATTTTGAAGCATTGTGTGTTAATTGCCGAAATTAAATGCCCCGCTAAGCCTTGTTTGTTACGACAGCAAAGAAAGTAAAACATGATATATTTGAAAATATTAATTATTTTATTTTCTCGAATGGCCTAAAATACTACATAACTCTAAACTTAATATCTATATATATATGAATATCTATATATATTTAAATATATATGTACTTATTGCATAAAAATAGTTATATTCGAGAACATACATACTGCAAATATTGAAAAGTAGATATAGTTACACCGAAGATAAAAATCTAACATATGGTTTATTTCACATCACTCAGAGAAGCAATAACTTAAGTTAAGACTAGATGATTACGAAGTCAATAATGGAACAAGTAGTACAAAGAGCGTGTTATGAATGTAACTCGAAGCGAAGTACCTCGTAGCACTTGAACTTGTTATATCCATTTATAGAAAACATGCATAGTTTTTTTATTAAAAATAAAACATAAAGATAAACTATTATATATGTTTAAACATACTTATAACGAAAAGAATAAAGGATAACCTCCTTTATTCTTTTCGTTATAAGTATGTGATGATCTTAAGATAGTAAAATTATCTGTGAAAATCACATGATTAAGAGCATTGCTTGTTGAGTGGTTGATTTCAACGTCACTTTTTGCCTTGTTATAAAATTTTTATCTTGTACTCTTTTAAAATATTAAATAATTCATTCTGAATAGGAATTGAAGTTGGAACTACAGCGTTTAAATTTAAAATTATATTTAATTGTAAGCCTATCGATTAAAGATTATATAATATAAAAATAATAAAAAAACACAATACTTATCTAAGAGTGGAAAAGCTGAATGCTAGAAGAGCTATGAGCTATAAATTATAAGATCCTAAACTTAAATGATTTCTTTCATTCATTTAAAATAAATTTCACAAGAGGCAGAGATTTTCAAAAAATGTAAAAAATATTTTTTTCTACCAAAGAATAATAATGATAATAATAATTTGTACTTAACCAAAATGAAATCACATGTCAGCAGCCATCATCAAAGATGTATGTGTGCAAATTGCTTGCTTTCTCCGTCTCAAATTTATTAAATGCATTAGACACGCACCAGTAGGCAAAACGATGTGTTTAATATGCTTTCTCTTGATCTCAATAACATATATTTTGCAGCTTAATTAAAAGTACGTTCACCAATTGTGCTCTGAGCTTTCATTATGTGCTTCAAAGCTCTATATATAATGTATGTAGTTTGACAAAGTTTATGATATTGGTTATTGTAAAGTGATTGGTTTTTAACCTTTTAGCAATATTTATTTTTATTTTGAATTTTATTATTTATCTTAAATAAACACAGTTGAAAGACAGTCAGATTTTATTTCTTTTGTATATCTATGTATATATACCTACTTATGATTTTTTACATACTTTGTGTTTTGGGTAACAAAATCTAAAGTTTTAAGTGTATTCTACCTGTTTTTTTTACAGCTGGAAAAGAAGACAAATATATATATATATATATATATATATATATATATATATATATATATATATATATATATATATATATATATATATATATATATATATATATATATATATATATATATATATATATATATATATATATATGTATATATATATGTATATATATATATATATATATATATATATATATATATATATATATATATATATATATATATATATATATATATATATATATATATATATATATATATATATATATATTATATATATATGTATATATATATATATATATATATATACATATATATATATATATATATATATATATATATATATATATATATATATATATATATATATATATATATATATATATATAAATATATACGATAAAGTGGGCTGAAAATTTTATTTTCCCTTAATTTAACTTAGATATTAGGTACTATTCGATATAGCACACATCTTTATTAATTTGACAGGATTGTTTATTCTAAACAAAATGTTATAAATATCTAATAGATCATAAAATACTAGATTCAAATGTTTCACTGTGACTAAAGCCGTCACGGATCATAGCCACTAAAATCGGACGCTACGCCAAAACGAATAGTAGGTATTGAAATTGGGCAATGAAATGAAATTGCTAAAGCATTTTAACGTGAATTGTATTTAAAAAGCACAATTTTATACAAAATGGATAAAAGGTAAGCTATTTTTTAATATAGTGATATTTTAGTTTTTATTAAATACAAATTTCAATAAGCTCTGATAACGGTAAACGTTTAGTTACACTTTACGTAGTATTAAGCTATATTGGTAAAGAGACAAATAATAAAATCAAAATGTAATAAATTTGATAAAATCCACGATCAGGTATGGATATTAAAAGTTTCAGTTCTTTCATTTATTAAATGAAATACTTTTTACATATATTTTTTAGTTGTACACTATATTTGCAAGCCAAAAGCAAATTTTGGAGAAATAATATGTTTAATTTTAGAATTCAATATTTAACTTAGGTCTTCATCTTATATAAAGGAAGTGAAAAAAATTTATTCCCTAAAGTTGCAATTATCACGAAAGCTTCTGAAAAGAAAGATCTATATAAAGACATCTAATAGAAAGAGCCACTAAAATGTCTATTACAAGCGTTATAGACGCTATATACGTTTTTAAAAACCACGAAAACGTTTATTTCGATTCAATTTACCTTTAATTTTACCCATTAATATGACTGGTGCTCATCACGGTGAACACAAAAGACCTAATGAAGCATGAACACGTTTTATTTACAATTCATTTAACAAACTATATGACTTAAAATCAACATCCCGTTTATCTTTTTAGCCTTCACAACACTAAGTAAAACAATTGACCATAAAATCTACCGTACGTGTCCCTCAAAAGAGAAAGCCTGCTAATGTCCGCACTCGGCACTACTCGTTACATTACGTCTTATTTAAGACAGTATAAGAAAAAACTCGCGCTGAGAGATCGTGAGGCAGAATGGCCATAAAGCTAAGCCGTGTTTCTTAAAGACAAAAGTCATATAGCTACCGGGAGCTTCAATATTTGGGGACGCTGTAAAACGTTCCTAACTTTATTGCGACATTGTTACGCATTTTTTCTCATCCGCTCAGTTTTGACAGCGGTACAATGGAACGAGCTTCTGTTTTATAATAATAAGCGAGGGACAGTAGCCTGCGATGTTTTCAAAGGTCGTATTGTAATTTTATACTTGTTTTGCATTACGGAGCCTTTGTCGTCTTAAGTTTTGAGACGCTGCAATTAAGAGCTTAACAGCAAATGAAAACTCATTTACTTTTGTTTGTTCAAGATATTGGGTGTCGCCTTCGGAGAAAAAAGTATGATAATATGTACACAGCAATTAAAATGTAGTTAGAATAGTGTTCGTGTATTTAAAATCGCATTTAATATTAAAAACATGTGTTATTATAGATGTTTAAGAAGGATTATTTAATAAATATGGTCTATTTTAAAAATAAAAGTTCTTAACATGTCAGTTTATTGCAAAAACTATTTAAAATTCAACTACAGTCAACAGTAACTGATGTGAAACAAACTTAATATGCACAATACGAGCATAAAACGCCGCCGACAACAAAAACAGATGAAGGGTTTGCTTTCGTGTATTTTTTTGTAGCAAACTGTCAGCACATTACACACACGAGATCGACAGACCAGAACGATTCCACGCGTAGATGTATTCGACGAAGTTTATGGCGCAGTAGCGGAATCGTGACGTCCTCTTGCCGAATAGCCCCTTTCTCGGTAGCTCATGTCAAATAAAACGTAATCAACTATTGTCTCGTTCACCCTATTGTCTCCATGCGTTATGGCTACATCATTAAAATGTGAGGAAGTTATCGTCATATGTTTTAGTCTATTCATAGCTAGTTTATTTGAAAAGTTAGCAACGATTGTGTCCCAGTTCTGTCGTAAATCATCGGAGCACTGTTGCTTACTACTGAAGTCGGGCCGTTTGTTTTATGATTCTTTTGTTTAAAACTTTTATTGGCCCGAAGGTTCCGAAAACTAATTTATTCGGGGACCAACAGGCCTTGGAAGTTGCTCACTTGCTAAAGGACAGTTTAGTATTCGATTTAGATACTTCTTATTTTACGATATTTTCCGTTGTGTAAGTAAATTTGCCTTCTAATGGTTTACCAATATTCTAAGTTGTGGATAAATTTTAATTTATCTTGAAAATTTTAGAGCTTTTGGAACAATTTTTAATAAAAATGAAGATTCATAGTTTTTTTATACATTTTGTTATTTTATTACAGTGACTCATTTAGTTTAATATATATTTTTTGTTAACTTTACGATGCTCTGTTCCATTTCCCATTTTTCGCCAAATTTGAGCCATTGCATGTTGTGTGGCTGAACTCAACGCCTCGCTTTGCATTGTTACCAAAGCCAAAAAATTAAAATAAGGTATATTTCATTTTCTTAAGTAAGTATCGAGCCTACAGCCTGTCGTGTTATTAGTAGTCGCACGCTTGTATAACTGCACCACAGAGATGAGACAGTGACCTTGATAAGAGACTTGCATGCTAATTTGTTGTTTTAGATAGATATAAAATCCATGCAGGATACGGTATGATATATTGAATGTAAATCACTCCACAAAATGCCATAGATTAAACAGCTGTTTATAATACGAATACATTTGTATACATATATCGTAAAGAATATTCTTGTAGGTATAGTAATAAATTTAAATTACAAATAACTGCGCAAAGGTCACCAGACTTTCTTTACATTAACGGCTGTTAGTGTTATTAAGGCAAATTACTTTTGGAAAGGCGAAGCAATCAATATGTGTAATACGTTACTGATGACCGGCACGGCTACTAGAAATGATTGAGGCTTCCGTTCAGCCGATTAGTTATGATTTAGTGCCCCGCTAAGGGATTTACTCTTTTTTATTTCAATTTTCTATTATATTTTTTGTGTAATTATAAACTCTTAAACTCACTCAAAGAAGTGAAATATTTAATATTTTCTAATAAAATATTTAATATTTTTTTTCCCTTCTCAACACTTTATGCCTCTAAATCGAGAGAGAGGAACGGAGTAAGTGAGTCTTAACACTATTTTCGCCACTACTCCGATTTTCCCCTGTCTACCCTGCTGTACAACGTGAAGCTGAAAAAAGAAACATACCTACCTTTTGATGTTTGAGTATAAAAGATACGATGTCTGAACGTCGAAGAAATGAACATTTTTAGGTTACTACAGACGTTTAATAAATACTCAATGATTTATTAATATTGTAATATTTATGAATACAATTTAAATATCATTGAAGTAAACTTCAGTACTGGTAAAACATTTCTAAAGCATGTAATTGACAGTCTTGAACCTTTATGGCAAAGTAACCAAGGTGTTTCTTATTAACAACCCAAGTTAACAATAATACTGACTGATTGTGTTTGATCGACAGCTTTAAAATACGTGTCATTAGTAAATAAATATTTTGATATAGGCATATCATGTTAACCGGAAGCGCTGGTTTGTTTTTTTCTTGCTATTATTAATTTATTTCGTTTCATAGTTAAGTATTTACTCGAATGGAGAGAAAATGGCAAAATCTCTGTACATATTTTATCTAATTTTAGTAAGTATTTAATTTCATTTAGGTACAATCAAATTTGACAGATGATATTATGCGGCCTGTTATGACTTAGGGACACAAGCATTTGACTGTAAACAAGGCAGGTTGTGGGTTCGATCCCAACAGGAGGAAATTAAATATTTAATATTTTGGAATCAAATATTTGATGTTTTAACTCCAGTTCCTTTTACCTACCCTTCAATAAGTGGTATACAGCGTGAAGCAAAAAAATATTTTATTTTAGAAGATCATAAGACAATAGTATCTAATAAAAACAATTTAATGTAATTTTAAAGGTCAAAACTTAGTTAAACCTATTTATGTACCTATAACACAATGTATGTATAAAATATCATGTGTTAATATTATGAACACGAAAATCTGACAAGAGCATTTATGTTGCAGTACATTTACATCACGATCAATCAAATCGCTCAAAACTGATTTACGTTAAAAATAACACGTATAAAGACTTTATCGATCATTGTTTAGGTCGGCATCACCGAAATGGGTATTTAATGTGGAAAAAAGTACAAAATACATTTTATTGTAAAGTCTTCGCTCTCTTAATTACCGGTTTACTATGATTTATTACATAATAATCTAACTCAGGGCAGTGACGTACGGCTCGCTGGGGAACAGGTTAGCTCGCCGCCGGCGTTACGTTCTGGAATGAGCTGACTATGTAGATACGTTCGCTTTTTGGATATATTTTTTTAAAATAAAACTTTATAAATATAAGAATTAATGAAAATAATAATAATATTTATCTTTCGTATTTGTTATTAAGTAAAAAATTGCAAATTATTATTGTAAATATTATTTTATTTAAAGTACGTAGATATTTAAAAGAAAATTTCTTAAAATCACATCATAATAATAAAAATGCTTTTATATATTTCAACAAAAGTATCATTTTATAATAAACATTCATCCAACAAAATTTATGCCACTTAATTACACACCTAGCACATACACAATCGTAATTTCATTCGCACAGTTAAATAAATATATATTTTCCCACTGTGGCACATCTGTTTCAATAATTAAATAGCATTGCGCCGGCGCATGCAACCTCAGTTCTACTTCGTTATAAATAATACTCTAATGACAAGAAATTATCTCACTTCAATTCTCATCGCACGCTATAGTTCCAGCTAATAAAATAGCTATAGGCACTATGTATTAATGCAATCTGTTAATTAACACGGACGCGTTAATCCAGTAGACACTGGCGTGTTAGGTCTAAGCATTAAAAGTTTTATAATTATCTATTTAAATTTATACACAATTTAATATTATAGATATAATGACATCTCAATTATACTTTGCATTTTTTTCTTTTTTCAATTTCACACTGTATCCTGTACATGACAAGATAGGCAAAGGAATCTTGAAAACCTTGTGTTAAGACTTTCCGCTGCGTTCTAACTAAGCTAGCTGGTGTTACTCTACTTAAAAACTGATAAATAATAATAAAATTTAATAAAATTGAATATGTACCTAACATATAATTTGAAATACAATTACCAATTGTTCCTAACTTAAAACAGAAACGACGCTTACAATCTACGACGTCAAATCTCATGTTACCACACAGAAGGATAATATTTATCGAATCTGTACACTGTTCAGCTTAAAACAATGTTCCTTATGAGCCTCATGCCGTTAATTATAAACAAACATGACGCTTTATAATCATAGTACGAGAGTCGGGTAGCAATGTAGTGGAGCTTAGTATATTTTATGCATATGGAAATAATATGCGTGGGCTTATATCAATTGAGAAAAATAAATTAATCTTTGGATGATATTATCTTGGTTTTATGAACTATATTTTGTGAAATGATTTCATATTGATTTCGTGACTCTGAATAATTGAGATTTGGCGTTTTTATATACCTACTGGTTACCTACCACTTAGTCTATCGTGGTGCTGTAGTAAAACTCAAGGGTTGTTAGTTATCGATCCTCAGCCGGAAGTATATTTTTCTCATCTTTCCACTCTCCTAAACGAAGTGGGTAATAAAGAAGCTTTGCCCTAGTATTCTCATAACGCAATGTTTTGAATTCGGGTGGAAAGCATATAGAAAAATGCTGTAACATAGAATTATTAATTTATTTAAATAATCTACTTATTTTGTTATTAACTACTATAAAGGCGTGAAAAGAAAAAAAAATAAAAATAAAATACGCACCACAATTTGCATCTGGTTTAGCTTACAACCACAATATTCATTTTTGTAACTGCGCCATATGTTTCCTAAGTTTACAATGATGATATTATATTTATACAGTAGGTATATGTCAAAAGTTTAATTTTATATAATTCTTAGTACAAAAGAAATTTAACAAAAAAAATATAATAAAAGTTTAGCGTCGGACTCTTAGACTAATTTGATCTTTGTTTGTGCTTCTGTTAACTTTAAAAGATTGTAGCACGCGCTATTATTTATTCGCATGTAATAAGATAGCATAGTATATATAACTTATTATACGATGAATGCAGAGTATTTAACTTTTGAACGTTTACTAAATGATATTTAAATGTAATAGTTATTATATAGCTAGGAAACTTCGTTATAAAGATATATATGACGAATTTGAACTAGCTTTAGTAATGGATTAAAATTCTTAAAAAAAGGTCTTAAGGCCTGTCGTGTTCGATCCCCATTTAAGAAAATGAAATATTAGATATTTTCAAATTAAATATTTTGTGTTCTCATTTCTTGGCTTTCTTGACAGAAAGTGGGAAATGGAGTGTCTTAACACTAGGTTCCCAAGTTCCTTCTGTCTACCCTGCCATGTGTGGGGTACAGCGTGAAGATAAGTTAAGTTAGGCTTTATTCAAAATATTATCTTTGTATACAAAAAGTTTTTCTTTAGAACTATTTTATAAGTCAAAATCTTAAAAAGGTAGGCAAAGTTAAGATTCTGTTATTGGAAGTAAAATAATTGTGAGAAATATTGATTTATTTATTGTTTCTATGTGGAGTTTTAGCATTCACTTTCATAGTTATTATTATTGTTTACAGGTGAAGTTTTAACAGAAGTAAACGACTGTCGTTTGATGTTTATGATTTGAGTTATAACTTACGCTATGTACCTACATATAACTTAATCTATATAAATGAATATACAAAATTTCAATAACATTTTTAAAGTGTTCGCATTTTAAATTAGTTAAAATTTATGTCTATAATTGTAATAAATTTTCAAACAGAAACTGAAATAAGTTTTGTATTTAATTAAATATTTCATTCGCCTGTTATTATGGCGGTGCGTTCAGCCACTCATTGTTTCGAAAAATCGTGTTTTAATATTAGTTTATATATTCCCTCTGTCTACCGTTCTATAATTATAAAGAAAAAAGTAAAAAAAAAAAGAAATGGTTAGTTTAGTTAAATATTGGTTCACGGGTGGTTTAAAAGAGTTTTCATTAAAAATGTAATAAAATGAACTATAACAAACAAATGATATCCAACTAAAATCGATCATACATTTTAAAAACTGACCTCACACATATTTCTGCACCATTTAATTAAAATAATATATAATTGTACAAAAACTATAAAATTCAAAAATAAATAAGTGCCTTTTGAAATCGTTTATCGTGTGCAATTTATAAAGTAAGTTGACTGTACGACGCGATACAGCGGACGCGACGGCGCTACTTTAATGGGCGTAGGAAATATTTCTTTTTATCAATGAGTTATGCGCGACTCCTTTAATGCTATCTCTTGATAGGCTGATTGGGATTTTCGCTTTTTTTGCTGATAAGATACGCTATGCAGACAGTTTGCTCAGTAGGGTGCATGTTTAGTGAAATTTACTGCCTATTAGCGCTTATATAATTTATATGAGAATTTATTATCTATACTAGAGAATATATATACTTTGTTGTGTTTTAAGTTGCTATAATGTGTCTTTTAAGGCTTATTATGGTGCAGAGGCACAAGAGGGTTGTCGGTTTGATCCCCACTCGAGGAAATAAAATATTTAATATTTTGATTTCTTCGCTCTGGTAACAAGGCAAAGAGCGGCATTGAACTGAGGAGCTCAAAATCGGGCGCGCCAATGCCTCAAATACGATAAAATATGAGAAATGGTACATATTATCTTAATACTAGTTTCTCGGGGTCATGTATGATAACAAAACTATATATGAAAACAAAAGACGATTTGTACGCAATGTTAAACGTCTGAACCGAAATAATTTTTATAGAGTCCTCCTATTAATCCAGCATTGAAATCGCAACCATCGTCTATATAATCAGTCACCGCCACTATTCTACACTGGCTTTACAAAGCAGTAGCAATATTTTATATTATTATAACGTGTGTACCACATTTTCTTCCGCTAGTGTCGCCTTTGTTGATGTAATCCGTTATGATGCAGGCCGCAATTTGCAAACCCCAGTCCACTGGCTTTAACGGTGTTTGTGAATACCGTTTATAAGGGAAATGGAGTCATGTTTTATGAATATTGACTTCCATTACCCTTTAATAGCCTGCTCATTTCTATGGGGACGATATTTAAATACAGCGATGTCTGATCGAATAACTCTGTCACGATTTGAATAACTTGAACGAGAATTGAAAGAAGTTTTAAGGTTTACAAATTTTAATTATCATTTTGTAATATAACGATTAATTATTATGAAAAACAATTTTCTTTTTTTTATCTTTATTTGTGATGTGCTTGTGTAGTTTTTATTTTTTGCTCGCATCGTTTGTGTGGATTGTAAAACTTAACAATTCTATTTGTAACGTCCCATAGGATTATAATGCTTCGTTTTTTAAATAAAAAAGTAATTTTACTTGTGCCTTCTCTTAGTCACTTATTACCTGCTGAATTTTAATATATAAAAATATGCATATGATATCGTCCAACCTTGTATTATTTTTATACCCAGAAACACATTTATGTAATCATTTTTGTGCTCTATAAAAATATATATTAATGAAATTTCCACTTACATTTATACTACTTTTTTAATACATACATATTGATTACTATTGTCGAATAATCTCTGTGTGGTCGACCATTGCTCGTTCGCAAAATTACATTACCGGCGAATTGGTAAAGTGATACGGCACATGTGATGGAATGTTAAGTGTTGGGTTAATTTTTAGGAATTCCTTTGCTAATTCAATCGTATTTTGTTTTTTGATGCAGCTGAATGCCAATTGATAGAGATAAAAAAAGTTATTAAATATTTTATTTGCTATAACTTTATATGGATACAGCGTAAAGCTAATGATTATTAGAATAATTATACTCAAGATTTTTGAGCCTGTCGTGGCGTAGCGGCACAAGCGTGTGACTGCAAACGATAGGTTGTGGGTTCGGTTCTCACTCGAAGAACTAAATTAATATTTTCAAATAAAATATTTAATGTTTTCATTTCTTCATTCTGGTAACAAGGCAAAGCGCGGCGTTGAGTTCCGCCACTCAACACGCAAAGCTTCAAATTCAGAGGAAAGTAAGGAAAGGATGTGTAACGGAGTGTCTTAACACCAGGTTTCGAAGTTCCCTCTGCGATGTGCGGGATACAGCGTGAGTGAGCGAGCGAGTGAACACTTATGGCAGAGTTTTCCAAAGAAATTGCAAAGAATAGAATATTGAATATTTTTAATTTCTTTGGTAACTGAGTCAATCGCGGCGATGAGATCCACCACGCCATCTAAATATTCGACGGAAAGTGTGGAACAGAAACAAAGTGTCTTAACATTAACTTCTTATGTTTCTATATGCAAAATACAGCGTGAAACTATCAAATAAGATCAAATGGCATACTAAAGCAAAAACTAACGGTTTTAACTTCTGTAACGCGTTATTACGGTGGCCACGTAAACATATTGTAGAAAGCAGATATGGCCGTGTTATCAATAGACCTCGGGAGTACGCTATTTCACTTGATTGCAAATACTGCAACATAATCATAGTGCCTGTAATGCCTTCATCCACCGCCTTTCGATATGACGATCGTTTACATTTTAAGGTACAATAGACAGGCGATGTGTAGCTTAATTAATATAATAAATCTAAAATATGTTTGGCTGAGCGCCTTAATATCAGAAACTTCTGGTTCCAATTGAAAAATAGTGTTTTGTATTGAATTGTTTATTTAACGAGGAATAAAGGAATAAAGGCTCTATTATATCATGTTCAAGCCAAGGGGCAGCGTTGAGTTTTGCCATTCAACACATAATTGTTTCCAGAGTGAAGATATGAAAACATGAGATACCTATTTCGTTTCTTCGATTGGGGAACCCACGACCTACCGCGTTTACAGTCACTCTCTTTTACCACTGCGCCACTACTGCCTTTAGTATTTAATTTTATAATTTTAGTTTTAATAGAGAAAGTAATAATTAAAATTTCAGTAAAATTGAGAAAAAGACTCTTTAAAGTTTATATTCCCACTATTTTAAATATTAAAACACCACATGAGACGCAGTTTATAGAAACGCTCAAGGCTTCAGATATGGTCTCAGCCTTATAATTGTGATTTATCAACAATACCTGGGGGCGAGAAAATAATTCACAATTTAATATTTAAAATGAACTCAATGTTGAATTTATATAGATATTAATATTTTTATTACTAAGATAAGTTAACAACATTATTAGAACCATAACTAAAGTTTTACTAAGTATCTTTTCGAAATGTTAAAAGTTTAGGCAGAGTCCACTTGGGAACCAAACGTTGAGACAATTCATTTGAGACATTGCATGTTGAGTGGCGGAACTTAACGCCGCTCCTTTCCTTGTTACCAGATTGAAGAAATGAAAATATTAAATATTTAATTTGAGAATATTTAATATTTTATTTAATATTCTCAAAATAATAATTTATATAAGTGTCTATATTTCATATTATATATTCATACTTACACGTTTCATTATTCCCTTACTACTATAATATTGCTGTTACGTACTACTTTATGTATGTATATACTGTTTTTAATATCTTTAAAGTGTAATTTCACACCACGAAAAGAAAAATATTTTGGAAAAAGTATAAAACTTTTCATATACGCTTGCTCAAGCGTATATGAGTTTTAGTGGACAGAATGCTTGAACGGTTTTCGAAAGGTGTTGGTTCAAATACCTTGTAGTGTTTGTCTTTCTTTTCTATTCTTAGCTTCACGCTGTATCCCGCACGAGGTAAGGTAGGCACAGGAAACCCGGGAACCTAGTGTTAAGACACTCCGTGTGCCGCTGCGCCACGACATGCCTCTTGTATTGTTTGTCTCCTATATTGAGAGAAAGAAATTGATACTAGTTAGCTTTTGCTTAGAGTTTATTAATTTCTAAATATTATATTTATTATTTTTTAAGAGTCGTATAAGTAGTTAATATATGTTTATTGTTTCCATAATTAAAATATTGGTATCGCTCTTTTGTATATGACATATACATTTTTTAATATACCTACCATAGACCTTTATAAAGTACGTACTTATTTTATAAATAATGTTACTTTTGAAGATAACAACAGACATACACACATACATATACATATACATAATTTATTTTTATAACACTCATATTTGAGACAACACGGAGCCACAACTAGCACAACCGTATTCAAGTGCAACCTATTAACCTCTAAGCAGTTTAGATACGTATACAAGATAAGAGCTATCACACGTGTTGAAAGGAGTTATGATATTATTTTAGAGAGTACAAACAAATTAAAACGGTCAAATATAATTGAATTCTATACAAAAAGTAGATAAGATATGGTAATTATGGTATTTATTCATTATATGACTGTAAATACGAGAGCTGTGAGCTCGATTCCCTTTAGGCGAAAGAAAATATTTCAATATCTTTGCTCTGGTAACAAGACAAAACGCGGCGTTTTGTTCTGCCACTCAACAATGCAACATTTGAATTTGGAAACTAAGCAGAAATTATAAAACAGAATGTCTTTACGCAAATGCCTTCCTTTTGCTTTCCCCGTAATATACGGCACACAGAGTTAAGCTTAATAATATTTTGGTTTTTCAAAATTAAAAAAAAACTTATTGTCAAAGTAATGAGAAAATGTTTATTTCACTATACGTAAGAATATATATTTAATTATTATTTTCCTCTCAAACAGTGTGCCAGGTCTCAACAATCTTTCAAGTCTTATATTGAAGTAAAAAACACAATACTCACCTAGTAGTAGATATAGCGTGCTTACTTCAAATTTAATTCGATTCAAGCTACGTTTGATTTAACTCAACGATTTTGTATTTAACTATTTTTTACATATTATTTTTGTTATTGGAGTAACATTATCGTCTTTTACTCACTCACTCCCTCAGCTTCACGCTGTATCCCACACATGATAGGGTAGCCAGAGGGAATTTGGGAACCTAGTGTTAAGACACTCCGTTCTATTTCTCCGTTCTTGAATAAAATGAAAAACATTAAACATTTAAATTAAAATTATAAAATATTTCATTTCCTCGAGTGAGGATTGAACCCACAACCTGTCGTTTACAGTCATACTACTTGTGTCACTGCGCCACGAACTCTGATAAATGAAGATTCGTCATCGTAATGAAATCTCTTATACATAATTTAAATCAGCTGATTTTTTATTTATATTTGTACACTGAATGGTTTTTATACGAAAATTCGCCATTAAGAATATAATAGGCTATTAGTATTTTTGTTAACGCCCAACTTATTATATGACTGGCATGACTGAATAAGCATATCAATGACAAAATGATTACTCAGCGCTCTAAATTTCATGGTGAATACAATTATTTATTACGTAATGATAAAAAGACTAACGCATTGATACATTTTAGTATCGTCACTATAAGAGATAATAAATAAATGTTTTTGGCTTATATAAATGTTTTATGACAGAGTAAAGTAGAAAGCAGCATCCTGTATGCTGAGCCACTTTGACTGAGAGTACTTAATGCCGTTGCAGGCCGAGTGCAGGAACAAAAATATTCCCACGAAAGAAAATCGAACTTACTACTAGCGAATTTACAGCGCCATGATGGCAAATAATATCATAATTCTTTCATAATATCTGTTACAAACAGTTGCCAAATCCAGAAATTCAAAGGTTTACAAAAAACTGAATTAAAGTCTTTACTGAAATGGTTAAATCATGTTTACGATGTAATAAATTCCTAACGCGTAATGGAACTCATAGGCCACATTACTTATTCTACATTACAGTCATATTTCATTGAAAGTTCGCGCAAATGTTCTTCTTTCTATCTTCTATTATTAAAGTTTCTTTGTCTAAAGAATAAAAAATATGAAATTATCTTAGTTCGTAGTTGGGTGGCGTGCGCGTGGCACGAGCGTCGCTTACCGGCAACGCCTTCTTAACGGGTGGTCATAGATTATGTTATAGATGGACTGTAAATGATTATTCACTTCAAAATATTACATTTTAAATAGTACATATTACATAAAACAACACTTAATCATTTGAAAATATATGATTTATGATTTAACACTATTTTGATACTAAGTAAGCAAAAGAGCATAAATTATCGTATTTTGTATATTTTACGAAATCTTTTTACTAACTAACATTACAAGCAAAAAAAAAATACTTAAAATATACTTACAATAGAAAATCGAATACGATTTATATAAAAAATATATTTTTCAATGCATGCATCTATAAACAACATTAACCTTGATCTAACCTTCCTTCCACTTGCGCGTACGCATAGAGCTAAAGAACTTCATTTCCATAATCACTCGTACCTCATTGGTGACTATTAACCTCATGGTAATTCATGAGTCCGGCGGCGTGTTTAATTATTACCGTATCATGGGGGCTGTCAGATAAGACATAATGAAATTTGATGGTTTTCGACGTGTTTTGAATATTTATAAGTATCCTTATGTTTTTGCTTTCACTTTTTTTTTAATGTTTTTGTTATCACTGAATTTGAATTGTTGAATAATATTTTGATAGATTATTGAAACTATTATATTAATTAATAGAAGAATAAAAATAGAATTTGTCTTTAATAATACTTAATTTTATGAAGAATATTTAAAAATATATATCTTAATTATTAATATACAGCGTTAGACCACAGGATATATATATTTATATATTTATTAAAATTATAAGCGCAGGAGTATGAGTGTGTGACTGCAAATATGACAGGTTATATGTTCGACGTAACTGTAGTGTATTAATGGGAACGGAATGTCTTAACACTAGGTTACCGAGTTCCCTCTGCCTACTCTGCTATGTGTGGGATACAACATGAAGCAAAAAAACAGTTTGAAATTCGGTTCTTTCTTATCTTTTATCTCCCGTAAATTCTAGAGTTAATGTTGGGTGACGAATTCTAATACATAACAGTAGTACTGGGTAGGCGCTAGGTAGAGTTGCCTTTACCCGGAATAATAAAAAAATAGGCATTAATAATCTGCCATTAGCTTACTATGTGGGCTAAAGCTATGAAACTTAATATAAAATGTTTTAACAAAAGCTATAAAAAATATATTAAATAGAATTATCAATAATAATAGTCCTTCTTAAAGCTAATTTATGTCTTACGAGAAGATATAGGACAGCGACGCGGCTTCCCCCGCTTGAATATGAATATATACGAAAATACAAAACTGACGAAAGTTTTGAAGTTGCTAGATTCAATAATTTTAAAAAACAAGTTTTTTTATTATTTAGTATTTAATAAAAAGGATTCTATGACCTTTTTAATACTAAAAAAATTAGGAATACAATGTATAAGTCGATAATCGATTATGTAGTTTTGCAGGTTTTGTAGGTGTAACAAACGAACTAACATTCACATACATATATAGCGTTAGTGTGAATAATAAATAGCAACAGCAGATGTTGGTCTTTGCAAGTGAATGTAACACTCAATTATAAGCAATTGCATCAAGCGCCATGTTAATAGACGCTACACATTAAAATCGTCTGGATCATCAATTTTAAAGATTAAATGTATGTGAAGTTTGGATGATTAGAACAGATTAAATTTCCTCTTTATGATTAATAAACAGTACTTAGCAGTTTTTTAAGTCACATTCCTTGTTTCTTGTTATAGTTTTTATAATTATAAGTTTAATTATACTTACTCACTCTACTCAGCTTCACGCTATATCCTGCACGAGGCAGGGTAGGCAGAGGGAACCCGGGAACCTAGTGTTAAGACACTCCGTTCCACTTCCGTTCCCCACTTTACACATACTTAAATATATGTTTTATATTTCATTAAACATTTCGATTTAATTTTTTTTGAAATAAAAAGTATAATACTATGGTGGTGCCTACAGTTTATTTTTGGGTAAAAATAAAGCATATACATTACTCCAGTTCATATGACAAAACGCGGCGTTGAGTTACTCCGTTCAGTACACAAAGTCTTGCAATGCTGAAAACGAAGAATTAAGAAAGCTTAGTTAGAATATAATTTATAGAACTATAAAAGCATATATATATATATATATATATATATATATATATATATATATATATATATATATATATATATATATATATATATATATATACATATATATATATATATATATATATATATATATATATATATATATACATATATATATATATATATATATATATATATATATATATATATATATATATATATATATATATATATATATATATATATTTATAGAACTATAAAAACATATATATATATACTTCTTACAACCAAGAAATGCACATTGTGTGTATAATACGTTACCGTATTATGTACAATAGTGAAACTGAATAGATTCCCCAACAATATTCATATATGCGACTTTAGCCCTTATTTTACTTTAGCGCTTACATTACTAAGATTCAAATTCCGTTGCACTATTTACAATCTTGTCAATTTTCACTTACTATACCGGAATATTTGATGAACACACAAGTGTTAAACCTAAGCACACATAATATTAATATTCTTTACGGGAAATGAGTTGAAACGTAGGTCAACAATCAAACAATTTTACCATGAGCTTTTTAGAAAAGGAACATGCTATTTTAGGACTTATTCCTTAAATTTAAAAGCTTTTATGATGCTTTTTAACTAAGAATATAGAAGTATTGTAGGCGGCCTTTGTTTTGATAAGGAACTATTTTTTTAATCACACAGGTGGACTTGGTGTGAATTCTTTTTGTTATAATTATAATTTGTACCGTTATGGGAGATAAATATTTGTGTCAATATAGGAAGGTATCATTGACATAATTCTTTGAAGACATTTTATAATATAGTTGCTAAAAAACATTTAAATAAAGCGATTTCTTTATCTTGTTTCTTAAGAATATTCATAACTTAACCGTATTTTTGCATAATTCTTGGTTAAATGTTCAGAAATAATGGCCATTAGAAGCACATACTTACTTAGTTTAAGCCGTGACTGCACGCCGCGGTATGCTGTGTACGATAGTAGTTGGTTGAAATGTTTATACAATATATTGAAATGGTTTCGATATGGACTCACAAATTGTGATTTTTAACTTCGTAATGCATCATAGAAAATATGTTAATAAAATACAAAAATTTGCAATTTTCAAAACTTAGAGGCATCTATGAAGCCTGTCCTGGAGCAGGGGCACAAGCGTGTGACTGTAAACGCCGACTGGTTGTGGGTTCGATGCCCACTATAAGGAAAGATATATTGAATATTTTCAGACTACATATTTAATATTTTGAGTTGGAAATACACAATGTCTCAAATACAGCGATAAGTGAGCAACGAAGAAGAGTGTCATCACACTAGGTTCCTAAATTCCCTCCGCCTACCCTGCCATGTAAAGCTATAGCTTATTTCATATGTACATCTTCCGGTACTAAACTATAGCTTCTTTTATTAATTCTAAAAAAGTTTTTTTTCTTTACTGTCGGTCATGTCAATACAAAATTTAATGCTTAATGAGTACATGTTTACAATTTTATATTTAACATATGTATACACAAAGATAAGAAAATCGGCCTTTGTCGGTAAGAATGGCACAAGCTGTAATTTGATAATGCGCCGCCTACCATTGGATCTTTCTCTAGACCCACACTTTTAGTTCCGTTCGTAAAAAATAAGAAAATTGATATGTATGGTTGAATAGTATGTTATTTATTGTGATTGATTTTAATATTTTTGATGGTTGTTATTCTTGAATTATAGATATAAGTAGATATGTAGATCTTCAATTTTGAGATTTTTAACTCAAATTACGTGCTTAATTATCCAATTAGGTTTATTTATTTGCGGTAGAAGTGGGAGCGAGAGGTATACCAGCAAAATCTCTCTACAACCTACTAAAAGATCTTGGCCTGTCGAGAACTGCAGTAAGTTCTACCTTAGAACGAGTATCTAAGGCTGCACTAACAGGCTCCTATGAAATTTGGCTCGGTAGAGGGGGTAACATGAGTAGTAAAGGTGAGTGTTGATGATCATCACAAAGAGGCCTCTTAAACCTACACCCGGAATCACAAGTCCCGGGGCTACTCAAAGTTACTCCCTATGCCACACGATGGACCCGGCACCCGCACGGTGAATCCATGGAATGCTAAGAAGTTCATCTCATCTCTGTCGTAGCGCATTGGTAAAAACGTGTGACTGTGAAAGCTACAGGTTGAGGGTTCGATCCCCACTCGAGAAAATGAAATATTTAATATTTTCAATGTAATATTTAATAAAACAATATTTTCATTGCTTGACTCTGGTAACGGAACGGAACGCGAACGGGAAGTGTCTTAATACTAGATTCTCAATTTACCTTTGCCTACACCGCTATGTGCGGGAACTTACGAACCTAGTGACTTGAATAATAATATATTAAGAGAAATAAGCTACAGAACATATTTAGATGATTTTAAAAATTATTTAACTATAAATATTTATTGTTAAATAATTTTTAAAATCATCTAAATATAAACTCTATGTAGAAAAAGACTACAAAATTCCAATCCAAAATAAATTAGAACGCCTTCTCTATTTCTAACACGTTCACGTTACTTGGCTCAAATTTATACAGGTTTAATTAAATCGACAGTAATCCCAGGCTATCGAGGATTGAAGTCGCGTCTGTCATTATACTCCACAGTAAGTTTTTGGAAGGACCTGAGGGGAATTTTATCGGAATTTGTTGGATTAGTGTCAGCCTTGTCAAACTTGATTTTTTGTTGGAAATACGAAGGGACGAAGGTATTCTATAATTTGACCTCCTAAATTAGATAATGAGTAGTTTGGTATAATGTTTTAGTCTTTGTTTATTGAGGCCATTTAAGGTTATTAATTTTATGAATAGTGAAGAGAAATGTATAAGTATTGATTATATATACAATTTCTAATAGAGTTTTAAATTGATATTATGATGGAATTTCATTAGGCAAATGGACTTTAATGCTTAAATCTTAGATTATTTATGTTTCACATACTTTTTACTTCTTCTAGATTGAGTAGCTACCTTTATGAATCATTATAATTTGCACAATTTACACATATGAATAATATTTCTTATACACAAAGCTAATCCTTGTGATTTTTTAAGTTAATATTATAATTCCTTTATTGTTATTATAAACAGCGTGTTCTTAACAAGATAGATTTAATAAAAAACAAATTAAACCATATTTAATATAATAGTTCCATTATTTATGACATGTATAAAATATCGACGAAACGCGCTAAGCTATGAGAATTAAAATCTAAATATTAAAATACCCTTTTCTATTGTGGTATAATAACGAGGCTTAAGCAAAATTTATATCACAGTTCCCTTTTATTAAAGGGCACTATCACAATAAATGTATCACAACTTTGAAGGGTCGTGTTTGTAACGAAATTTACCATAACAATGAAGTGAATTAATTTAGCCCAAAAGTTTCCCATCCTTATCTGCATATTTCTCGAAAGCAAACACTAATCTACTTTTAATCGTTGGAATCATAGAACCATAGTTATTTATTTAAAAAATTAGACGCCTGTTTTGTAGGTCCGCTTTGTTGTATTTAACTTACTATGTACGTTATCGTATAGTTTATCTATTGTTAGAAATATGCCTTGTTTTTGCAAATTTTACGAGCTCGTTAGCGACTAACGATTAACTTAAAGTATAGTTCAGCAATTTTCAAAAATATACCTACATAATATATTTGGAAATAATCCGAATTAGAATAATTATCATAATTACTAAGGACTTTTGGCGCCAATTTAGTAATTACACCCGATGAGATTTTTTTATCCGCGCTAAACTAATAGCATGTTTGTTACCTGTTCCCCTTTGAAGTCTTGGGAATCAACCGATTTCCGTTTCAAAAGACCCTTTTACCTTCTAATATTTAATTAGCGACAGTTAAGATTCGTTACCCTTGAAATTTTAAAAGACGTTTGTTTATACTTATAATATTTTTTTAGATTTATAAGTTTAGAAGAGAGAATAAAATAAGAAAATAATTTAATATTTCTGTAATAATTTCTCGTATACCTAATTAGTTTATTATATGCATATACAAGAAAATCGTGTTAAATTTGAACTCAGTACTCCCGGCTGTCATAAGAACATTTAAAAAGACCACTCATACAAATGAAATATGCAATTAAAATTACTAGAACTTTACATAGGTAATAAGTTGTTTTTACATATTATTTTAAATAATTTTATCGTTAGATTTTATTTTGGTAAAACATGGTGGTCTTTTTTTTCATATACATTTTTATGTAGATATTCTGAGCCTCTGAGCTTTAAAGGCTGCCTATATTAGATCTGTCGTATGTATTATTCTATATGAGAGAATTTTATTCTATAAATAATTATGTCACTTCGTTGTATAAAGGTACGTAACGGTAACACTTATAACAAAAAAAAATCAATCTCAGAACACACAAGCCATAATACTTAGATATAAATTAATGAAATACAAAGACGGTATCTTGTCCTAATACAGATGTAGCGATAGGAAATATAAAGTGTAAATATGAACACCTTATTTAGTACTGTAAAGGCAACCAGTCGTTAGCCTGAGAAAATCTCGAGTCAAAAGAGGAAACTGAATTAGAAAGATTATTAACCGTAATAGTTGGTTGAGACTATCATACGATTCATAGGTTTATAGACATGTTCTTTTTCCAGATGCTCAATTGCGGGATATGGTAGAGAAACCTGGGCGATTATTTTAAGACAGCCACTTCCTCACTTTCCACCTAACTCACGGAACATTGTGTGTTGAATGAACTCTGTCACGTTTTGACTAGTTACTTAGGCGGGAAAATAAATATAATTTTTTAGCTTCACGCTGTATCCCGCACATTGAGTTTCACCATTTTACACGTAATACTTTAAATATTTCTATTAGGTGAAGTCTTATATGGTTACTAAGCCCAAATCTCTGAGTAAATAAAACGAAAAATAAACAAAAATAGGTGTATACCTAAACATTAAGCCTAGGATTACGAAGAAAATTAAAACTTGACAATAAAAAAGTAAATGATGACTCATAAGTAATTTATTTGGGATTATGTAATGCCCTCTTCCTTGTGAAGCCTCTAACCCGTTTGTACTACCTGGTCTTGCTACAGCAAAAAGTTGCTCGACAAATTAGAATTAATTTCACATTTCCGATGGAGCTTCTTCATTGGCGGCAATAGATTTTTTTGTGATTTTGTTCGATCTCGTCATTATAGTGTTGCATAAGCGAATACTTTGTTATTTAAAGACATTTTACGAAATTTTAACGTTTTTTTAAAATGTATAAATAGTATTTATACTTATCTACTTAGCTTCATGCTGCATCCAGCATTGGGCAGGGTAGGCAGAGGAGCATGGGAACCTAATGTTAAGATACTCCGTTCCCCACTTTCCGTAGAATTTGTGGCATTATGTGTTTAGTGGTGGAACTCAACGGCGTTTTGCCTTGTTATCAAAGCGAAGAAGTGAAAATATTAAATATTTCGTTTCCTCGAGTGGGGATCAAACCCACAACCTATCGCGTTTAAAGTCACATGCTTGTAGGGGTACAGAGGCGCCAAGGCAGTCGCGAGGCACGGCATTAAAAAATAAAATTTTAGTAAACCACCTGAAATAATAGAAACTATATTAGAACTGTGGTCTTTGTTAACTTAAGTGTTTTATTAATCCCAAATCTCATGTGATATAAAATTATCAAACAAAAACAAAGCAAAACTTGTCAAATTAACTCCTTTACTCAATTTGGTCCAAAAAACCTTAAAAAAATGTTGCACAAATAATGTATAAAACAAATTAAAAAAAAAACTACAACTTTTATACCGCTGAGTAACAATGAACTGTAAGCCGTATTTTGTCCAAAACCTGGTATGCCAACAAAAAGTGAGTCAACAATCGATCTTAAACTTTCTAAGTCTATAATCACTGAAGCGTTTTGAAGTCTTTATTTTCTAGCGTACAAAACATCTGTAACGAATCAGAGGTAGATGCAATCGACGGATTTAAAACAAACAATTATTTTAGTGTATTTTGGATGAAAGAAAAACGACCAGCGCATTGCAGTTTGTAAAAACTAATATTACGTGTCATGCAATATTTCGTAATCAACAGATGTTAGAAATGAAAATGATAAAATAATTAGATATTCTTCCTGTTTTTAAAGAAAGAAAAATACTAATTTAAAAAACGTATTAACAATTGAACTATTGTCTAACTTAGCCATACGGTACCTTTTTATTAGTATTCAGCTTCACGCCGTATCCCGCACATGACAGGGTAGGCAGAGGGAACTTGGGAACCTAGTGTTAAGACACTCCGTTCCACTTCTGTTCCCCACTTTCCGCCGAATTTGAGACATTGCGTGTGGAGTGGCGGAACTCAACGCCGCTTTTTTGCCTTATACCAGAGCGAAGAAATGAAACATTAAATATTTAAATTAAAAATATGAAATATTTCATTTCCTCGACCGGGGATCGAACCCAGAACCTATCGGTTACAGTCACACGCTTGTGTCGCTGGGCCACGACAGGCTTCAATTAGTATTATTGTAGTAATTATGTCTTGATTGCCATTTCACTAAAAATACCCTGTAAAAACTACCGAAAGGAAAAAATACTATTATCCTAAGTCATATTTGAAATTACAACAATCATCTAAAGTCATATTATATGCCAAGTAAACTAAAAAGATGTCCTTAAACGAATACCTTAGTACGTTTGCTATAATAATTTCGAGTATGTACTAAAATTCTACATAAAGTACATATTTATATACATATTTTTGTCTATACCTACCAAACTATTATAAGAACACATGAATCAAACGCGTAACAAATTCAAAGCAAGGTGACACACTTTCCGCCACACCGTATTAACGGCGGCAAAAATGACTATAGATTTTCATAGAGATGCATAAATAAAAGATCCGATGCGCTCCAACCAGGTGCTAAGGATCACGTTGAATCGCGCGATTTGATACGCGCTTCCATCAGTTGGCATCAAAAGCCGGTTATTAAAGTTTAGTAAATGTGATTTTCTAAACAAGACGGTAACAAATGGAAGTCAGCTGTAGCATAAGGAAGGCAATTTTCTCTTTTATCAAAAGATTAATGCACGCTCCATAAGTGTAGCTATCTGCAATGTAATTTACTAGATTATGCTCCTACAGTGAATAACTAACAAGCAAATATTGGTGTAATTTATTATAGTGTTCAGCCTCATACAAACAGTATTATGTACACTAAAATAATATGAATTAACGTATTTTATGTACATTCTAAAAGCTATGTTATGAGACAGGTTATATGGAGCACACACTGTAATATATTCTCTTGAATTTCTTGTTAAATACAAACTAACAACCGATATTTCTTATATGTTAACATTATTAACAATGGCCGGGATCGCAAGCAACAAAAATACTCCTAACGCATAAGAAATTTTAATATGCCGTCCTCAGGCAATCTGAAATTTAAACAGATATCCCATTGGTATGCGAATGATTTAGCAACGCAGATTTCGCAAAAACAATAAGGACCATTTAGCTTGTGTTATCGCCACACGATCGAAGATTTTTTAATCCGCCAGTTTAAGTCCATTCGTCGAATTCCCCGAGTCCTACATAATTTTGATCCGGACAAAGAAACTGACCTGCATCATTAAAGCCTATTGTAGTGAATTTAAAAATTTACAAAAGCGAATTCGTCAAACGTAAAACAATTCGATACGCGTTCAAATTTGTTGTAAAGTTGACTTCAATTCTATTTTTTTCCTAACAGTTAGTGTATTGGGTGGCATGAGCGGACCCGTCCTTTGAAAGTTGAATGTTATTTTTTCACACGCGCGCTCTTTGATCTCAGAATGTGTGCTAAGTATTTCCTTTGCATATAACTGAGTTGCTGTTTTAGTCTGACGCTCAGCAGGACGTAAAGGTTGAACAGGAACGATGCAATCAGTGCCTTCTTATAAAATGTTGTTTTATAATTTAAATAAACGGTTGTTCTATTTATTTACAGATATGTTAGATTTGTAAAGTTATATGTACCTTGACATACTAATATATATAAAAATATATACTTAATACATACACAAACACACACACAAGCGTGTGACTGTAAACGCGACAGTTTTGAGTTCGATCCTCACTCTAGGAAATTAAATATTTTATATTTTCTCTAGTAACAAGGCCAAACTTGGCGAGACAGTCCCGCTACTCTAAAACACTCAAACCTACGATGTTGACACTAAACGTATATGATACCACTGCGCTACAATACTTTATAATACTCACTCACTCAGCTTCACGCTGTGTCCCGCACATGGCAGTGTAGGCAGAGGGAACTTGGGAACCTTGTGTTAAGACACTTCGTTTCACTTCCGTTCCCCACTTTCCGTCGAATTTGAGGCATTGTGTGTTGAGTGGCGGAATTCAACGTCGCGTTTTGCCTTGTAACAGAACGAAGAAATGAAAACATTAAATATTTTAAATTGAAAATATTAAATATTTCATTTCCTCGAGTGGAGATCGAACCCAGTACCTTTCGGTTACAGTCACACGCTTGTGCCGCTGCGCCACGCTTTATAATACAGTATACGTAATACAAAATCTTGAAGTCGATTTTTTTATAATTTAGTCATAATTTTTACACTAAAGTAGTTCATTTAATCAAATAAAATAGTAAATGTACTGTCGCATGACTATACGTACATATTCAGTTCACTTTGCCCACAAAATGTTACTTGTTAAGTTAGTGGCACATTTACACGCCACGGCCTTGCCTCCCACGTCGAAACGAGCGCCGTACACGTCATACTAAATCTAAACAATTCTATTTCCTTGCATTGAAGAATTTTGTGTCCGATATAGAAATTTGATATAAATAGTAATTTGTAGCCATCATTTTAGTAAAGTTTATGTTATGAAGGTTGCTTATATAGAGGTAAAATATACTAACGTCATTATCGGGGCAACGTTTATAGGTTCGGATTTGACGTAAGTACGTCATGATATATACTTACTTACTTACTTAGCTTCGCGCTGTATCCCGCACGAGGCAGGGTAGGCAGAGGGAACCCGAGAACCTAGTGTTAAGACACTCCGTTCCACTTCCGTTCCCCACTTTCCGCCGAATTTGAGGCAATGCGTGTTGAGTGGCGGAACTCAACGCCGCGCTTTGCCTTATTACCATGTTAGTCATGATATATAAAATGTATATTTTGATGAAACCTAGCTCTATATTATTACTTTTACTCTTTTTAACTTCTTATTTATGCTCAATAAGATCTTTGACTTTGGCGTGAATAAACATTTCAAATTAAACAAATTTAACCAGATTAAATGTGTATATTGATTTCTATACATTTTTGGAAACCCGACATTTCCAACACTTTACCTACTGCAAAGTATTCCGGTGTATTTCTTTCATTTAATATTATTTATGTGTTAAAATAATTTTTAGAAATCACTTAAATTCTTCGAGTCAGTAAATTGTAAAGAGAAGTAATTTCAAAGTAATAGAAACTTTAATTTATGACGTGTTAAATTTTGGATGAAGTAATAATGTTCATAACATTCAGTCAAGAATCTGTATGAGCTTACTTTTGACATGTTTGTGCACTCACTTCAAATTAACACAGTAAACGTCGTTTTAGGGTTATATATCTCCAAATTAAAAACGCCTCAAAATAAAAACTTACTGTTATTTATCTCAAGATCGCGTTTGATTTAAATGATTTTTAATTTGATACTATGGATGTATTTGGAATTGCTATTAAGTATTCAAGCTTAAGGTCCCTAAGCAATAATATATATTTAGGGTACTTCCCGTACAACGTTACGTTGGCAATTATATTTGTGAACTATAATTTATAGGTATATTAAAAAAAAAACATTACCAGCTTATATTTGCTAAGGTATTTAACACTTTGACAAAATAAATGCACGGGTGTTTACACTCATATTTCTAGCATACAACTGCAAAATTTTGTTTGCTAAATTTAACACCCGTTGAGTCTTGAACTTGGTGCGGAACCCCCAGTGGACAAGTCTATCTCGCTCTTGACCGGTTTCCATATAAATATATTGTTTCTAAGATAATGTCCAAAGTTGAGTTGGCACTATTTAAAAGAAAGAAAAGAACTGAGAGTATCTTAACATAGGAAACACATATATTTATAAATAGCTTAAAATGAAATATTAAAATAGAATACAAAATGTTCTGAGATTAGGCTTAAAGTCACTAGGTTCTAGGTATAAGCTTGAAAAGGGGAAAAGTATAATAACTTTTCCTATTTCATTACTATGCAGAGAGGAATAGTATATTGGTTTAAATGACACTCGTTGAGATAATTTAATTTTGAATATTTTATATCGATGATATACTTTAAATAGATGAAAACATTGTTTATTTTTATTTTCTTATCCTGCATATGTCAGGGCAGGTAGAAGGCATTTAGTAACTTACTTAAGACCGGTTCCTACCCACTTCCTGCCACATTTGAGGCATTGTGAGTTAATAGGACCTAACACAAATTCTAGATTTCTAACATCCCTGAATGCCATCATTGAACAGAGGCCTACACAATCTGATGCAACTGGTAGCAATTGTGGTGTCAGTAATGCACTTGCTATCATGATTATCACTCATCTTTCTGTAAATTATAAGTATTTTCTAACACCATTTCTTACTTCACACTTATTTCTTTCTTGTAAGAATATAACATTAATGTATAAAAATACCTTTGCTAGAAAACAACTTATATACCTACACACATCTATGTACATATTCTTACACTTGGACGTGTCAAGTGTACAAACAGGTTCTCTCACACATTCACACTTACTGAACTAGAACTGACGCCTCGAGATCTGGTACAAAGCTCGCTCCCCAAACTACGAACAACTTGATGAACTTACTCTGCTTAACCGAAATTTAAATGCAGTTTTGTTATACAATCTCCACCGTTAAATAAGTTTACATTAGAAGTGCCTAGCGGCTTATGTCAAAGGTACTTTTATTAGATTCATTTTAATTAAAATAGCTATGAGATTTTTGAGTACATTTATTCTATTGGTGAGAGCACTGGGGCAAATATTCGTATACTTTTTTAATACAAGTATTTTAGTATTCAGAAAATTATAGGTCTTTCAGAGTTTTATGGAATAATACAAAATATTATATATTATTCTGTGAGATTTTTTTTTGTAAACATTGTCTCCATCCCTATGTATCAAAGAAATGCCATTGTCCACAAATTAAGTGTCAAAAGATATAACATTTCATATCTTTTCTATAAAAGCGTGTGAATAGCATAAATAAGTATAAAACATGAGGTCATGATACAAGCGTATATAGGTCGTAAATAATACCATAAATATCACATATTCTAATTATAAAAGGAGGCATTAAAATGTTTTTCCATAACGTAATGTGGGGTCGAAATAATAATTCATTATTCTTGTGAATGGTCACTATTGGAAACCAAAATATGTACCTTTGTTCCGCCCGAGCCGTCCCTTTCGGCTCAGGTGACACTGTGGCGTTACTAATTCGGGAATAGATCGCGGACTCGATGTCAAACGAAACGTTAGAAATCTTAACAATTCACATAAAATTCAATTTGATGCGCTTATACTGAAAGTGTAAAAAATATAATAAGATTTTATTTCTATAAAAGATGTTTTTCAAAATTCTTAGAACTATTCGGAAACCTTCTTGTTTTATTTTTACACATATCCTGCTTTTTTAAGGTATATTGGTGTTAAGACATTCGATTCCACAATTTTCGCCTGCGTTTAATGGCTAAAATTGTATACATTGCTGACGTAAATTAACGCCACGCTTTGTTCCAACAATTTTTTTTCGCAGGTGTCAAACTCACTATTATTACTTGTTCTTTCTGAACATACAAGTGTGCCAATATTTTACTCAAAGTAAATTCTGGCTTTCTTAGTACTGTTATTTAGTAAATTGGAAGAAAATGCAACCAGGTGAGGTGCACGTTATTCGAAAAATTACCAACACGCACGACTTTTACATTCAGTCGAAGTGGAGTGAATAATATATGTGAGAATTAAATAAAAATGTTACTGCAATCTTGTGTATAGCCCCAGCGCTCAGTTTAAAATTCTTAATGAATTATTTATATAAATATTTCAAAAGGAATTTTGCGTTCATGCCACACTGTGCGTGCATGCATATCAACTAATTTAAAAAAATAACCAACTCAGTTATATTTTATACTGATGTGTCTGTCTCGAGACTATATATATTTCTTATAGTTAAGAGCATTTTTATATTTTTGGTGGTACGTGTTGCAGATAAATGTACGTATTATTATTATGATAAATTATATGAAATACTGAATATGTTATAATATATTCAAATACAGTCTTGCAATTTAAACATTGATTATTGCTAATTGACATCTCTGAACATCACTTACATAGAAAATATATATATTGAACGTAGCGGGATTTGAGTCTGCGCCACTTGGAAACCCGCTCTAACCACTACGCCATACGATCTCATCGAAAGCTCAGTCATAAATCTTATACTCTTGTTACAACTTCTTTATACTGTTAGTATCTCTGTAAGAAAATTTACAAATTTCCGGTGCCAAAACATAATTTGTTATTACTTTTACTATTACTTATATACCAAGTCAGCCTCCAGTAAAATCAGTTTACAGCATACAACAACATTTTCTGCTTCAACGCTCAATAATATTACATAATCGATCTGACGTGAACGAAAATCTAACAAAAAATCTATATTTTGTATTAGTTTCTTAAACTCAGCAGTACTGACAGCACACACGCTGTGCACTAATTTTTCGCCTTCATCAAATAAAAAAGCGTTCACATTACACAAAAGATGCACCGTTACGAATGTCTAAGCGATGAAATTAATGACGACAAACCTTTTATTTCATACTATTGTCTTGGAAGTTGCTTTGTGTATTAAAAGCGTCATAATGCCAGTGTTTAACGTCATACTTTTGTAATGTTTTCCGAAAAAGGCGAATGAATAGGTCGCGTGGCGCGCGTGATTTTTCTTCCATGGTACTCAAATTATCTCGAAATACGATTTTTAAACAATAACATATAATAGTTGACGATTTAAGCGTGAAAACATAACATATTGTCACACGAATTCCAATTTATGTAACGCTAGAAACCCTGCTTATATAACTTATGTAACATTGAATGTTAAAATGTTCTTATGGGAAATACTTAACGGATTTTATTCTATACTGAATACCTTCGTGGCGCAGTGGGGCATTGTCTGGTTTTGATTAAAATTTCGATCCAAACGCGGATGTTATTTTTTTTTTCATCTCATTGATAAAACAAAGCACAGCCTTAAGTTCTGTAATACAAGACCAACAATCTTGTAATACATAATTAAGCTAAATTATTCAATGGCTCTAAAGAAATGTGAAAAATAAATTTTAAACATATTTATTATTTAAATAAACAAAAAATATATTATATGGCTCTCTCAAGCTTAAGTAAGTCTATATACACTTTGCAACCTACGTTTCAAAATAACCGTTTATACGTGTATAATCTAATATTTAATATATTATATGTGCTATTAATTACAGTTATTTAATGGGACAAACGAAATCGTAAATACTATGACTGTCATATTTATTATATGAGTTCATTTAAAACCTGTCACCTATTAAATCATGTTTATAGCGTAGTAGTAAGGCGGCATATTTGAATCTAATAAATTATATCAAACTGATAGGTGGACGTTAACCAATAATGATGAGAAACGTGAATTTAATAACACAATAAATATATTCATAATTTCTTTAGCGGAGATATGCGTATTTTTTATATTATTAATCTTTATTTTACACTAACGTACCCCCGCGGCTTCGCCCGCTTGATATAGATGAATAATTCTTTCGTATACATAAACAGATGAAACTACACTGAAGAAGATTTTAGTTTCATGGCTTTGAAGTTGGTAGATTTTTAATTTTTATGACAAGCAATCAATATTTATTTTTATAAAAAATATCCAATGTCATTTAATGTGTGCAAAGTTTTGTGATAATCGATTTAGTAGTTCTGGCGTGAAAGCGTGACAAATAAACTTACATTCACATTTATAATATTAGTATGGTAAACAGTATGAACCTATTTTTTTCTTTGTGAACCTTACACGTTATAGAGAAGGTTAACTTGTGACACTGAAAATTCCTAAAATTGTGTATTGAGTGGCGCAACACAACACCGCATATTAAAAATAAATTCAAGAACTACAAAAAGCAAGGTACCGCAAATACCACTTAACGACAGGTATTTTATCCAGTTAAGAATCGGAAGACGCAAAAATAGTAATTTAAATATACTTTATGTCTTTTATACATGGATTTTTTTATTTAAATCAATCTAGAAATGATATTTTTTTGTTTTATAATAAAATAGCAATTTTCATATAATTTTATCATAATAATGGCATGTTATAACAATAAAAAAATCAAATACAAAGGATTTATATCCAAGATATCAGAATCAGTCAGTGAACTATTACTAATAAAATCGGACAAGTTCATTAAAATCCACATAAATAACAAGAAGACACCACATTTGGCCGAACAAAGAATAACAAGAATTCTATTAATGACTAATCTTAGATTAACACGAAACTCGAAAAGCCAGATCCATTTTGAATTATTAATGAATAGTAATCATCCAATTTTGAAACTTTCTCGGAAATTGTATAAAACTGTTGTGTTTGTTATTTTTTTATTTATTTTCACTAATATTTTGCATTATTATAAGGAGATTCAGGCCTGTCGTGGCTCAGCAGCACTAGCATGTGACTGTAAATGAAGCAAGTTGTGGGTTCGACCCCTACTCGAGGAAATGAAACATTTAATGTTTCAAATTAAAGAAAATCAAATACCGCTACTCAACGCGAAATTTAATCGAAGCAAAGTTTCTTAACATTAGGTTCCAAAGTTCCCTCTACCTACCCTCCTATGTGCAGATCCAGCGTAAAGATGAATAAATAAAATTATTCTATTTTTTATTTATTCTCTTTATTGGTGACAATCTGATATTTTATTAACTAAAAGTAAATACTTGTTATAAGCAGTGAATGTACATCCAAAAAGATTGCCAATTTATTGTTATGATTATAATTTAACTTTATTTAAAAATGAAAGCGCTAAAGCGCAGTATAATGGAGGGTTTAATTCTTGAGAGTGTGGATTACTTCCATTTTTCCACTCTGGAAGACAAAATGCGGATTACAGCACTGCAACTTAACACAGTGCCTCAAATCTTGGTAGAAAGCGAAGAGTAAAAGGTCTTAAATAGATTATCTGTGACTACTCTGGTTATTTTAGGGTTAAAGCAACACCACTAACGATCTAATCATGATAAAATTATTTAAATTTCCATAAAAACGTTTTGGTTGTGGTTATACGAAGAATTTAAAATAAAATGAAACATCACGCAATATATACGACGCGAGATGTCCAGACAGTTCACAGGAAATACAATTTGCATAACGATATCAGTTGTCTAACGAAATTTTAAGTTAGTTTACTATATTTATAGCTGACTCTAATGTTGAATTCATAGAACTTAAAACGGTATTTAATTCCTTCTTAAAAAGGAGAATCATGTCTTTTAAGACATGTAAAAACACAAACAGAAACAACTGTATACGTAATGGTTTTGGTTTCGTTCTTTTGTTAAAAAATTATCATCCTCTCTTTCTCAGCTTCACGATTTATACCGCACATGGTAACTGGAGTGTTAAGTTACTCTATTCTATTTCAGCAAAATGGGCATTTCGTGTTGTATAGTGGAACTCAACGCCGCACTTTACCTTGTTATCAAAGAAAAAATAAATGAAAATATAAATATGTAGTTTGAAATATTAAATATCTCATTTCCTCGAGTGAGGATCAACCAACAACCTGTCGCATTTACAGTCACACGCTTGTGGCCATGTGCCACGATAGGTAAAAAAAGATAAACAGTCACAAGCTTGTGTCCCTGTGCCACTGTAGGTAAAAAAAGATCATATTTCAATAATTTTCATTTCTCTGATATCAAATAAACGGTGTTAGGTTACGCAACTCAAAACTAGTAGGTAAACAAAAAATATTAAATGAAAAAACAATTTAAATGTACAATTTGTTCATAAATAACATTATCTTTAAAAAAGTGTGCGTTACCTTATTTCGATTAGTAAAGCTGACTTATCTCAACCACAACTCTTCTTTGTAATATGCGTCATCGTTCCACTAAATACAAGTTATAACTTTTAGCACTTTTAGCGTATATTCTTAACACGCATTATCTAAGGATAAGCCATTGTAATTGTTGTGCAGTTGGTCTGCAAAAGATTTTAGCCTTTTCACTTCTAAAATAATCTCCATTTCCGGTATAGATCTCTGAAATGTTCTTTTAAATGATAAGATAACAGATTATTGGAACTAAAGGAATAATACTAACATGTAACTTATTACAGAACTATCGAAACTGACGGATTCGGTATTGATGTCGAGCTAATATTCATAATAGATATGTAACCTAAGACGACGTGTTCAGTTGTGGCCCAGGGGCACTAATGTGTGACTATACAATGTAATATGCGACGGGTGTTGGTCATTTCTTACTCGGAAATATTAAATATTTAATATTTTCATCCTTTCATTGTGACAACGTCTAGTAAATTCGTAGTTAAACGCCGCATTGATTTAATATAAATTGTGAAACGGAACTTAGCCTGTTTGAAAGTTACGTGCAGAATCGACTTCCGGAAGTAGAGTGGTACACGTAATTTATGTTTTATTTTGTTAATTTTAATTGTTTTTTTTTATATCTATCCTGTTATGCGGGATAAAGCGTGAAGCTGATAATTATTAATTCTATATAAATACGACTAAGTATCTTAATTATAATATTGCTTTGTAACACTAAGAACATTCTGCTTATAATTAATTCTCTGGTAATGGAGATAAAGGTTTTTACGAATGTAACACTGCATTACTGTTCTCGTTATCGAATTTTTAAATTTAAGAATTTTGTTTATTTCTTTTAAATTGTTATCATATTTATTACATATATTTTTTTAGTTAAAAAATATTTATATAATGTTTTTCACGACCACTTCTTTGAAGTCATTCCGTTCGCTACTTTCTGCTGTCTTCGAAACATGACGTGTTCAGTGGCGTAATTTAACACCGCCGTTTCTCTACCAGACCGGGCTGCTACACACACACAATGACACAAATTATGAAAGTTAGAACGGTAGTGTCTTTATGGGAACGTAGTTTCTTAACATTAGGTTTCCCAGTACCCTCTATCTTTCCTTCTATGTCCAGGAAACAGCCTAAAGCTGAGAAAATGAATTACTTTCTTAGGCATTGAACCAACGAGCACTGTATTTATTGAGTTACTTTAGCATAGCTACTATTATACGAGGTACTGAGTGAATGCTTTTATTATAATATATTATGCATTAAGGTTAGGTCGGTACCAGCTATCGTCATAAGCGATGCATTGTGCAAGGTGCATGGCCACCCACTATGCTCACATCTGAGGTACACCTTTTGTGTACATTATCAAGGATATTACGGGAACATGGATGAATACAACTAAAAGATATGTTTTTGAAAGATATTTTAGAAATAGATAAGGGAAGTTAAAAAATAAATAATATGTTTACTAAGCAAATTATTTACATTTGTAATAAATCTGTGTCTATATATGAGAGATAAGTTAAAATAAATCTTATAGGATACGTTTGTTAATGTAATAGGATTTATGAAATTTTTGAGTGTATTTATCTGTTTTTCTGTATGTTTTTAATTGTTAATCTCAAAAACGGCTTACTAGATTTAAATGAAATTTCATAACTATATTTTGTTAACCTACCTTTTTTATGTCAATCCACATGATTGATACAACATTTTTAATAATTTAGATGAAGATTCAGCTTTTAATGTATAGATTTTCTCTTCTCAGCTTCACGCTGTATCCCGCACGAGGCAGGGTAGCCAGAGCTAACCCAGGAACCTAGTGTTAAGTCACTCCGTCCGCCGAATTTGAGGCATTGCGTGTTGAGTGGCGGAACTCAACGCCGCGCTTTGCCTTATTACCAGAGCGAATAAATGAAACATTAAATATTTAAATTGAAAATATTAAATATTTCATTTCCTCGACTTGGGATCGAACCGAGAACCTGTCGGTTACAGTCTCACGCTTGTGCCGCTGCGCCACGACAGACCTAATGTATAGATATAGTCTTAAAAATTATAGTGTTACTAAAATACATAAATCATTTAGATTAATACATAAAAAATTGTAATTCAAACGGCTGTGAGCGCGTAAATAATATGATTATATTTTATTTTACTGTAGCATATAATTACAGAGACTATGTAAGTAAGTTTATAATTGCCGAAATATGTTTTTAATGTTTTCATTTCTCCCTTCTGGCAACAAGGCAAATCGCGTTGAATTTCGCCAGTCAACAAGCAATACTTCAAATTTGTGAAAAGTGTAACGGAACGGATTATTTTAAATCTAGTTTTCTTACTTCCCTCTGCCTACCCTAACATGTGCGGAAACTGCGTGAAGGAGAAAAAAGCTTAATATAGATTAATATAGTAATATAAATAATACGTCCTTAAAAAGTCATTGAAACCATTAAAATTTGAAATACTTTTGTTTAAATTATCGTTTTTATAGATCATAAAAATATATTATGCAGCAACAGTATCAGTTCAAGAAGATCACAAACAAATTTTGAAACTGTTACGACATTTATTAGCTATAATGAATTACTTATAGCATAATAAATAAACATCTGTCTGTATGTTACTTAAAACTAAGATACCAGACGTCACGTCAATCAATTGAAGAACACACTAACATTAAACATATGTTACGAGCGTGAATAACCATATTATAGCATATCTTCTACCATACGTTTGAAAATCACGCTGAAATCGTATTAAATATATCGTATCGTATATAAATATATTTCTTAATATAAATTTTCTGTCTTTGACGTTGAAAAATAACGAAACTAGTACTTATTTTAGTTGTTATAATAAAACGTGCAATATTTTACGTATTGTTTATAAGAAATAGATATGTTTTCAGTTTCACACCGTGATAGGATATTATAGGGCAGGCAAAGGGAACTTGCGAGCCTAGCTATTAAGTTTTTCTTTTATCTTAATAAATAAAATAATACTTTTATTTAAATGTAGGTTAATATTTCCTTGTAGTTTAAAAATATGAAATGCTAAATGTTTCACAACTAACAAACAAACAATATGTACAGGAGTGCCATAAGTTAAGCTAATTCTGATAGCAGTGTCGTTAGTCACATTCCAAATCTCAAACGGCCTTTACTAGCTTGTATAGAATTCAAGAAATTCAGGACATAAACCAGTCAAGGACTCAGTATAACCGTTCCGTTTCCAGAATAGGCAAATTAAAATGTAATTCTCGGTGTTACCACTCAATATGCAACATCTTAGTTAGAATTTTGACTTAATAGACTTACATTATTATAAAATAAAGTAATAGAAATATGAAAGCAGAACATTTGTAACTGGTTATAAGATTAGCTTGTGTAGAGTCGCGACCTATTTATCAAAGTCGAATTAGTGAATGACATTGAAGCGTAAAACATATGGCCTATTAGTTTGCGGTTTACTTGACGGTAATACTGTTATTATATCGAAATTAGGTGCTAAGTAAATTATATGATGGAGTAATGTACCTCCATTTGTTCACACCTGTCGGAAATAATTATAAACGCATAAGGATGTACAGTTCGATAGGTAATATGTTTTTATGTTGTAAAAAATACTATTAACTTTATTTAAAGATAATGGAAAGAAAATATATCTGTCATGGGATATTTGCGATGTCTATGGAATGGAGATAATTGACCAATGTAGTATCAGATCAATGTAGTAGTAGTATGTATATAGTTAACGCTCGTGTATTCTATAATCGCTTATGATTTTTTTTTAATTTCCTGGTATGAAATAGAAGACAAAGCGCAGCGTTAAGTTCCGCCATTCAATTACAAATCTGCTTACCTACCTGCCTATTACAAGAGGATGCAGCGTGATGAAATCCTTGATACCATCGTCTCTTAGTGGAGGTGACTTTTGTTATATACGTGATAGTCCAGGTTCGACTTCCAAGGGAATAATATTAAAATAAGATGATAAAATACATTTTGTCTTTCTTTACCATAAAATATTTGATTTCCTCGGATGGGGATCGAACCCAAAACCAGCAGTTCTAAGATTATGCACTTGTGCCACGACAGGCCTCTTATACAAATGTAAATTTCTAAAAAAAAACAGTATTGTTTTCTACATTTTATTATTTTTATCGAAACGATTATTAAAAATGCTTATCCAAAATTTCTTCTAAGTTATCTAACGAACAGGTACGTGTACAGTGTGAGGTCCGACCAGCAATATAATGTGGGTGGCGGTGGCTGTAGGCTCCTATGAACACGCGATAGGACTGCAGGCTCGACTCGCCTTATTAAGGCATGCAGATTATCCTCAAAGATTTGCGCATTAAATGCTCCGCCCGTATCGTATGGACTGTATAAGTGCTTGGGCCATTATAAATTGCATTATTTTAATATTTTTATTGTTATTAGAATATAGAATGTATTCTTAAGGTTTTGTTTTTGAAGCCTGTCATGGCGCAGTGGCTCAGTTGAGTGACTGTTAACGTAAAGGGTTGTGGGTTCGATCTTCACTACCATCATCAATGAAATATATAGTTCTTTAAAATAAATATTTTTTCTTTTATTTCTTCGCCCTGGTAACAAGGCAAAGCCATGCCATGTGCTGCACGTACAATACAGCTTCACACTCTATCCCGCAGATGGCAGAGTAGGCAGCGGGAAATTGGCAACCTAGAGTTAAAACACTCCGTTCCATTTTCCTTACCCGTCAAGTTTTGAGACATTTCCGTGTCGAGTGGTGGAACTCAACGCCACGTTTTGCCTTGTACTGGAGCGAAGAAACGAAAACATTAAATATTTAAATTGAAAATATTAAATATTTAATTTTCTTGAGCGGGGAATCGAACCCACAACCTGTCGGTTATAGTCACACGCTTGAGCCGCTGCGCCATGACGCACCTCAAATTTATGTATTTACTTTATATACATATAATTCTTTTTATTATTATATATTATTGTATTGAAGTAAATAATATTATTTAATATTAAAGTAATTGATGTATAAATTGATGAAGTTTACTATATTAGAATTTGATTGTGACAAAATATATAAGAAAAATCTTGAATTTGTTGTTTTTTCTTATCTAAAAACTGGTTGTTTAGACGGCTACAGCTTACTATCAATAGTTAACCAGTTCTTTTTCCTGTGTTAAGATGTAGGACAGAACTGACTCACATTTTAAAGGGCAAAGTTACTACTTTACCCGGATTCGGATTGTACAAATGGGCTTGAACTACAGGCCCATTCGTACAATCCGTTAGTCTTTTTAAGCAGGTTTAATTAATTATTATTTATTTAATTAATTACATATGCCAATTTTATTTAAAAAAAGTAGTCACATTTTCATTTCTTTTTCTTCTTTATGTTGTATCCCACAAATGGCAGGGTAAGCAGGAGGAACTTGGGAACCTAGTGCAAAGTTCCACTGAATTTGAGGCATTGCGTGTCGAGTGGCAACTCCACTATTTGTCGCTTACAATCACTTGCTTGTGCCCCTGCGCCAAGAAATAGTCATAAATAATCTTAAATGGCACCAAATATTTTTTAAATGTAAATAAACTGTAGTGCATGTAATCCGGCTTAAAATTTCAATCCATGCTCTAGTTCGGTAAATGTTAGTTAGATAACAACTACCTTAGTATCTGTATAGAAAGTTTTACTCTCTTTTGCTTGTATAACAGGAGAGGACGACAAAGTTTGGTTTTAAGATACTCTATTGATAATTTCCGCCACATATTTGAGACATTATGTGCAACTTATTGCTGCGTTATGTCTAATCAAACGCTGCACCACGAGTGGCCTTTTTAAGTTAATCTGTATTAATCAACCTGACCATTATTTATGAAGGTCAAATTTATATCAATAGAAAGTTTATAAATGTTTGAGTATCATAAGAATAGGCACAGTAGTATAGTGACAATCGATACTTTCACATATATTAAATAAATAATTTTAATATTTAACTATATAATATTGAAGATCTAATTTCGTTTTTTTTTATTACAAAAAACAAGGCTTAAGAATTAATATTAGAGAATTATTTAGTAAAAGAACCGACAATGTTACCTCGGGCAGTAAATAATAACTCACTATCTTTACTCAGACGTGTCACGCTATTAAAAATCGTAGTCATATAAACAAGATGATAATCTGACTCGTAAAATTTTTCCTTTGCCACAAAAAAATATGGTGAGGCCATACTTAGGTACTTTACAAATTATATAATATTTATATTGTGAAAATATTTCTTTCATTTATTACTAGTGCCTTGAAGATACGTTTGTCGATTACACTGGATTTTTGCATCAGTATTTATAAACTTTATTTGCTGTTAGTAGGTGGCAACAAAATATGTTGTAAGACAGTTAGAAATAACAATTTTTATTTATAATTCTAATTTAATAAATGGTTTTTTCAGTTAATAGTTTCTTTTTAGTTAATTTTTAATATATTTTATTGATAAAATGAGTGAAATTACAAGGAATTTATGTAAACTAACAAACTAAACAAAACAAATTAAACTATACACTGGTATATTACATCCATTTAAAACCATTAAAGTTCCTTACCAGGAATGACCCACATTCCGCATCAACTTTTATTCAAATCGTGACTTAGATTATGACAACTATGTTAGGCTTGGCTGACATTAAGGCAAGTGAAGGCAGTATATAAATAGGCATTATTTAACTTTATACGCGAACTAAAGTTTATTCTTTATTTTTTTACATGTTTTATTTTTTTACTCTGAGAAAATCTGAGAGAGATTGTGTAGCACTTCCGCCACTCATTATGCAATGCTTAAATTCAGCCTAAAATGGAGATTGCAAGTGTCATTATGGGAACGGACTGTCTTAACACTAGGTTCCTAAGTTTCCTCTACAAAAAAAACTTTAAAGTTATGAAAACAAAAGCCACTTTGCTATATATATATATATTGTATACCCTCGATATCATAGACTCCAAGCTCTCGACTCCACAAACTCCACTAACAATGCATGTTTACTGTTTCAAAACAAAGACGTTTCAAGGCTTAGTGACAGCGCATAGTCGGCGATACAACTTGCCAATTATCAAGCTAACGTTGTAAAAGCACGCCATCTTTCGAGTCAATTTCGTGCCTTGAGAACTCGGGCTTCCCCATGTTTATGAATGCGAGACGGTCGTTTATCTATGCAATGTACTGCTTCCTCCATTGCACGTTTTGTTTGATCATATTTATCGTGGTTCGCTCCGGGACCCATTACTTAGCGAGCTTTATACCATAGCATCTCATTAGAGATCCAGAGCACTATGTTCTTGGTATCTACGCTGTATCGTAAGTAACTGATAACGTTTTGTTATAGCGTATTGAATGGGATTCTATGATATCTTTAATCTGGTTATAAATATATCGACGATTCTGATAGCTCCCGCCTTAGCTTATCGATAGATAAGTATATTGTTTAATTAAATATATCAAGTTTTGGTGATAATTGGCTTTGGAGATGTTTCGTTATACGTTTATTTTGTATAATACATTGTGAATACCGTTTATGTAAGTAGTGTATACATTTCTTTTTGACTAACACATTTTATAAATACTAATTTAAAAGAGAGCTATAAATATAATTGCTATATAAAATAGAAAAATTAGACTGATAAATATTAATATTTTTATAAATATAGTAAAGAGATGGTGATAAATTCTAGAAACTTGCGATAACGATATTTAATTTAAATACAATCAATTTATTAATAATTTTCTTGTAAAATATTATAAACATTTATAAAGTCTTAAATGCGCAATTTAATATTACAAAATACCTCTATTCATCAAGAACTACATTAACACAATAAAATCTAAAAGGAAACAGTAATTACAAGTCCATTTCAACAAATCGATGCCCTAAACTAGAAATTGGATCTATTCGAATTTACGTGATCACAAATTGGACTTTTTAATGTCTTTATAAGTGCTGTCTAACACGGAGTTAATGAAACAGCCTGCTTTATTGATCTACCTGCGAAGTGACACGAATTCTACCCCATATAACCTGACATTATGTTTTTCTTCAAATTATTTTCTATCTTTCACTTATACTGTGTATAAAAAAGAGAGGCTAGATTAGAAACCGTGCGTGCATTAGAATAGAACATTTCATTTGTAAGACGACCCCCATCATTTGATAAGCCGATGATGTATTTTTTAGCATTAATCCATTAGGACTGGATATTTGGTTTGTTTTTTTGCTCGTTCATAGTAAATTGTTCATTTTATTAAGGTTTGTGCTACTATAGTTGTGTTATTTTAAATCCAGTTACTGCAGAGTATATATATTTTAGATATTTTCTAAACTTTGTAATATATGATAATCTGTACCTGTTTCAGAATGTTTCATTATCACAATCGAAAGTAGCGTATGACTCTCCATACTCTACAACGCTTACTTAGCTGTGTGTGAAATTGAGCGTAAAGATAAAAAAATGCAACAACAGGAAAATCGAACTTACAGCTATTGAAGGTGAAATCAAATGTCAACTATACCATAGAGATGTCATAATTTTGTAATGAGTTAAATGTAACTTGACGTTTAAAGTAAAAGTCTTTTTCTCTTTAAATTTCTATTGAAAATGTATTACATTAAGTAATTTTAAGCATGTTTAAAATGTACGCAACATGTAATATAATTTTAGTTCACCCCAAGACAAAGTATAATTTACCATCTGTTCTGTCAACTGCTGTTGAATAATTTGAGACAATTATATTTTTTATTTTCATAGTCTTCATACGTTTTTAGCGTTGCCGTTTATAGTTTTGTTTTTAACTTTGATAATTTAAAAGCTTCACAGCGGCTTATTGTTGAGTTGTCTCAAAAAATTATTTTTCTATATACTATTTCTAATATGATTTCTTTCTATTATAAAATATTAAGCACAAAGTACAAAAATATTTTATTATTGATGTTAAAAAAAACGTTGTATATAAAAATTTTCATTTTCAGTAAGGCAATACATTTATTTACAATAAATAAAAATTTTCATTTTTTTCTACTCATCTTCCGCCTTTGATTTTTTAAATTTAAGTAGAAACTTGAAACGAATTTTGCGCTTTTCGCTTAGTTTTGAATTATTAGCGTTTTCTGTGGTGGAGCGTATGACTGTACTTTTATCTTACCTAAACTTACTCTTACCTGAGGGGAAGTTAACATCACTAATGCTTTCAAGAAGTTATCGATCCTACAACCATTCCTTACAATAAAATGCCTTCGTTCTGCGTCATGACGACTTCAATTTCTTTAAGGCTATGTATTTATATATTTATAAAATATATATGTACGTACAACCCTCCCGTCCCATTTCAAAAAAATATAACTTTGTAAATCAATTTATTACATTTCCATAATGTTGTATAATTTATGTTATCCAAACAAACAGTCAGCACCCGCATCTCAGACAATTGATGCAATCATCGTCAATGAGATTTTCAGGGGAGTAAGACGTGATAATTGTATTGGCGTATATGAATTATAATAATAAGCGTTAATTTATAATATTTTTTGGTTCCATCTATTAATATTCAAGGAAAATGTTTATATTTATTTACTTTCTATGTTTGAAACTAAATATTAAATTTACTCAACTTCACGCTGTATCCCGCATATAGCAGCGTAGGCAGAGGGAACATGAGAACCTAGTGTTAAGACACTCGATTCTACTTCCGTTCCCCACTTTCTGCCGAATTTGAGGCATTGCGTGTTGAGTGGCGGAACTCAACGCCGCGTTTTGCCTTGTATCATTACGAAGATATGAAAAAAAAATATTTAAATTGAAAATATTAAATATTTTATTTCCTCGAGTGGGGATCGAACCCACAACCTGTCAGTTGCCGTCCCACGCTTGTGCCACTGCGCCACGACAGGTCTCAATATTAAATTTAAGTGATTAATAAAATTTAATAATAGTTACAGAACTTCTTTTACATTTATTACATATAGCGTGAACTTAAAAAAAATTTCAAATACTCAACGTTACATCAACAAACATAAAAATAAAACATTGATATTTTCTTTATACATTCTTTGAGACTGGGTATTTTTATATTATTGTATATCAATTTTCAAGGTTCACGATGTATCCCGCACGTGTTAGGGTGGGCAGTGGGAGCTTGGCACCTTAGTGTTAAGACAACTCAACGTCGCTCTGTGCCTTGTTACCAGAGCGAAAAATTTTAAATATTAAATATTTCATTTAAAAATATTAAATATTTCACTTTTTCTAGTGGGGATAAAATCCAAAACCTGTCGTTTACAGCCACATGCTTGTGTCTCCGCGCCACGATAGGCGTCAATGTTTATATGTCTTCTATTAAATTTGTATCAGATAAATGCTGTTATTCCGTAAGAAAAACATAAACAGTATTATTTTCATATATGTCGTGATACATTTAATTTTACCCAAAAATATTGTATCAAGGGTAAACAGTAGTTACAGTTGTAATAAATCAATAACACATTGTCTAAAGATAAGCCTTATCTAGTGACATCGGGCTTATAAATCAGAAACTTGGAAAGTGGCATGGGCTTGATCAAATAGAGTTGTTTGCGTTCTATTATTTTTTTAACGAATTCGAAATTTCTCAGCTTTTCAAATAAAACTATTCTTCTTGATAGATTTTTTATGTAGGTATGTATGTCACTTTTAAATAAATTTACTTAGTTTCATCTATAAAAAAATGTGTCAAAAACATGATTTCTTTGTATTTTTCTAAGCACTTATTCTACAAAAAATAAATTAAGTACCAAATCATGTGTAAGTAGTGTATTACCTACCATTTATATTGTGAAATCTATTCCAATCAATTTCCAAAAGAAAAAGAAACACAAAAGGATACTTACTACATGTGTGTGATAAAACCAAAATGAAGACACATCATTGTCTCCAAGATTTATTAACAAACACGCCGCAATCTTGTCCTCGTAGGCGGAACAGTATTTGTGAACGACAAAACGTAAAATGTTCCACCCTTGTATATTTTCGTCTAAGCATCCTTGATAAAGCCGGGTCGGGACATAGCTCGATAAGGAAAAATATGTTAATTTGCTCGCCCGAAAGAACTGATATGACCTACTAAGTGATTGGTTTCCTGATGCGTTGGCGTGTTTTGAATTTGAAGTCGTCCAGCCGCCTAAATATTACCAATGTTTGTAAATTGCCGAATGAAAGTAAACAAAAATTTATTCGAATCCGCCGATTGAAATGCTCCGAATTTGTGCAAATAATATTTTTTTTTCATCCAAAATTATGTTCAATATGGAATAAGTGATTGTAAAGAGAAAATATTTCGTATTTTAGAGGTTCTTTCCCTAATTAAGGCTCAGGCTGTTCGAAATTGAAACGGGTTTCAGTAAGAATTAGGTCAAAGCTTGAAAGTCTTCATGATGCGAAATATTATGAAATCCAACTTTTATTCTGATCTTTTATAAGTAAACTAGCGGATTTCCGCATATTTGAGCTTGTTTTTTTTGTAAATGGACACTCCGTCCTGATTTCGCTTGGCTTGTAGGTAAGTACAGAACGAATATTCAAAAGCACTTTGTGAATTAGTAAAGGCAACATTTATAGAACAAAAGATTAATTTTGATGTTGTTCAAAATGTTTTATCTTTCACTTTTATTTTTACTTTTGTATTCAGATTATTTTAATAGACATTTTATTACTGAAACTAAGATTTTTATGTTAAATAAGTCGCTTGGCAAGTCAATTTTGGAGACAATGCACGTTGAATGATGGAACTTGCATTTTACTTTTTTTTCAAGCCCAGGATAATATAGAATAATAAATTATCCCAAATGAGGGTCATACTCAAAACTGCTGTTCGATGTTATTTTTCTTTAAGTAATCATGTAATGTTATTTATCGTCGGCTATAATTAAAATTAACAAATAATTTATCATACCTTATTTTAAGCCAGTGTTGTGGTTTGCAATGATCAGAATTCTGAATAAATAATGTCAATAAAGTCATTTCTAATGTACTTATTCTCTGTCACTTCTCTCCGTATATTTTTTCTCATTCTGGCTCTATTCTCTTTACAAGTTTCTCTTTCTTCTATAACAACATCCTCAGTTTCTTCTTCTTTAGTTTTTAAATATTCTCGTTCTTTCATTTCTTTCTTCAAAGGTTATGAATTGTTATAAATGATTAATAAAAACAAAATAAACAAAATGAAATATTTAGTATTTTCAAATTCATTTAATGTTTTCATTTCCTCGTTCTGGTAACAAGACAAAGCGCGGCGTTGAGCCCCGCCATTCAAGACGCAATGTCTCGAATTCGGCGGAAAGTGGGGAACGGAAGTAGAACGAAGGGTTACTAGGTTCCCAAGTTCCCTCTGCTTACACTGCTACGTGCGGGATACAGCGTGAAGCTGAGTATGAGTCAAAAAAAATATTAAAGGAAATTGAACAGAAAATAAGCATTTAGAAACAAAATATAAAAATTTTAAACAAAAAATCAACTAAAAATACAAAAAAGTTTATCATACAACATATGTAAGAACCACCACGATGAATAAAGCTTTCAATTTAAAAAATTGTACTTGATTCATTTTATTTAGGAGTTAAGATGCGACAAACACACAGGTCAATCTTATAAATTAAAAAAATGAATTAGTATGATAATTTACGTATCTGTGTAGGATACTTTAATAATGAAGTGTTTCTAGGAATATTTAATAGAAATATACCTTTAGATGTTGTCCTTACATAAAATTAAAATGTTAACCTTGCTCCTAATAAGTTTTCATTTTAAATGATTTAAAACAGCCCAATTTTAACACGCCTCTAGGCATGTGCCTGATTCTATTGGTTGGATGCCGTTTTATAATAATTGGAACGAAAATTTATTTGTGTCTTCCGAATTGATTTAAGTAAATGTATTTTATTTAAAAGATGTATACAACAACTACAAGCCCTGTTGCAATAACTGTCCTTTGTCGTGCCAAAGTGGGGAAATCAAAATAATTTATTACCCTGATCCGGAATCAAACCCCACTCCTTGATTAAGGTAAGATTCAAAAATTATCAAACAACGTCACGCTTCAGCGTGTAACATAAAACGCTTAACAATTGAAAGCTGTTATTTTTTGCAGGCACATCTACTCGTCTAGTCTAGCATATCGAGTCTTTCTGTGGCCACAAGCTGCTACAAAATATTGCTACAAATATGAGCTTTCAAAACTGAGCTTACTATAAAATATGAGCTATCAAAAATATTTAATGTTTTAAAAGAGTTTCGTTTAATATATGCAAACCGGACCTGTTGTTGAGTGCGACTATATGACTGTAAACGTAGGTAGGTAGGTTGTGATTTCAATCCTTACTTGAGGAAATGAAATATTTAATATTGTCTTCGCTCTGGTGAAAAGACATTGCGCGATGTTGTGTCCCACCACTACTAAAACGTGTAAATCAATAATCTTATTACTGAGGCTATAATTAAATTAATCTTTTAAGTAACAAAATGTTACTATGCAGGTAAGGTTAAGTTGCTAAAATAATAACACAGGCTAATCGACAGTTCGAAGACAACATGTGAATAATTAATAGAATCAATAATGTTTGAATGTCTACGGTGAATTGATGAGGGAATAAAACGATTATATCTAAATTGTGTACGTCTCTAAGTTAGAGTCGTTATTTTGATTGCTATAATATTTAAGCGCACTTTTGGTACCGTTACTGTTATTACGGAATGATAGTGTCAGATTGTTATCGAAAAACGGTATTTCAAAGTTTGGATTTTTTTAAGTGAATTACTTGGTATGCTTTATTTGGAAACTGTTATTAACGTGGTGTACCGATTTGGTTATGTAATAAGAGAATAAAAAACTGTTATAGAACTTTTTACTTTGTTGATTCAATATTTTTAGTTGTAAATGAATATTATGTTGTATTTATCTGTATTAGTTTTTTGTGTGCATTTAAACCGAATAATTTGCTTAGAAAAGTATATATTTAAAGTCTTTATATCTTGCCTAAGCACGCTTTTTAAATGCTGCTTGCCTTTTTAAGAAATTCTACCATTTAGATCCCGGATCTGTTATCAAACTAGCTTAATGATATTATATTATTATAAACTACGTACATTTACACAACTACTATGACAACGACACAATTACAATTCAGTTTCTTATACCTTGTTACATACAAAGTCGCAAATCGATTGAATGAAAGCGTGTTAAAAATAGCTTTTCTTTCTATTTTTAATTGTGATTGATAATATTATACGTATATTTTTAATTCGCTCGATATCTTTCAAATCTCCTTCGCAGTAACTGTTCGTTCGCCACAAGCGGATTACAGTCATTAGTTATTCCTACCGTCTAGCGCCTGGAGCTCGGTACAGAATTAACATTTTCTTCTATGTTTATTTGGGTTGATCCTAATTACTTTTGTACTTTTGTCCATTAAAATAGTTTTTATGTGGTCGATAGTTTAGATTGATTCTATATGGATGTATTGTATTTAATATGTTCACGAGAAAATGGTTTCGGGAAACTTAAAGTAGTGGGATTGTCTGTAATATGTAAAGGGAACGGTATAATAAATTGAGCTTTTGAGAAACATTTCAGATGCTAATCTCAATAAAACATATGGTATACAAACTTTTAAAATTTGTATACATTACGTTTAACAGCTTTACACTGTATTCGGTGAAGGCGATTTGTGAATCTAGTGTTAAGACACTCCGTTCCATTTCGAATTTGAGACATTGGCAGTTGAGTAGCGAAACCTAACGCCGCGCTTTGCATTTTCACTAGATAAAATAAATTAATATAATAAATATTTAATTTCTTCGAGTTGTAATCGAACCAACAATCTGTCGCGTTAACAGTCACGCGCTTGCACATCTACTAAATCCCAGTTTACGAATTTTAATTTCATTACTATATAAATATATCCAAAGGGAGTGGGAAATATAATAAAAACTAGAAGTTGTTACGCTACCGCAACATTCATTTCTGCACCCCGAAAAGGTTTTTATTGATACATCAGCAGTGGCCTACTTTTACATTGACAGTAAAAGCGTATAAAGAAGTGTTTGTGTAAAGAGGTTTACTTATCCTTTGATTGCCTTGCCATACGTTACTCAAAGACAGCGCAAAAAATGGGGAAAAAATATATTTACGTATACAAAATGGGTATATGCAGGTTACAGTAAAACATATTGCTTATAATCTGAAAATTAATCATGTGTAAAATTATTAATACTGCTTACATTTAAGAAGATGGTGGACTTTATTCTTGGAAAAATAAAGATAAGTGTTTTAATTTAAATGATAATTCTTGATATCAAGTATAGTACTTCATAGTAATTGTACAGTCAGACGCCAAATTGGTGATAGCAAGTAGTAATATAATTATTTGCTTGTGGCGTAAATTGGTAGTGCTATATTAACATATATCGTAATAATATAAAAAAAATATCTAAATTATGTTCAGCCTCACGCTGTATCCCACACATAGGCAGGAAGAACTAAAAAACCTAGTGTTAAGACACTCTGTTTCTATTAGATACTTCCTTTTCACAGTTTCTGCCGCTTTTGAGGCATTACGTGTTGAATGACGAAACTTAATTTCGCCTCATTACTAGAGCAAAGCAATGTAGATTAAATATTTTTTTGTCAAGTGGGAATCAAACCCAGAATCTGTCTCGTTTAAGGTCTGTCCTCTCTTGTGTCTACGCTTCGACAATATCTAAATATTAGAGGATATCTCTCGAAACGCACGATTAGGCTCTTAAATCCAGTACTCCATCCTTTCAAAGGATTAACAAATTCCATTGTTGAATTCAACCACCACGAAGCAATCCTTTAAAATAATTTTCGTGTGCTCTCAAAATATTTTCTAAATAAATAAATCTTTAGTGATCTTCAGTTCATTTTGTGTGGTATTAGTTTAAACAATAGTATGACAAACGAGAATTTACAATGTTTACTTTGTACAAAGGAGCTAACAAAAGAATGTCATTTACGATCTCTTTATTCGGCAAAGAACTGTAAACAATTGGCAACTTTGACAGACGTCTCTTGCAAAAAGGATTAGTCACGTAAGTACGCAAACTTATAAATACCGTCTGTATTATGGAATTTTAGCGATTTTGAGTTTTAATACAATAAGGATAAGGCTAAGTGCTTCTTATTGAATGTATATATATTTGCAATGCAATTTTTTTAGTTGTTGCTCTTAACTTTGCAGTTGTCCTAGAGTCGTAGTATATTTTTGGGGTTCCTCCATAAATTTGTCATTTTGAGAATAAATATTTTTCTTGTTAAGAAATTGACTTGATATTAAAAAAAAATTTTTTAAATATAGATATATCATTAATATTCAAACCAAAATATATATATATATATATATATATATATATATATATATATATATATATATATATATATATATATATATATATATATATATATATATATATATATATATATATATATATATATATATATATATATATATATATATATATATATATATCATTATATATATATATCATTTTTAGACAATACAATTATCGTAACATATTATTAGATTAGAGTAATCTGCTTTTTTTATATAAACACAAACCTTATTTAAATAATAACTTCTATAAGAAATATCAAATGCTTTTAACCTCCGACTTAAAGGACCAATTTTAAGTTTACATTCAAAGTTAAAAGCTAAAGCTATTTTATAACGTACAGAACCCAATTTCATATATGTTGTTATCTTAAGATTATTATGGGTTAACCAATAATAATCTTTGAAAATTTTGCGCATTGTTAACTTGTGTAAACATTACATTCAAACCCTTCCTTATTGTACTTTTAATAAAACGAGAAACTTCAATTTGTCGTCTCATATGCAGCTGAATTAACAATTATTTAAAAAAATGTATATAACGTATGCAGTAAGTATTATTATAGATTAAACGTAAAAAAACAAAATTCTATTCAAAAACTAAAATTTTCTAATGATTGAATCACGGGTTCCTTTTAGGTCGATTGTATTGAGATTATGAGATAATAAAAATATGATATATTTCATAACTTCAACTTCCACTTTTTACGAATTTATATAAAAACAGCTTTACGCTATATCCATAACTCGTCTCGTCTCGGCATTTGAATTTATATAAATATATCCTTTTATTATAGCAAAAAGAAATAATGGGAAAGAGCAATAAAGTCGTATTTTATTTAAAAGAGAACAAGTTAATATAATGACAAGGGCAAAATATATCTTGTATAATAACATTAACAAATATTTAAATAATTTAACACATTTATAACAACTAACTTACATTTAAAATATTTGCCAATTTTTTATTAGGGAACTATGTTTTTGTAATTTAGAAAATTTACTGATCAGTACTAACCAAGTAAAATACATAATAGGTAAAATATTTTTCCAGTTATTAAAATTTTGTATATATTCAGAGTATGTTACTTTTTTAATTTAATATAATAAATATAACCTTTTATATATAGATATATCCTTTCATTGTTACTAAAACAGAAAATAAAATTAAAAAATAGAAATAAATTTGTATTCGCATTTAGCGCCAAAACAAGTAAAAATTATCATAAAAGTAAAATATATAAGTAACAACATGCTAATTAAAATTCAAATAATGTAACATATATGTATGGCAACATTATAATATTATATAAAATGAACAGTAATTATAATAACCTAGAGCAAATAACTTACAGCATTGCGGCAAATATTTACCATATTGTATTTAAGCAAATATATTCTTTGTACTTACGTGATACGGCCTAACTTTCAACACAAAATAATACTGTCATCTCAAATAATTCAATAACAACTTATGTTTTTCTTGTACTTGGGCCTGTCTTGAATAGGATTCTAAACAGAGCGTGCACGTCTTTATAATTGAGTACTAACATAAGTGATATTTGTTTTGGAAATGCCTGGGTGACTATATGAATGTTGAAGAAATCTTGTTCTTAGAGCCGTACGCTCTACAAAATTGAAACATGAAATTATTTGTGTGCTCAGACCAAATAAAATTTGAAAAAAAAACTAGTATCTATGGTTTTTTTTAACTTGTCAAATATTTGACATTTCTTAAAAATTGTAAGAAAGTTGCAATTGTCATATGTAAATTTATTTTAACTTAAGAAATAATTACAGTCCGCTTCGCAACAAGCAATTCCTACAGAATTCGGCGGTAGGATAAGGGTCATTACACTAAGTTTTCACGTTTCCTCTGCCTATTCTGTTATGTCTCTACTATAAGCATAATACAGCGGGAACCTATCAAAAAGAAAATTATGGTGAAAGTGTGGTGACGAGGCTTGCAACGATCAGTATATACATAGTTTATCCTTCTATGTAGAATATTTGTGTAGTATTATAATATTCATTAGACTAAAGGCAAGTTTTATTTCATATAACTGTATATGTATTGTCGTTTGCTTGGACTTTTTGATATTTACCACGATATTTTTATTTACTTTGCTAATAAAAATTTACATCAAAAATATTTTTAGTGCCAAGACACTGCGATCATTGATATTTATATTCCAATCATAGTTGTTTACTGTCAATAAACAATAATATTATAAACCTGTATGTAATACGGTATTTCATCATTTCTCATAGTTTAACTGGGCTGTTATAATTCTTCACCACATATTCTAGATTGTCAATTTTTGTATGAAAATGGTCTATCACACTAAATTACTTACAATAAATATTTATTAATTTCTAAGTCTGTGAATATTTAAAAATATTTAATTCTATTCAAAATGCATACATTAACATAAAAGTGTTATTTAATCGGAAAATGAAAAGCAGAATACATATTTAATAACTCGTAAATCAATGTAAAACCTGCACCTTAGGCAGAGTCCGTGAATATTTTGTCTTCAACATATTTATGGTTTATAGCTGCCGAACAAAAATGCATATAACTCGGCTATCAAAGTTATAGATAGTTTGGTACAACCACCGTATATTAAACGAAGCCATTCGTGGTGCAATCATTAAAACGGCCACACTATGTCATTACTCTTGTTACAAAAAAACGAGTGAATTGTAAACTGCGGCATATCATCGCGGGAACTGGCACTTATGGCCGTACCTTCTATCGTAAATCAAAGATATTAAACGGGATGGCGGGACCTCTTTCCAGTTCACATTATAAATCATCAGCCTGGACCTGTCTGCCTTGCATACGCATAAATACTAGAAAAAACACTTTGTGTATGTTTATGTATCAGAGTTGTCAATTTTTAAAAAAGAATAAGATAATGGCTGATATATTTTAGAGCAGTTATAAATGTATTTTATTTTTTTGATTCACATTGTATCACGCATTACATGGTAGGGTAGGCAGAGGGAATTCTGCCAAACCTAATGTTAAGACACTATGAACGGGGGAGTTCTCAACTATTAGCTACAAGTGAGTGATAAGTAATTAATTTGTCTCTACTCTCAAAAATACAAAATGTTAATTCTTTTAATATTATAAAGGCAAACGAATGGAATTGTATGTTTACACGTAACAAAAGAGTATTTAGCAAAATACACACACACACTTTTTCTTTTACGTGAAACATCAGCATATTTTTACATTTGAATATGTTCAGGGCAAAATATATTTGAATTGACATTATATTTGAATTCACATTTTGATTAAAGGGATACATACATTGTAAAGTTTATAAAATCCATCATCATATATATCGTTTATATATTTCAGTTAGCGAGTCCGACTCGCAATTTGCCAGTTTTTCAAATGTCAACGACTGACATTTGAAATCTTTATATAAAAATATTCAAAGCTACTTATTGATTATTTTCCACTTCATACAAACGTAATAAGTTAAACTTTCGCTTTCCTTTCGAAATATCAATTCTAAATTACTTACATTGTAAATCTAGATTTAAAAAGATAATCGTGAAATTCACTTTCGTTCCGTTCTTCGAATAAAGGCACGCTTGAGGTCAGTTAGTTACATTCATATCATAGCCGGTATCAAAGAGAAATGTCGATTCACTCACCATTATAGAAGTGTTACTGTTTTGTACAGACGTCTTGTTTGAATCGTGACGAGATAAAATTCGATAAACAAGGCTGGGTATAGTTGACGCGAATACAACATTTATTGTATAAGATATATAAATAATTGATAGACTTTCAATTTTCTATTTGTATCTTTTTTATTTGAGAAGTTATATAAAATAGTGAAATTTGACATAATCTATACCTTTACTTTTAAATAAAAATATATTTTGCGTGCAACTGACAGACAATGCTTAGACGTTTTTTTTTTATTTTGGTTTGGTTAAGACTTTGTTAAATTGGCATGCATATTTGGGAGTCCAGGATAAGGCTAACTTCTTATTAGATTAAGAACTAATTGGATATAGGAACTAAAATAAAAAACTAATGTATATAAATATATATATATATATATATATATATATATATATATATATATATATATATATATATATATATATATATATATATATATATATATATATATATATATATATATATATATATATATATATATGTATATAAATATTGCAAATCCGAAAATACTAAATACGTATAATTATATAATTAAATTTAAAGATAATAAAATATACTGTTTATTTATTTTCTAACTAGAATGATGTCGAATTTTTTTTTTTTTTTTTTATTATTTTTAACTATTTATTTATGTATTTTTGATAACATTTGTATAAAAATATCCTTAATATTTAAAATATTCTTTTGTTTTGTTTGGTTATTTTCTTTTATCTTTTGTATATTGTTTAGAATAGAAAAGACAAAGCGAACGAGCGTATGGTTCACTTGATGGTGAGCGACCACCGCTGCTCACGGCGCAGTGAACACCACGGGAGCTACAGGTACGTTGCCGGCCTTTAAGGTGGAAGCAGATGCACTTTTTAAAGATACATGTCGTATCGACCTGGATATACTGCCGTGGGTAGGCTGTTCCACAGGCGCGTAGAAGGAAATTCCTACGAAACTGCACAGTACTGGAGTGCCGTTTGTCCAAATTATGAGGATGGTATTTGTGGTACTCAAAGTTTCTTGAAAGCCAACTTGGCCTTGCTTGCGATATTGGCAGTCGTTCGATAAGCTGAGGCCCAGTATACTGATACTGGGAGCGGCCAGATTTTTATGTTCTGCGAGCGAACCAGATTTGTCTTCTAGGGGTTGAATTGAACCAGGTTCTTTACCACACGGGGACATTTTCATGAGATGCTACATTTTAGGAGTTGATTATAGCTGAATTGAACGACAGACATTGAGCTCTGACAGCGCAGGATGGTCGGCGGTGTTGTTCCTCGGTCATTAAAAGTATTAGAATTTTAGAAGCAGTAGAAGCTTTCTCTTTCACCGTGTAGGCCAAGACGTTATTTCCTGTGCGAAGCGGCAAAAGCGAAGGCTGGACTTGCTGATTTTAATGACATGCCCACGAAAATATCTGGCAATTTACCAATTAAGGTACCTATAGGCCCGGTTGTACTTTCTTTTTATGATTTTCCCCATTGAATCTTTAGTGACCAGTGCCTCGGAACAGACGTCATATGCCTGGCGCTTGTCAGAAGCAGCCAGTTTCCAGGATGTATCAAACCAAGGCCGTGACATACCATCGAATCCTGTCCAAACTGATTTGTAGTGCCAGTCACTACGAGCTGTTGATGTTCTGCGACTGTTACTTTTAATATGCATAACACTCTGTACTAGGCAGTGGTCTGAAGACCCTAGAGGAACATTGAAGACAATCTAGTACTGACCCGGAAGTGAAGTCAGCAGAAGGTCCAATAAGGAGGCATTGTGGTGGTCCATGTCCAGGATTTGCGTTGGAGACTCAACCAATTGGAACAATCTATTTGCCATAGTATGGTCGAATACAGCCCTCCACACGTAGTCGGTACAGTGTGACCGCAAGCAAACTGGCTTTATGCGCATTAAAATAACCAAGTATTACGGCCTCTGCGGAAAGCTGTGAGAACGCATCGTCAATAGCCAATTGCATGTGCTCTATGAGACAATTCGTTTCTTCATTACCACTATGGAATCTCTACAATGTGTGTAGATATGTGTAGATTCGGATATGATCATCCGAGTCCCTACGGAGCCAGATAAACAGGTTCTCACCTTAAAAGTTGACAAAAGTTAGGAAACTTAGGTCCTCCCTTACGAAAACAGTGACTCCGGTATGAGGTATAAAATTATGTTCTTATTTGTCACCGGGGTAATGAAGGTAGACTGTGTATGTTGGTCGGACAATTTTGGTTTCCGTCAGAAGTAACAAGGCTGGGCGTGCTGTCCAAAGATGGTGGTTAGGTCAGGTTAGGTTAGGTATCCAGATTAGAATGTAGGAGCCTGATGTTGAAAAAGTCTACGTTAAGACTGGTAGGGGCTGCCGTGCCGTACGCCTCGTTTGCCTTAAGTAATGCGCGGTACTGTGTTCTCCGCAGAATTAGGCGGGTGGTCTGGGTTTGAAAACTCCTGGAGGGATTCTCTAGCTTTGAAGATGCCCCTCCTGGGGTAGTATCTCTCTCAATGCCACTTTCATATTCCATGGAGGAGTTGGTGATGGCCACCGGGACCCAGAATTACACAAAGGGTAACACAGTGGCCAAACCACTACCTAACACCGGTTTCAAATACCGGGATTGGTAATGGTCGGGTCGAGTTTGCCCGTACGTTTTGCCATTACTAACAACGTAACTCTCCCACACGTACTTTAGTTGCCTCTTACGACATCATCAGTACTAGGGTAATCCTGTTCTAAGCCGGAATCAAACGACGTACATAGAGAAAATGTAGCTCGAATACACTGTGACCATTAGACTATAATTCTAACGAAAAGTAGATTATCACTTTTAGTTTGAATTCTGGACATTACGTGTTGAGTGGCGGAACTGAGTACCACGTATTGTTTTATCAGAGCAGGAAATAAAAATAATTCACTCCGCAAATTGGGTTCCAGCCCATAATTTCCATCTTCAAGAGGCTGACTCAAAATAATAGTTATATTTGAACCCACAATCTATTTTACCCAGTGTCATTGTCACTGCATCAAGATGGCGTCAAGGAAATTATTTTTCACATAATTTCCTGTCTCTAAAGAAATATTAATCTTTATGACATCTTTTGTAAATACTTTAAACGTTAGGACAAAGTAATTTTGCACGTTAAAGCAACTCTTTTCAAATATACGGTTATAGCGGGACCATTTGTGTTAATCCCTAAGCACTTACTTCAGTTTTCTTTTAAAGGAAAATGTCAAGTAGGTCTCCACTTTGCACTTTTCAAGATATAAACGTTTTCTAAAAGATTTTGACTAGGTATAAAGTAATTTGCTATACTGATATATACTACTACTATTTTTTTAGCTTCTTGGTTTATTTTGTATATAGGTACTATTATAGGAACATTGTAGGGGCTATTTACGGATGGTAACTACCTTTCCTAAATAGTCCCTAAAATGTATTATGTGAATTAAAATTGCCAAGTATCACGACCTCTGGTCCTAGGTTCTTTGTATACAGTACTTAGGTACAATGTACCTACCACCTAGTACTGTATACAAAGACCTTAGGAACCTGTTGTTAAGGCACTCTGTTTCTCCCTTTCTGCCGAATCTTTTAGACATCGTGTATTAAGTGGAGTAAAACAACGCCTATTCTAAATTTATTAAGGATGAAATAAATTACCTGTAAAATTATACAAAACACCTTTTTATGATCGAAACGAAAGCTTAATGCTTAATTAGGGCATTAGTATTTCACAATTATACCTTATAAGTCTTTTATTTGATTAATCCTAGTCTTATTATATGATTCTTCTATCACAATATAAATAAAAATGCGTTACTATCACGCAGTTGTTATCGAGTATTTATAGACAGTAAAAAGCTTATTAGTTTAGATGCGTATTACAAGTATATAAAACCGCTCAATAAACAATATCGCTCTTAGCATTTAACAATTTCGACTGATAAAGTTTGCCCATGCAAAGAAAATTGTTACATTTCAATTAATAGATAGATATTTAGTAATAAATATCAATATTAAATGTTTTTAAATGAAGTGTTTAATATTTTAATTTCTTCGCTCAGATAACGGTTGTGTTCCGGCACTCACTACCCATACCCCGATTCGCGCAATATAACGATGAACAAAGAAAAAACGTAAATATTTTAGTACAAAACTTTATAAAGCAGAGTAAATCTATTCTGCACTATGAATTTCCTCAACATCGTTGCAGAGTGTATCTAAGCGAATCTCAACAAAGTATTATTTATAAGCAAAACTCGCTCGATGGTGACAGCAGATTGAAAAATATGTAAACGTGGCATATATCGAAAGGTAAAGAAAACGTGGAGTCATTTTTAACGCGATAGATGGTGAGGCGCTAACATAGATAAATCGGTCGGAAGAGTCGTAGCTACATTGCCTTCCTTAACGACCTATGGATCGAAATCGGCTTAGGGGTTAAAGGGTATTTTTTTGTGTACGAGAAAAGCGTTAGCGGAAATTTTAAGATTTACCTATACTGATAACGAGACGCATTCTGTCATTTAAAATAAGTATCTGCATACATTTTTTTATATATATTTTTTGGTATATTTTTATTTTATGTCATAATATAAAATCTTTAACAAGTTTTTTGAAGGGATATTAGAAATTGTTTTTCTGTCAAATACACCATATATATTGCAAACAATATAAGATCATTGCCATATTACATGATGATAATATGCGAATATCAAAGAAAAATATATTATTTATTAACGACCCACCCGCGGCTTCATCCGCTTGAATTACACTTTTTTATTTACTCATCTCTAACTTTACTTTAACTGTGTTAAAGGAAGTTTTGAAGGATGTATTTAAATCCGGTTAGTCGTTACTGGTCGATTAGCGGATACAAACAAAATTGATATCTTGGGCTATTACATTAATAAACGGCCCCTATAAGATTTCATATGTCTCAGGTCTCAGTGGCGCAAGTGCAAAAGCGTACGACACTAAACATGACGGTTTTGGGTTTGAGTCCCACTCGGGAACAATAAATATTAAATATTTTACTTTTTTAGCTCCTACATATTTAAATAAAACAAAGTCCTACCTACTCATGGCTCAAGTACCTATAAGGATTAAAAAGCTCCTTGAAGAACTCATAAAAGTTTAATAAAGCTTAGGTAAGATTTATATTTAGATGACCCTTAGACAAGAGATTTCCAATTTCTTTCATTTACAACGTAATACAATAGGGACTTGTAGATAAATGTGCGTGCCACATCGAATGTGAAGAAAGATCATTGTGGGAACTACTTTTGAAGAAAGAATAATTTTTATACACACAGAGCGAACGTTTAGTCGATTTATTACATTTAATTTTTACTATCATAAAATAAGTGAATTGGAAAATATTATTGAAATTATTGATATTTTTGGTTCTTTCGAAATTCGTAAATCTTAAAGTTTTGGACTAAGTCGTATTTATATAAAGCAAATAATGCTTCGTTTAGTTTAATCCCTTGGTTATATAAAGCTTTGAGGTTTAGTCTATTAGGCATGTAAGTTAAGTAAATGCAAACTTGTGATAATTAGTTGTATAAGCAATAAACTAAATTTTAACATACATATTTGAACAAGTAAAATATTTTGGACAGTGACATTTAATTTTTTGATAAGATATCTTTTTAAAGTTAAGTTAATCAATCTTATTTATATATTAATTTTGTACATAGTCAGGGAAAACTAAAATAAAAAAAATAAAAGACTTTTATCTAGTTAGAACTTCCTTTCTTAAAAACGTTTGCATATTTTAAATGAAACACTTTTAACCGGATTAATCGCGTATATTGGTTGTTGAACATGTTTTTTGGAAACCCCACGTTTCGAACACTTTACAGTACCACGGACTACTGTAAAGTGTTCCAAACGTCGGGTTTCCAAAAAACACGTTCAACAACCAATATACGCAATTAATCCGGTTAAAAGAAACTCATTTAAAATGTGTAACAATCGTGAAAATCAAAGACATTATTATGTGAACCTTTGCATATGTTTTTTATGTTAACTTTCGATGCCTGTCGTGGCGTGGAGGACCAAACGTATGACTTTAAATGTGACAGATCGTTGGTTTGATCCTTACCAAGAAAATGAAATATTTAATATTTTTTAGAAAATAAAATTTATTATATTTAATACCTCAATATCGGCGGAATGGAGCGCACACGTTTATCTGAATTGGAAGGAGGAAGAGTGTCTTGACACTATGTTCCCAGGTGTTTTCTTCACGACCTGCCATGTTTCTGCATACGACAGGGCTTGCAGCAGCATAAAGCTAAGAAAAATATGAAATATTATATTTATTCGTCATCCTATTCGTTCATGTGTTGCTTTCTATAGGTTTATGCCGTGGTCCTTTTGTCTCTGACACTCCCTTACTATTTGATTTATAGGTTTCGTTCGTTGACTTGTCTCGTGAAGTTTATTAATGAATTTATTTAAACGCTAATGAACAAGTTACGTTTAGGACAAGTGAAGCCAATTTATTTGGATCTCGAAGATATTCTAAGATCATAATTAGCCCAACTTTTATTCTTATACTCATCTGTGAGTTAAGTATGACTGTATAATTTTATACATGATGATTTATTTAGGACTTCAATAATAAAAAAAATATTTTATCTAATCATTATTCTTTTGCATATTAGAGCGCTGAGTTCCGCACCAGTCAACAAGCAGTACATCGGGGATTGGGCGATAAATTGGGAAAAGAAGTTTCTTAATGGAATGGAGTATATTAGCACAAGGTTTTCCGGGTTCCCTCCGTCTGCTCTGCATGTGGTGCATACAATGATAAAGTATAAAAAGATAGGTGTGTAATTTAACTTTACGTTGTTTCTCGCATATAATATCTTACGGCATTTTTTGGTTCTTTTTTAGACATTCCGCTCCGTTCTCCATTAACAAATGAAAATATTACATATATTTAATTTCCACGATCTAGCCCACTGCGTTAATTCGTAGTATAACTCGAGTGTATTTCATACAAACATTATAAATAAAAATATTAAAAGACGTGTTAACCTATCGTTATTATATTGGTGCACTTTCAAGTACAATTAGTACACAATATTTATGTTAAAAATTAAATCATTTACTTTTCGCCTACAGCAACAGAAGCAGTATGGATATTTAAAGAAAAAATTGCGCCTATCAACCAATCAGCTATAAACAATAATATGGCAACATTAACTTTATGTATATTTTACGAAGCTTCAAATATATACATTAATTTAATATCAATATAATGGTATAAAATTATATACAAAATATATATTATATTAAATGTGAAACGAAAAAATATCTGACTTAAAATTGTTTTTTTTTTTATTTATATTCTTATCTCTATACGTATCGTAACTTCTGATAGGCCTATAAGAAATTTCAGAGGAACTTATAAGAACAGAAGATCATTTTTATCTCGCTATGATATTTTTTTATATATGTTTTCTAAAAGTATATATTTAATTTTTATTGTTAAAAATATTATTTCTTTCATTTTTATCGAATTTACTCTTTACTACATAGAAATAAGAGTCAAGAAATGATCTAAAATTTAATTATTATAAGTATTGACTCAAAAGCTACTACTTCAATATACCAAAGTAATGTTGATCTTTATTCAAAATTGCTTCATCAATATTAAGCTCTATGTAAATCTATTCAAAGACCGTGGTTTTTACTGATAATGCTTGGAAAGGCACAATTACCATCCTGTCTTTATGAGGGAAATAACTACTTAAGTCGTAAAATCGGAAACTTGCACCTTAAATGAAACTTGTCACTTTTAAATATTTTGTTACGACATAAAATGATGCTACTGATTAACGCTTTAGACGCTCCTTGTTAGTTATAAATATTGTATAAATTGGGAAAATGTTTTGTTTTAAATGTTTTGTTTTCATATCCAAGCGAAATTAAATGCAGATTTTAATTCTGTCATTAAATCATATAGAAATTTAGACTGTTAGTGAAATTAAAGTATCAATTTAGGCTAAACATAACTTTATATTACGTTACACTGGTATATATTTGGTCATTGCTATACAAATAAAGAGCTACTATTATTTTTATTTTTCTTACAAGCAAGAACACCAATTTATTTTCACACTATTTACTATTAAGGTGCCCTTGCACATCTGCCCACTTTAAAAAAAAACTACTTTACTATGTGATACATTCAAATAAGAATAATTGTAAGAGCCTAAGATACTTATTTGTAACGTGCAACAGCGATCGTAAAAAACATTTTAGCTTTTACAATTATGTGAATCATACGCCCATTTCAACGGGCAGATCGATCGGTCAAGTATATTCCTGACTTTGACGTACCTATATTTACGTAACTCTTGAACGCGAATAGATTTGTATAAAGTAAATATAAAATCGTTCATATAGATTTTTATTTACATACATATTTCAACACCAAACAGTTTGCTACATAAAAGTGGCACAATTATACTTTTGTTTAATTTTTATTGACTTTGTTATTATTGAAATATATTGTCAATAATTGAGGCTTGTCGTAGCGCAGGGGCACAAGCGTATGTGGGTTCGATCACTACTAGAGGAAATGAAATATTTGTTACGTTCATTTCTTCGCTACGATAATATGTCAAAACGAGGCGTTGAGTTCCGCCATACAAGACGCAATTCCTCAAATTTGGCGAAAGGTGGTGGACAGAACAGAGTGTATTAACACTAGGCTCTCAAGTTCTCTCTGCTTGCCTTGGCATGTGCGGGATTGATTTACTAAGGCTCACAACTATAATTATTATAATCTATGCAATGAACAAAATAATCATCATACGCATAAATTAGTTTCATTCGAATGTCACAGTTGATTTAACTCCATGATATTAAGAACACCCACGTATTTTATCAATAATCCATTATTAAAACGCAAACAATAAGGTGCTATCAGAACTCTTCGTATCTTACTTCAGTATGATGAATGGGTGAGATGGTAGGTACATTAGGAAAGGTCAATAAATAAAAAGTAAATATCTAGATGGTATTGGGGACCGCTAAGAAACTTGAGATAGATATATGAGATTTACTAATCTATGAGAAGTATTAAGAAACGTGCTGTTATTTTTGTTGTTTATCGTTTGTCGCCAGTTTATTTGGTGAAGTACTTGAAACTATATTTTTTATATGCTAAAGTCAGCATTGAGACGTTATGATTTATATATATATATATATATATATATATATATATATATATATATATATATATATATATATATATATATATATATATATATATATATATATATATACACATATATATATACACTTTTCATCCATGGAATGTGAAAAATGGACCTTCTTGAAAATGAAAATGTGACACTACAACGTACTATGTTACATAAAAAGTAACATTGAAACAGTTATAAAATTTTAACATGCTGACGGTATTGCCACAAACGATTAAATACGTGATAGATATATCCAATATCCTTCTGATAATTTAAGTAATGATGCATCCAAATTAATGAAGCGTTTGTAAGAACCGGTAGCAATATATGATATAAATAAATTATAGGCAGTTGTTGACTAACATTGTATTTAGTATTCGTTCTACGAATGTTAGGTTCACGCTAGATCCGCGCATAGCAAGGTAAGCAAAGGCAAGCCGGGAAACTAGTGTTTAGATACTTCATTTCATTCTACATTAAATTAATATTAAAATTATGCATGTTAAAATGCCTGTCGTGGCGCAGCGGCACAAGAATGTGACTGTAACCGACAGGTTCTGGGTTCGATCCCCAGTCGAAGAAAGGAAATATTTAATATTTTCAATTTAAATATTTAATGTTTCATTTCTTCGCTCTGGTAATAAGGCAAAGCGCGGCGTTGAGTTCCGCCACTCAACACGCAATGCCTCAAATTCGGCGGAAAGTGGAGAACGGAAGTGGAACGGAGTGTCTTTACACTAGGTTCCCGGGTTCCCTCTGCCTACCCTGCCTTGTGCGGGATACAGCGTGAAGCTAAGTAAGTAAGCATATTAAAATCGGTGTTTATAAGCAACTTGTCGTATATATGTATTTTATGCTGTCTCGCTTGTAAAAATGTACAATTTAAATAGATATAGAGGTCTATCGTAGCGCAGCGGCACAACCTGTGACTGTAAATGACAGATTATGGGTTCGATCCCCACTCGAGGAAATTAAATATTTAATGTTTTCATTTCTTTGCTCTGGTACTAGGCAAACGCGGCGTTGAGTTCCGCTCACTCTTACTCAACATGCAATGCCCTCAAATTCGTCGGAAAGTGGGGAACGAAATGGAGAGTAGAAGTGAAATGGAGTGCCTTAACACTAGGATTCCAGAACCTGTCGGTTAGAGGTAGCCTTGTGCCGCTGCGCCACGACAGGCCCTACTAAACACGTAATGCCATAAATTTGGAGGAAAGTGGGGAACAGAAGGGAGAGTCTTAACATTAGGTTCCCAGATTTCCTCTGCCTATCCTACCATGTGGGACATAACGTGAAGTTGAATAGATAAGAAATTCCAAATACTACTTTACATATTATCATCATATTATTGTACACACAAATGTGCCTAGCAAGTCTAAAGTACTCTCAAGCTCCTTATGGATGACTCCTGACCTTATCGAATAAAAATCTCGATATGAAGAATGCTACCTACCCCTACGCGGCACGTCGTTAAGATGTTATCCCCTCAACGAGAAGTAATCTGTAGTCCGGGTGTTGGGTCTACAATGGTAGGGTCGGATAATGGCCAAGTTTTTTAGTATTTTATTACTCGAGCCTCAGGGATTTCTCTGTGTGACAGATCGATGTTATGGACTTAGAAAAAATGTCATACGCGTTTACGTTTTTGAGTTGTTGTTGGTTTGGAATGTGATTTACTGTTTCATTTCGACTTTTTATTGGACATAGTATATTTGTGGAGAAAAGTTTATGTAAGCTTAATTATACCTTTTCATAATACCGCACTATTTTACTGGTCCGATTTTTATTAATTTGGGATATCAATGAGCAAATTAGATATCTTAATTAAATAAACATTAATCTTAGCAAATCATTGTAGTCATACATATAAAAAGAGAATTGCTACTCACGTCAATATGACGCTGTATGAACTCCTTGTCTGTACGACAAAGTAAGTGGTAGGTCTCTTAAATGCGATCTTATTACAAACATATTACGAATTATTCTCAAATAAATTGAAGTTGTTGCATGGGATTCTTGTAATGGCTGTAGCTAATTTAGGTAGCATTGTGTGTATCCAAGTGAGGCCTGAATAAGATTATCATAGAACCCGTTGGGAGTCATTGGTCATAAATCATAACCCATAAACGCCTGACAATATCTATGTCTTTTTTTTTTCATTTTATTTCCTAGTCAAAATTTTGTTAAATTGAATTTGATCTCTTACGTATTTGTTTTTAGAGTGAAAATACCATACAACATATTTTTGTACCAAATATACTCGAAGCGTATCGTCAAAATGACAACCGAACTTAATATTCCATTTGATCGGCCCAATTGTTAGTATTGTGTTTACTGTCATTTTTTAGAAAGTAAAAATGTATAGGATTTCGGAGGACAAACATCAATCAGTATGGATGTTAAATTATTTACGGAGAAGCGTTTATGTGTGAATGATATATGGATTTACAAATGTTCAGCTCTTGTCAGAATTTGTGACAGTAGTGAACGTAGAAAATTGAGCTTAAATGATCAATAAAAACTTGTAAAATAAAGACCATGAAAATATTCTGGAAGAGATCACTCCCAGTGATAAGGCCGCCTTTGTGCATTTGGTAGCTAGATCATTATTATTATTATTATTATTCTTGTTTATTACCTAAGTGCGCAATAAAGAATTTTTATGTTTTTTTTTTATTTTTTTACATTGCGCATTACACCTAGCGAATTAATAGAGGGCATGGACCACCGCCACTCAATGAGGTCCCATATTAAAGATAGACCAATAGTTATCAATTTTAAATCGAAAGAATATCGATACGATATCCATCCATTCTTTCAGTCTTTTGGTGACTCATCTGAGATTTCAGGAAATGGGACTAAATTGAATAGGAATTAGGAGTCTTAATTATGTATTAATATCATTCAAACATTATTGGTACTCTACTCTACTCAGCTTCACGCTGTATCCCGCACATGGCAGGGTAGACAGAGCGAGGGAACTTGGGAACCTAGTGTTAAGACACTCCGTTCCACTTCTGTTCCCCACTTTCCGCCGAATTTGAGGCATTGCGTGTTGAGTGGCGGAACTCAACGCCGCGGTTTGCCTTGTACCAGAGCGAAGAAATGGAACATTAAATATTTTAATTGAAAATATTAAATATTTCATGTCCTCGACGGGGGATCGAACCCAGAACCTGTCGGTTACAGTCACACGCTTGTGCCGCTGCGAGACAACAGGCCTCAAACATTATTGGTTTTCTTTTATTTTGAGTAATTCTGGACATTATAAGTAAATATTATAATATTCTTTGAGATCTTTCATGGCGCAGGGCACAAGCGTGTGACTGTAGATGCGACTCGTTGTGGCTTCGATCCTCATTTGAAGAATGATTTTTTTTAATGTTCATTCCTTTGCTTTGGTAGCAAGGCAAAGCGCGGCGTTAAGTTTTACCACTACATATGCAATTTCTAATATTTGGCGGAGAATTGAACGAAGTTTCTTAATATTAGTTTCCAAGTTCTTTCTGCCTGCCCTGCCATGCACGGGATTAAGCATGAAGCTGAAACAAAATAATAAAAACATTCGTATAAGTCATAAATAAGAATAAGTGATAATCTTAACACCATCTTGAATTTTCATTTTGTTGTAAACGTAGATATCCTTACACACATAATTTTGCATTATATGGATAGAAATTAGATCTGCCGAATTTTACCATCTAGATAAGGTAGATCGTCGATAGTCCCTTTTACTTAGCGACACCTTGTGCCTAACAAAGGAGCTGTTTGGTTCGACTGTGGCATGTGAATGGGCTCGCAATAACGTCCTGGCCCAGCCACAGACACCGCGAGATCGGTCGCAGATATACATGTTCGGAGATTTATTAATCTCTCACTCGAACAATAAGGGTTTGGGCACCTGGTTCTTTTTTCTTGTAAGCTTTATTCAGCTTTTGCGAGGCCATAAGAGGGTTTAAGCGACTAAATTGTGTATTTTTAGCATTAAATATGTTTGATCAGATATCGATATTATATAGTTTTTTTCCTATAAATGTTTTATTTTGAATATTTGAAACTGTACGTTATGTATTTTATACTGTTAATAAATAAATAAATGCCTTAATAATTATGAAGGTTATATTTAAAGAAAAAAGGGTTAAGATTTTTATCTAACTATTTATAAATTATAAATAAAAAAATATTTTGTAAGATTGCGATAAAAAAACTATATGTATAGTACGGTACTTTAATTATTAAGTACTGTACTTTAAGTATTATACTTTTTATTATACATTTTTTACAATGTAATGTACTACAGTAAAGTTGCACTAATGGTAATTTAGCAATCTATTAGATATTTAAAATAATAAAATCGGTAGCGAATAAAATATTATATGGAAATATAAATATCTAACTAAGATTATGCATTTTTGATAAATTATATAAAATAATATATCTATTAATGAATACAAGTTAACACAAGTAAACAACTTTTTGTGCGTTCGATTCCCTTCGAGGAAATAAAATATTTAATATTTTGAATTTAAATATTAATGTCTTTGCTCTGGTAAGCAAAAAAATTCCACCAATCTACACACAATGTCTCAAATTCAACGGAAAGTGGTGAACGTAACTGTTAACATTAGGAATTATCTGCCTACTCTGGCCTGTGCGGGATACAGCGTGAAACTGGATAGGAAATAATAATACAATAATAAAATAAAAAAAAATATCCAAGAAAGCTTTATTTAAAAAGTTCTCACTCATCCTATCAAGTTACTCGCTTAATTTATCCAGGCTACGCGTGATGAAAGTCACTATAATAAATATTATTATCTAAACATCAAGATAGAAATTCTTCCACGTCCTTACACCGAAGTCCTTATATTTAATAGTTTTAGTTTATCTCACGTGCAAAGTAAATTTTAATTATAGCGTACAGGTAAGCAAAGGGGTTTAAATTTCTGAGATTTTTACCTAAAAAAATGAACACAGCACTACAGACATTTTAATATGATATTGTAATATTTGTATAAATGAGAACTTTATATAAATAAGATATAGAATTTTGTATAAATAAGAACAATTTTGTATAAATAAGATATAGAATTTTGTATAAATAAGAACGATGTATTATTTATAATTTTATTATATAATACATGATCTAAAATGTCGTTCACATATTTAGTATTCTAAATATGTTGAAATTTCTCTACTCTACTAAATATATCTATAGATAAAGGATCTGTTATCAACCTAACCAGTGCGAATTAAACACAATCTTGGGGTTTCTCAACCCAAATATAACATATTATTTAACCAAATGTCTACCGAATAACGTAAATGGTCATTTTATTGTCAATGAAGTCAGCTGCAATGTTCAAATCTTGATAAGACACCCGCATCGCCAAATACGCCGCAGCGGGAAGCCGTCATAATATTAAGAGTATGGCTGTATCCACACATTCACACTTTTTGCAACGATAACTTGTAAGTAATAAATAACATTGATAACATTTAACGAGCCCCCGGTGAGTTAGCAATAGATATATTAAAATAAGTTTTATATTTGAATAAGTTATTTAGTAAAGTGTGATAGGTCGGTTCGTTCCGCATATAAGGAAGATACATTTAAACTATATTCATATGGCTAGCCATATCAAAATACAATATTTAATAAACCTAAAGTAGATTAGATTCTTGGTGCCTATTCTGCCATTTAAACAAAAAAACATAGCTTAGTTTGATGATGGTCTGTTCGCTGTCCGCCTGAATTTAAGACTCTACGCCGTACTTCGTCATATTACAACGAATAAATTAGAATGACTAAAATATAAACAGTCCCATAAGTATGAATCAATGTCACAATCAAGCTGTCACAGTCAATCGTGATCTTACTGTACTATGATGACCGATGTAATTATTACGTTATTTAAGCATATATGTGTATATTTGCTTCCCGTAAAATCTTATAGGATTAGATATTCTTAAGGTTGTATGAACCCCTCTTAAGATCTACTAATATTTTATAAATCGATTAAAATAATCCAAACAGAAGCCCATTTTATCCTGATTTATTACACAATGTTGTAATTTTTTTTAGAAAAATCATAAATATTAAAAGTTTAAAAGTTCCTTGTGTTTTGATCACTCCCCTTGTCTGAGAATTGGGAAAGATCTTGAAGTATAAAACCACTCAAAAAATCGCCCCTTTTGTATTTTAACCGCTCTTCTATATATTTATTGTTACGGAATAAAAATAGGAAAATAGAATTAGGAGTCTTAATCATGTATTAATATCATTCAAACATTATTGGTACTCTACTCTACTCAGCTTCACGCTGTATCCCGCACCTGGCAGGGCTAGGCAGAGGGCACTTGGGAACCTAGTATTAAGACACTCCATTCCACTTCTGTTCCCCACTTTCTGCCGAATTTGAGGCATTGCGTGTTGAGTGGCGGAACACAACGCCGCGGTGTGCCTTGTACCAGAGCGAAGAAATGGAACGTTAAATATTTAAATTGAAAATATTAAATATTTCATTTCCTCGACCGGGAATCGAACCCAGAACCTGTCGGTTACAGTCACACGCTTGTGCCGCTGCGCCACGACAGGCCTCAAACATTATTGGTTTTCTTTTATTTTGAGTAATTCTGGACATTATAAGTAAATATTATAATATTCTTTGAGATCTTTCATGGCGCAGGGCACAAGCGTGTGACTGTAGATGCGACTCGTTGTGGCTTCGATCCTCATTTGAAGAATGATTTTTTTTAATCCTCATTCCTTTGCTTTTGTAGCAAGGCAAAGCGCGGCGTTAAGTTTTGCCACTACATATGCAATTTCTAATATTTGGCGGAGAATTAAACGAAGTTTCTTAACATTAGTTCCCAAGTTCTTTCTGCCTGCCCTGCCATGCACGGGATTAAGCATGAAGCTGAAACAAAATAACAAAAACATTCGTATAAGTCATAAATAAAAGTAAGCGACAATCTTAACACCATCTTGAATTTTCATTTTGTTGTAAACGTAGATATCCTTACACACATAATTTTGCATTATATGGATAGAAATTAGATTTGCCGAATTTTACCATCTAGATAAGGTAGATCGTCGATAGACCCTTTTACTTAGCGACACCTTGTGCCTAACAAAGGAGCTGTTTGGTTCGACTGTGGCATCTGAATGGGCTCGCAATAACGTCCTGGCCAAGCCACAGACACCGCGAGATCGGTCGCAGATATACATGTTCGGAGATTTATTAATCTCTCACTCGAACAATAAGGGTTTGGGCACCTGGTTCTTTTTTCTTGTAAGCTTTATTCAGCTTTTGCGAGGCCATAAGAGGGTTTAAGCGACTAAATTGTGTATTTTTAGCATTAAATATGTTTGATCAGGTATCGATATTATATAGTTTTGTTCCTATAAATGTTTTATTTTGAATATTTGAAACTGTACGTTATGTATTTTATACTGTTTATATAAAATAAATGCCTTAATAATTATGAAAGTTATATTTAAAAAAAAAGGGGTAAAGATTTTTATTTAACGATTTATAAATTATAAATAAAAAAATATTTTGCAAGATTGCGATAAAAAACTATATGTATAGTACGGTACTTTAATTATTAAGTATTGTACTTTAAGTATTATACTTTTTATTATACTTTTTTACAATGTAATGTACTACAGTAAAGTTGCACTAATGGTAATTTAGCAATCTATTAGATATTTAAAATAATAAAATCGGTAGCGAATAAAATATTATATGGAAATATAAATATCAAACTAAGATTATGCATTTTTGATAAATTATATAAAATAATATATCCATTAATGAATATAAGTTAACACAAGTAAACAACTTTTTGTGCGTTCGATTCCCTTCGAGGAAATAGAATATTTAATATTTTGAATTTAAATATTAATGTCTTTGCTCTGGTACGCAAAAAAATTCCACCAATCTACACACAATGTCTCAAATTCAACGAAGTGGTGAACGTAACTGTTAACATTAGGAATTATCTGCCTACTCTGGCTTGTGCGGGTTACAGCGTGAAACTGGATAGAAAATAATAATACAATAACAAAATAAAACAAAATATCCAAGAAAGCTTTATTTAAAAAGTTCTCACTCATCCTATCAAGTTACTCGCTTAATTTATCCAGGCTACGCGTGATGAAAGTCACTATAATAAATATTATTATCTAAACATCAAGATAGAAATTCTTCCACGTCCTTACACCGAAGTCCTTATATTTAATAGTTTTAGTTTATCTCACGTGCAAAGTAAATTTTAATTATAGCGTACAGGTAAGCAAAGGGGTTTAAATTTCTGAGATTTTTACCTAAAAAAATGAACACATCACTACAGACATTTTAATATGATGTTGTAATATTTGTATAAATAAGAACTTTGTATAAATAAGATATAGAATTTTGTATAAATAAGAACAATTTTGTATAAATAAGATATAGAATTTTGTATAAATAAGAACGATGTATTATTTATAATTTTATTATATAATACATGTTCTAAAATGTCGTTCACATATTTAGTATTCTAAATATGTTGAAATTTCTCTACTCTACTAAATATATCTATAGATAAAGGATCTGTTATCAACCTAACCAGTGCGAATTAAACACAATCTTGGGGTTTCTCAACCCAAATATAACATATTATTTAACCAAATGTCTACCGAATAACGTAAATGGTCATTTTATTGTCAATGAAGTCAGCTGCAATGTTCAAATCTTGATAAGACACCCGCATCGCCAAATACGCCGCAGCGGGAAGCCGTCATAATATTAAGAGTATGGCTGTATCCACACATTCACACTTTTTGCAACGATAACTTGTAAGTAATAAATAACATTGATAACATTTAACGAGCCCCCGGTGAGTTAGCAATAGATATATTAAAGTAAGTTTTATATTTGAATAAGTTATTTAGTAAAGTGTGATAGGTCGGTTCGTTCCGCATATAAGGAAGATACATTTAAACTATATTCATATGGCTAACCATATTAAAATGCAGTTTAATAAACCTAAAGAAGATTCGATTCTTGGTGCCTATTCTGCCATTTAAACAAAAAAAACATGGCTTAGTTTGATGATGGTCTGTTCGCTGTCCGCCTGAATTTAAGACTACGCCGTACTTCGTCTTACTACAGCGAATAAATTAGAATGACTAAAATATAAACAGTCCCATAAGTATGAATCAATGTCACAATCAATCTCTTTACAGTCAATCGTGATCTTACTGTGCTATGATGACCTGTGTAATTATTACGTTATTTAAGCATATATGTGTATATTTGCTTCCCGTAAAATCTTATATAATTACATATTTTTAAGGATGTATGAACCCCTATTAAGATTTTACTAATATTTTATAAATCGATTAAAATAATCCAAACAGAAGCCCATTTTATCCTGATTTATTACACAATGTTGTAATTTTTTTTAGAAAAATCATAAATATTAAAAGTTTAAAAGTTCCTTGTGTTTTGATCACTCCCCTTGTCTGAGAATTGGGAAAGATCTTGAAGTATAAAACCACTCAAAAAATCGCCCCTTTTGTATTTTAACCGCTCTTCTATATATTTATTGTTACGGAATAATATGATGTCTTTATATTATGGTTCTATTGTCAAACACTTATCTGATCGTTTTTTTTTTAGTTATGTTTAATGGTCAGAACTATACCGCTTATGAAAAACTTTGTTGTTTGTGCACTTTATGTGTATAGCTTCTTGGTTTTTGGTCTTTGGACAGTTATGGACGGTTTTTATGTGAGAAGTAATTTGATATACATGAATAAAGACTCTATTTATATTTGTTATTTATTGAGATGAAAAAGTGATAAATATTTCTGGTAAAATTTATTGTTTAAACTTTTAAGCTTTTTAGTATTAGTTATATACGACAAGTTATTATAACTTGTCGTCATATGATTTTTTGAAACAGTTGTAGGTATATCAATATAGTATTAGTTAAAATAATTAAGTTTACGTAAAACGTTTAATTTTATTTATTTATTGTCAATTAATTAGAGAATGTTAAAGAACGTTGACACTCTGTTCTTTACTTCTTGCCTAACAAACATTGTCGTATTGATCGATTAAAAAATAATCTCACGCTTTTAAGATCCAAAAGAATAAAATAATGGAGATGATTTGTTTTACGATTAGAATTTTGTCCATTAACTTTTACGTATATAATTATACAATCATCAGATTCGTATTAGTCCAGTTTAAAGCGGGAACGCTCTCATCCCGGTATATTTTGATTATTTATGTCTTATTTCGAAATAATAGAATATTCAAATTTAATTGTAAATTTAATAAAAAAATATAGTGAACTTGAAGTTATTATTTAGGGGATATCAAAATTATATATTGAATTGAAGTCAGCTTAAAAGAATTAGAAATAGAAGCCTGAAACAATGTAGCACATATTAAAATATATTCTGGCCTTTGTCGAAAATGTGTAATTTCTATGAATACTGTATCTATGAATACTGGATCCAAATTAGTTCTAAGTCGGCTTGAAATTAAGAATTATTTTCATTATTCCTCTCTGGTCTCAAGACATAGCGCGGTGCTAAGTTCAACCAGTTTTTTCTAACGCATTGTAAGAAACTGAATCTGTCTTAACACTAAGTACCCTTTGCCTATCCATCATATGCCGGATACAGTGTGACACAATAAGTAGCGAGAAAAGAATATTTATCCGATGTATTAGTCATAGAAGAGAGCTTTATTATACAAAAGTAGCAGTAAAAATATTTTTTATTATGAAAAAAAAAAATATATAGTATTTAATTTTAGCATTTTTAGCAACAATGTACAAAATTGCATTGTTTGCAATTTGACGTTAACAGAATAGTTAAATTAAAGACTTTAATTGAACTGTATTAACATAAAATATGTAAACTTATTATATATTTACGTACATTCATATATAAATATTGTAGTAATATGCGACATAAAATCTAAGTAATTTCTATTTATTAATAAATGCAGTAATTATTCGAATACAAAGTCGTTTAATATGCAGTAAATAACGAAGCTTATGGCAGTTCCACAACTACCATTGGACGCGCCACCGACTATCCGATAATATGAAAATTGTAGGAACCGTTTAAGAAGGGCTTATCTTTTTATGTCTGTTTTGGAATTTTGTTCGGCCTTTCTCTAGATGTAACGATCGGATTCTAGCTTTAAAGACTTATTTATTAACTAGTTTAGATAAAGTATTTTTAATAATAATTTTTAAGAGGCCTGTCATGGCGCAGCGGCACAAACGTGTGATTGTAACCGACAGGTATATATTTTCAATTTAAATATTTAATTTTTCATTGCTTCGCTCTGGTAATAAGGCAAAGCGCGGCGTTGAGTTCCGCCACTCAACACGCAATGCCTCAACGGAGTGTCTTGATACTAGGTTCCTGGGTTTCCCCTGCCCACCCTGCCTCGTGCGGGATACAGCGTGAAGCAAAAAAAATAATAATAATAGTTTTTAATGTGTTTCAATAAAGCTCTTGCTTTTCGAGGTTCAGTTTAATATTTTTTTAAATAATGTAAAAATAATAAACCTTTACGTTTTTTTTTTTTCATATTTAAAATAAAATAAATGAATAAAAAAGGGTACGCCGCAAGTGTCTGTTGTATGACAAACAAAAAAAAATACAGTCAATTAAACATAAAAATAATAATATTAAGACAACCACCACGATTGATTACATATTCTTGATTTAATTTCTATTATAACGTTTTATACTATATTAAATAAAAATTTTAGTAAAAAATAATAATATCATCCATTATTATTTTGTATTAACATGGTTAGAGCAATGTGTACAAATTATGTAACCGTCCTAAGGCCAGGAGATGATTCGGCATAATATTTCAAGTTCAAAGTACAATGTATAAAGTAAAATGAAGGGAATTATGGATACGCTTCAATTAATATTTCTTATAACTTTGAATTTCTAGTTTGGCTTGATGGTAATTGTTCCTGCATATATGTAGGTATCTAGGCAGAAATCATTTTATATTAAGGCGTTATTTCTTAAGCTTTCTGTCCAAATTTGAGATATTCTTTGACGGTACTTGAATATTTCATTTCCCCAAGCGGAGACCAAAGGCACGACCGTCACGATGTGACTATCGGGACTGTCGTGCCTTTGGTCTCATACACTTACATATGTAAAATATGCCTAATAAAATATTAACCGATTAATTGATTGACTAATTGATATAAAAATAAAAAAAATCGAGTTGGAACAAAAAACGAAACTATAATTTAGATCACACACAATCAAGTTGTTAGGAAAACAGAAATGATTTTACAAATTAGAAAATTAAATATATCGAATTCTTAGCTGCGACAAAAAGTGGCAAAGCGCGGCGTTGAGATCCGCCATGTACAATGCCTCAAATTAGGCGGAAAGTGGCGAACGGAAATGGAAATTAGTGTCTTAACACTAGGTTCCCAAGTTCCCTCTGTCTACCCTGAAATGTGCGAGATACAATGTTAAGCTTAACTGTGACATTAAATTTCAAATTTTGCTAGAACTACGTTTATAGTTAAAATATATTCACCCTTACCCGGTTAAACAAAGTGTAAATACAATTTACAAAGGAATATCCTCATGCCATCAACGTGTTACACTCGGGAGTCTACACATTATTCCTCCCACATAGTGTTTATGCATCTGAATCTATCAAAAGACACGCCCTTCAGTGGTTATTACATGCATTTCACTTATTGTTATCTCCTTTATTACTCGTGAAATCATAATATAGAAGATGTGTTATGGAAATTAATATACTACTGTATGATATTTTTATTTGGTTAAGTGAAATTACAATATTGTTGTATATACCTTTTTATTAGAGTGCTAATACATATATTGGACTTTTCGGCTAATACATATATTGGATAAATTCTGGCACTGAACAACGTCTCATAAAGTTAGATGAACAATAAGAAACGGAGTGTCTCAACGCAGAGTTCTCTCTGCCTACCCCGCTATATGAGGGACACAGCGAAGCGATTAATCTGCTTGTTTCTTTTTTTTATTAAATAAATTCGTAATTGAGTTTTTACCACTAAAAACAGTTTTGTCTCTTAAGAAGAAACGAAAGTTTTTTAAATTTACATTCATATATACAATGCTGTATTAGAAAAAATATAAGAAATAAAAAAAAAAGTTTAAAAATCTAAGCAGACATTACTATCTTGACGATATATGACATATATAGCATGGTTGGCGGAGGGATTGAGTGTTAAGACACTCAGTTTTACACGTGTCCTATAAATTTTGAGATAATGTGTTGCTTGGCAGAACTCTAAGCTGGGCTTTGTCTTGGCACTAGAGTATAAAGATATGGTAATAATTTATTCCCCGAGCGGGAATCGAACCTTTGCGCTTAGATAGATGCTATGCTGTTGAGCTATGGCGTCTTCGTTAAATAACAAAATAAACATACAGAGTGTATGCTTTTAATTTTACATTTTTTAATAAAGATCCATTGCAATACCTTCATTCATAAATAGAAAGCAAGTTAATTAAAGTGAATTATACATTAAAGTCACTCTACATTCAATGATCAAGTTTTTGCAATCTCTTACGTGAAGTCATTCATTACAAGTCGTTATACATAACTGTCGATCCGTAATAATTGCAGTGCCAAGGCAGTCTAGAATTCTTACCCTTATAAGAAACAGTTGTAAGATGGGAACTAGGTAAGTATTGGTATTTATAATTTAAAAGGCGAAAAGTCTTATTTTTATTTGTTATATATATATATATATATATATATATATATATATATATATATATATATATATATATATATATATATATATATATATATATATATATATATATATATATATATATATATATATATATATATATATATATATATATATATATATATTGGCTTCATTAAGCACAGGTTGTGGGTTCGATTTGCTCTGGTCAGTAGAAAAAAGGCAGCGTTCATCTCCGCCATTCAATCCGCAATGCCTCAAATCTGGTGGAAAGTGGTAACACTAGGTGCTCAAGCTCCCTCTGTAACCTGGCATGTGTTGTCAGCGTGAAGATGTTTAAATAAAATTTTAAAAAACTTTCAAACCAAAATTTAGTATAGCTTTAAAACTAAATATATCAAATAGTTTCATATACGATAATGTACGTAGAGTTAATACGATAAAACCAATATTTATATTATAATGGATTACAGAGAATAATATATTTGATGTTTAATGTGAGCTTTTCGAGTGTATAGTGCAATTAAGGTAAGTAGTAGATACATTAATTAAGAGAATAGAGTCATCACAGCGCTTCTCGCTCGGTAGCGTTTTAATTACTCCAGCTAAGTCATATATATGTTTGTTAGTTGCTTTCTAACTGTTTTCGTATACTTAAGATGTATACATATTTATGTATGACTTATTATGTTGTGTGGCAAATTTATTAAAAAGAAATAGTATCAGAAAACAATAAATAAGTCACCAATCAGCCTCTATTTCATAAATTATAGCCTTTATTAAAATTAAGATTAATTGCTGGCGCAGCAGCACAAGCGTGTGACTGTAATCGACAGGTTGTGGATTCGATCTCCACTCGAGGAAATGAAATATTAAATATTTTCTATTTAAATATTTATTGTTTTCATTTCTTCACTCTGGTACAAGCCAATGTCTCAATATTGATGGAAAGTGGGGAATGGCAGTGGAACGCAGTGTCTAAACCCTAGGTTTCCAAGTTCCCTCTGCCTACCATACCATGTGCGGGATACAGCGTGAAGCTGAGTATAAGTAAGATTAATTGTTTTTTTAACAAAATATTTTAATTTTCTTTCGCCAAACAAAACGAGGTCCAAAAATTATGATGTTGTATGAAAATATTACACAAGTCCAACAAGATAATATCAAATGATCTTTACGAAAATCCGATTCATCCTTCCAGTTGTATATAGTCATTGTTCTCTTGGGATTGGATTGTATTGTCTCATCGATTGGACCTATTTATAGGTGGACAGTTACAACAATCTTCGTAACTCGTGGTACAAGCCACAAGCAGTAATATAAAAAAAATGTATAATAAACAATACGTATTTAACAATAAATTACACATTTACGTAAACATTGCGTAAAAGTACATAGTATTTTAAAATAATAATTTACCTATATAATGTATAGATTTTTTTTTCTATTTTTTAAAATGTTAATCCACACTTAGGACAGAAAATACTAAACTTAAATTTAAAAAGCGTATTAATTCAGAATTTCAGAATTTCGACGGAGCTGGTTCAGAGCGCTTGAACGGTTTTCAAGAGGCGCGGATTCAAATCCTGCTTCGTTCAATATTTTTATACGCTTTTTAAATTTAAGTTTAGTATGTATAGATATTTTTTATAGCGTTTGCGTAGCTTAAAATAATGAAACTCAATATCTTATTATACCTTATAATTACATAAAAAATAAATAAATCGCATACTGTTTAACTTTTTTTCACAAAAGTCGTATTACTCCGCGCTTGGTCTATTACTTAAACGAATTAAGAAAGCATTCAATTGTCTTTGGCAGCGTAACACGTGAGTATTAGACATATGCAGACATGGGTGTGCCCACTAAGATTTGTAGGTGACAAGTGGAGTAAAATATATCCTTGTTTTGAAATAACATGGTAATAATAGTATCATTTTCACGAAAATATATAACGTTTGTCTTGTTTTTTCTTTAAAATAAGTAATATTTTTTTCAGCTTCACGCTGTATCCCGCACGAGGCAGGGTAGGCAAAGGGAACCTGGGAACCTAGTGTTAAGACACTCCGTTCCACTTCCTTTCCCCACTTTCCGCCGAATTTGAGGCATTGCGTGTTCAGTGGCGGAACTCAACGCCGCGCTCCGCCTTATTACCAGAGCGAAGTACAAGAATAAGTAATGTATACATGTATATTGCATATGCTATATACATTGGTGGTGCCATCATTATTTGAATTTTTTTTATGCAGTCAAAATTTGTTTGAGTAAACTAAATATACAACACCAACCACTAAAATAACACGTATAAGTAATACTTATTATGTAAACATTCGTTTGTTTTAAGCATTTTTTTTAACTTTATTTTGTATACATGCCACATGAGAGCAGTGTAGATAGGGGGTTTAAGGACCTAATGTTAAGACACTCTGTTCTGATTAACACATTTCCGTTCCTCACCTTTCACCGAACTGCAGTGCTTGTTATTTGTCGGAACTAAAAGCCGTGCTTTACCTCGTTGGCAGATCGAGGAAATGAAAATAATAAATATTTAATTTCTTTGAGTAACAACCAACAGCTTTAAGCGCTTGCTGCGCCACAACAAATTTCTATGTAAAGTTAAGTAAAAATAATGACGGAAAATTTTATTGCAAGTCAAACAATCTCTGTGTCTTCTATAATGATACATAATAAGGACATTATTTTGTTATCCTTTAGCTACATTCTGTGATTCTAACCATTGAAAGACGTCATGTTCTAGTTTTAATTTAGCCAAACCACGATATTGATGATTTATATAAAACATTTCCACAACCATAAGTCGACACTAAAAAACCACATATACTGTAATACACTTATCTACAACATTTTCAACATATAAAATTAGACGCACAGAAGCTATTCTAAATACAATACTTAGCTATTACTTATATTACTGTGAATGAAAGTACACAAGGTCGTAAAGATTCCAAATAAGCATTTAATAATGCATTATGACTCGATTAAGGACAAGATAGTTAGCCATAGAGTAGAAATCTAATAAAAGTGTGATGTACGTAACTTAAATATATAAAATTGATGCGATATTTATAATTACTATTATTAAAAAATATGAAAATAAAATATAAATACATATGTTACGAATATGTTGGTGAAACCGAACATTTTGACTGTCGATAGATTAAATTGTTTGCGCTGATAAGACAAATCGCGGCGTTTAGTTTCGATATTCAAAACTTCATGTCTGGAATTTGGAGAGAAAGCGGAAATCAGAGTGAATAGACACTATGTAATTTGTCTTCTTAGTTTTGAGTGGGATAAATAAAGCTATAATACCAATATATATAATGGGATAAATAAAGCTATAATATCATCGTAATGTAATTTTATAGTTAAATTATATTCGTACTTCATATAGGCACAATGTTACTAAAAACATTTCTAACGGTTGATGTCATTTCTGCGTATACACAATCTTGCATTAGTTTTACACAAATTACAACCACATCAATGTAGCATAAGTAAATAATTTGAATTATTTCATGAAAGTACCGTTTCGTCAAATATCATATAATAAAACAAATAAGATATAATTTTGTGTGTGAAGATCTTCCTTCATTCGTTAGGCGTAGATTCAAATATTAATTTAGAATTTGTTTTGGTACATTACTTGTTACTCTTTTGTAAATTTTTAAATAATATCATATGATATCTTAAGACGTAATAAAATCTTGAATTGTACATAAACTTTAATAAATGTTTTAAAAATTTAATGGCAACGTATTTTATTAACATAACTATGTTATATATAACATGTCATTAAAAATAATAGTGTAAAATATTAAATGAAATTAATATATAGGATTAATGTTACAAAGCAAAAAAATATATTTTATCTGTCTATATTTTTTATTTGAGGCTTGTCGTGGCACAGCGGTACAAAGGTGTAAATGAAAACGACAGGTTGTGGGTTCGATTCCCACTCGAGGAAATGATATATTTAGTGTTTTCTCATTTTCTATGAAATATTTAATGTTTTCATTTCTTCGCTCTGGTAACGAGGCAAAACGCGGCGTTGAGTTCCACCACTCAGCACGCAATGCCTCAAATTCGGTGATAAGTGGGGAATAGAACGAAGTGTCTTTACACTAGGTTTCCAAGTTCCTTTTGCCTACCCTGCCGTGTGCGGGATACGGCGTGAAGCTGAGTTATATTTTTTATTTATATTAATATATAATTAGGAATATAAATTCATAATTAAATCATATCACGTAAAAATTAAAAAAAATCAGCATTAATAATTCGTTAGTCAAAGTGACTACACAATACGCTTGTCTAACTTGTACATGATACCATACAAACACTTTCATAAGCTCGGCCTTTCGCTGTGACCAGTGGACGGCGAAATTGCCTCGCGCAGGTAAGCCGCTTTCTTTGATAGTGATTCTGAAGATATTAGCGAACATCGAGATGCTACACAAATTTAAAATATATATTATTAATATGTACAGAAAAAAAGCTTAAGTACGATAATAAGAAATAGTTTGTGGTAAAACAACGCACAAAAAAAATATTTTAATATAAATACATATGTTGATATCCGATTATGTCTGCAAACGCGGCGGTTGTAGGTGGAAAGAAAGATTGGATTATTTTTTCCTTGTTCTGAAAACCAGACAAAAATTGGGTGGTTTCCTCTATATAATTTACTATGTGGGAAATAATAAGCTACGTTTAAGCTTTTTTTCTACTTGTAAATTGTGTTTTTGAAATAATTGTGCAAGTTTTTTTTATATAGAATAATATTTTGCAAATTTTCTGATCAATTTGTAGTATGATTTATTTGTTAGAACCTTAAACAAAAAACTTTAAGAAATATTTAACACCTTCAGAGTAAGTATCATTAATGAACATTCATTAGTAAAGTATTAAGTAAATATGTCTTAAAAAATCTAATAAATATGACTTATCAATTAGTATAAGCTACATCGATTACTTAAAAGGTATGGATTAATGAAGACTAATTTGGAAATTCAACATCACATAACAGTAGTTTATAACAAAATACTCTCGAATTTTTGTGTCAATGTATTTGTGTAGCAACAAAAGTACTGTAGTATTTTTTTATTGCTGGGTACATTTTAGTATAAAACTAACTTTGATTTTCTATCGTACACAGAAAAAGCAGAAGGGTCCTGTTTCCTTTACTCCCATTTTTTCTTTAAACAACTTTATATATATTGTACACTTTATAAATTCTATCGAATTTTCATTCGAGCGAACGAATCGAATTCACAATTATCGCTTTGTCAATTATAATAATGTTAAGCTAGAAAAATTTACTTAGCATTTCATGGATTTATCATGGTGGTGCCATCTCGTTGCTTGGTGAAGGGTTCTGAGTAATGCCTGGCACTTGTGGCCCTAATATAGGTTTATGGCTTTATATACCTTTTACTCATTTAAAAAATGTATAATGAAAATAAATGTATATTGGAAAAATATTTTTTACGATTTTTAGTATTCCGTATCTAAAAAAGAAAAGAAATCGAAATCCGTCTATCTGTTTGTTAATACCATTTATCTAAATAAATTCATATATCTGTTCAGGGACCCTAAAATACAGGAAAAAATAAGTCCATACGAGCTTTTATGAATCGTTTAGATGCATTTTACACAGAAAATCACGGTAGTAAACAGAAAAAAAAATAAAAGTAGACATTTATAGGTAGCTATTTTGTAGAATACAAACATATATTTGTAATTAATTGAAATACACAAAATGATTGCAAATGCCGTTACATTAATTTTACGATCATACTTCCTAAAATTATTACAGGACCCCATTACTCTCCTTGGTTGAGTTTAACTTGCACGGTGTTTTTATAAAGAGTAAAGTCAGAAGAAATGCTTATATCGAAATAAAACTATTAAGCAGACAAACTATTAATTTGATATTAATTAAACAATTATAGCACGAATTCTATGCTATTCACCAGATGCTGAAACACAATGCGTAATGACTTTTGATTCTGGGTCCATTAAAACGATTTACAAGTCTTTTGTTGATACCTACTAGACAAACCCGAATGGCCCCCTATAGCGCGCTATAATGAGATGAAATACCACATAATGAAGCTATCACATATGGAGGACAAAAACTTATGATGTATAAAGTTTTATATATTACTTAAATTTTTTGCTTACAAAATTTTAAATAATTAAAATTCACGCGTATTAATTAATAAAGGTTTCTTTTAAGGAAGAAGGATGTGTTTTTTTTCTATTTTAATATTAAATTGTAATGTTTTCGCTAATGTATTAAATTTCTACCTTGACATAAGACTGATGATATTTATGTTTTATAGAACGTCATATTACGTCTAATTATTATAAATTACAATATATACGTCAAAATAAAATTAAATCCAGGTAATAATAATGTATAAATATAATTAAATGTAAATGATTTCAGAAAATTATTCTACAGTTCATTTCTTTATATTTCTTTTCTACCTCTGCAAAGTAGCCAAAAGGAACTTGGTCCTAAGATGTTCCCTACTTAGCATCGTTTTCGAGACATACAACGTATTGAGTATTGAGCTTTGAACTTAATTTTAATTTTTATTTTATACCATAAGACGAGAGAGGAAAATTATTCACTCCCTTATTTGAAATCGAACACACGTACGGCTGCGGTATGACCTTTCCTTTTCTACATAAAACACAATATAATGTTTACATACATTTATAAGTGTACAGTAAATTTCTAAAACAAAACGTGCAAAGGCAAATGAAAATGAACAATGTTTTAAAATAAATAATGACCGACTAAACGTGATTGGTATTAAAAATAACGATGGTTAAGTCGCCACTTCAGACAGCACTCTTGACTGCGGTAGGCAAAGCTCGAAGCTTTATTTACAATTCCATTGCGTAAATATTGTATTGAAATAAAAGAAAATTTAAAATTGTTACTGTTTGTGTTTTCAAGTAAACTATATAACTATATTATATTTAGATTATATTTAATCGTTAGAAGGCAAGGGTGGCGTTGATTTTCACTTAACATCATGGTTAGAAAATTAAGAACATACCATATATATAAAAACAACACTGACTAAAAAATACCTCAATAAAAAATACAGTCGAAATACTTACTATTAAAGAGGATATTAAAAATATATTCTTTTCCAAAACACGTTGTGGAAGCAATTTCTAAGAACATATTAAATTAAAGGTATATTACATACGAAGAGACAATAAAAACAGGCCATTGTTAAAATTAAAATTATTTAAACGTGGCTCTTATGTGCATCTTGTACTGGAGATGTTTTGAAAAAGCAATCTATTCTGATAAGCCAGCAAGGAGACTACTCATTTTTATTTTTTCCGTTCCCTCGGGCACACAGAAACTTAAGAGCGTGGTGCAATAATAAACTATCATAATAATGCATATTAAACGCAATCGCTGTCTCCATCTTGTCTTTTTAAACTAAGAAAACAACAAAACATATAATGGTAAAAATTTAATGTTACGTGCAGTTTTCTATTTAAATTTTTTGTTAACGATAAGTTGTCAAATAGCCAGGGTTAGATTCTCACCTAGGGGATGATATTTTCGTTTTTTTGCTTTGGTAAAAGCTAGTGTTGAGTACCACCTCTCAGTATCCCACAAGATGTCTCAAATTTGGGCACTTGTTGTTTCTTGACACTAAAGTATATTTCCATTTACTACAAGACAAAGTTGAAAAATATTCTAAATAAATTTCTCTCTCTCAGCTTCACGCATGCAGAATACACTGCACCTAACAGAGTAAGCAGAGGGAACTTGGGAACCAAGTGTTAAGACTCTGTTCCACTTATGTTTCCCACTTTCCACCGAATTCCAACGAACTCAACACCGCATTTTGCCTTGTACCAGAGCGAAGATATGAAAACATTAAATATTTAAATTAAAAATATTTAATATTTCATTTCCTCGAGTGGGGTCGAACCCACAACCTGTCGGTTACAGTCACACGCTTGTGCCGCTGAGCCACAACAGGCCTCATAAAATACTAATATCCTATTATTAAATTAAACATTGTCTGTATTTATTTCATCTTAAAATATTCAATTTGAAATTTCATTAAACCTCATAAATATTATAACTTATACCACTCTCGCAGAAGCATGACGTTGCATTTGCTTCCACAGCCTTAATCTTCATATGATGCACTGCGATAACGTTTGTGTGGCAACACGCATTAAGGAGCCGTACAGAAAAATGCATGTTTTGCTTTTGATATCTATTGTACCACTCCCTTATAATAAGAAAGGCATAAAAGCAGAGGTTTTTTAATAGTTTTACTTTCTCATGTAATTTTATTATTAAATTTCAATACCGAGGCCTGTCGTGGCGCAGGGGCACAAGCATGTGACTGTAACCGATAGGTTCTGAGTTCGATCCCCAGTCGAGGGAGGATGAAATATTTCATATTTTCAACTTAAATATTTAATGTTTCATTTCTTCGCTCTGGTAATAAGGCAAAGCGCGGCGTTGAGTTCCGCCACTCGTCACAGACTGTCTCAAATTCGGCGGAAAGTGGGGAACGAAAGTGGAACGGAGTGTCTTAAGACTAGGTTCCCGGGTTTCCTCTGTCTACCCTGCCTCGTGCAGGATACAGCATGAAGCTGAAAAAAATGAATATTTTAATACAATGGACTTTACGATTTAGTATTATTTAATTGATGGTTGTGGATTCAGGGTTGTGGATTCAGGTAATCATTATTATTATCGCTCTGGTTGGAAGACAAAGCCCTGAAGTCATACACTTAACATGCAAATGTTTCGAACAATGGGCAAAAAGTTATAGTACCGATGAATGAGTACATACCGACATCATTTAATATTAGTGAAAGTTCAAACAGATCTTCGTGACCTTAAATAGTTTAAAGAATTATCACTAATGTCTTTAATGTGTGAAAGCTTGAATTTTATAGTAACATCTATATAAGAATATAATTTTTTATCATTACCATTTCTTTGATGTTAGGTTAGTGCGCATGCAATGTATAGATTATATACCACATTTAATATATTTACAAATAAATGTTATATATTTTTATAAATAAATAATAAAATATCATGTCGCTGCACAAGCGTGTGACTTTGAGCACGATAGGTTGTGGTTTCGATCCCAACTCGAGTAAAAGCAATATTTCATATTTTCAGTTTAAATATTTAATGTTTTCATTTCTTCGCTCTGGTAACAAGGCAAAGCACGGTGTTGAGTTCCACAAATCAACAGGCAATTCCTCAATTTCTGCGGCAATTGAGGCACGGAACGGAGTGTCTTAACACTAGGCTCCTAAGTTCCCACTGCCTACCCTGCCACGTTCAGGATACAGTAAAAAAAACTGAGTACAGAAAGAGAGAGTTAATAAACAAATAAATTGATTGAGTCCGTCTTGGTTTACTTAAAACAACTTTTGACTGTACATTCGATGGTTGTAAATTTGTCCCCGCGTCATAGAATAAAGCAATAACTTTTCGCCACTTCTGTTACAAGACTACGTGCAACGTTGATTTTCGCACACTATACGCAAAATCTTGATTTTTGAGGAGAACGGAGTGTTTTAACACTCTTTTCTCTGTCTACTCTTCTACTAGTAAAGCATAAGATATGTTGAATGGAACCGACTAACCGTAACACAAGTGATATGATAATACATTTATTATCATATACTTGAACAGTTTCAAGGAATTTTATTAATTAAAACGAGTAGAAAGAAATATCTACGTGTCCAACCATAATAAACTTTGAAAAATATGCAACATCTTTAGTATAGATAAAAATAAAATATTCGTATTATGTTGAATATTTTTACGCCAGTTTTTCTGGCCGTTTGTAAAGAAAAGGAAGCATATCTTACCCTGTTTAACATTTAAAGTGTTTGAATGACAAGTTAAAATTCATCAGATAAAAGTAACCCCTCACGAATTATACTTAAAAGGGAATTAAATAGGAAATTAGGCTAATATAAACAAAAAAAGACCACAACGCATATCTCTGAACTGCGGCTTCTTTGACTTTTTTTTGGAAGAAAAAATAGTTTTTCTTGCAGTTTTATTTTGTAATGTAATTTTATGTACTCATTGAATTTTACTCTACTCGTGAAATATTTAATATTTTCAATTTAAGTATTTAATGTTTCATTTCTTCGCTCTGGTAATACGGCAAAGCGCGGCGTTGATTTCCGCCACTCAACACGCAATGCCTCAAATTCAGCGTAAAGTGGGGAACGGAAGTGGAACGGAGTGTCTTAACACTAGGTTCCCGGGTTCCCTCTACCTACCCTACATCTGCTGAAAAAAAAAATAATTTTAACAAATATAAGCCTTTTACGTTTTAACCAATTAAAATATTATAACTGCTGTAGAATGCTTTCTCAGAATGTAAATTAATGTACAAAATATTGTTAACGCTTACTATTTTATAAGGTACTAGCAGCCACTACAACGCGGCTACGAGTGGCCACTATGTATATATTTTTAATATATTATTACAGTGTCCTAAGTGATAATTAATAGTAAAAGGAATTATCAAGTTGCTTTCTTTATAGCTGCTTTCCGTGCTAACTACTGTCCAATCACATACATAGTTTTTCTTTATAAAGTAAGATAGACTGAGGGAACTAGGGAATCTAGTATTTTTTATGGAAAAACCATGGCAAACGAAAAAAAGTACCGGTTACCTGATGGCGAGAGATCACCGCCACCTTCGGCCCCGTGTAATACCAGAGAAGCTACAGATTCGTTACCCCAGAAGAAAATTCAAATTGTACCGTACTGTACGGTTACATAATTAGGCGGCAGGTACCAAGTCAAACAGTTCTCAAGAACATTCCCCGTAATAGATGCGGTAGAGAACATCTAGTGAGGATACGTTCCTACGTAAGCCAAAGTATCAAGCTCCTCGCAGATCACTAAAGATTTGAACGGCTTTACGTTGTTTGCGGTCCAAGCTGATACGAGCCGTGAGCCGTGATCCCGGCTTGCCGCGTGATTCTGGCTCAGAATAGGATCACCCTGGTACTGATGGAGTCGTAAGAGTTGACTAAAGTGCGTGTGGTACAGTCACGTTGCCCGCAATGGCAACACGCATGGGCAGACTCAACCGGATTGTTACCACCCCCGGCATTTAAGACCGGCGATAAGTAGTGGCTTTGGCCTCTGCGTTTCGCATTAGATAATGCCGGGCCCCGGTGCCCTTCCACCTTAAAGGACGGCAACGCTCCTGTATGATGATGATGATGTTATGTGCTCCTCTGGAGTTACTCGGGGCCGTAGGCGCCGGTGATCACTTACCACCAGGTGACCCGTACGCTCGTTTACCGTATTTTCCATAAAAAAAAACCTGCATAAATTCTCGGTAAGGGAGTTTCGCAAGAAACGCTCCATTCCACACTCGATCATGCAAATGCCTTCGCCATGTCCAGACTAAATTTGCAGGCCCTTTCCCTTTTTAATAAGCAGCCCAGCGGTGAGTTAGGTAAACTAGAAGATCACCGGTTGAGCTACCCTGGCAAAAACAATATTGAAGGTCATTAATCAATCGATGATCCTCACGATAAACCAAGAGCTATTTATTTTGCTCTCCATAACTTTTAAGAGTAGGAAGGTGGCGGCAATAGGCCTGTAGTTAGTAGGGTCGGAGTCATCGCTTTTTTTCGGAACCGGGTGGATAAGAGCGCTCTTCCACGAGTCTCAGACAGACTACGCCGACTGATTTAAAGACTACCAAAATAGGTGCGTAAGAACCAGTGTTAACAAAGCACATGAACGAACCAATAGAGGATAAATATCAAATTTATAATATGTACAACTTAAAAATACAAATCAACACAACATTATTGAAAAATCTTTTGTTGCTATAAAGAGAATCGCTTTAAAAAGCTAAACCGTAAACATCTTTAGCTCATTCAATACAAAACTAACATTTAACTTTAGATTGCGGGCTACCTAGTAATTGCTGTTTACAAGTCCAGTTAACTTTGTACATGCCCTCCATAATAAGAAAATCCGTGGCAAGATAAGGACTAGAGTCTGTTCCACTTACCATAAACGGTTGATCTAAACGTATTGTTTTACGGTACACGAGTGGAACTACGATATGCGAGTATCTACAATGTAAATTTCTTAATATGAAATTAAATAAATTCAATGTAATTAGCTATTAAAAAACTTTTTATATGTTGATATTTTTACAAGTTAAGTAATAATACCGATAGTGGTAAAAATACATGTGTAAAATAATATAAATTGATGCCAAAAATTGTCCGGAAACGAAATATTTTGAGTAATAAAAAATAATTTACTCCTCCATTTATCCATTAAAGTAAAATTAATATTTTATATTGTAATTAAATTGTGTTAATATTTTATAGAATATATGAACCTGTGTATATTAAAAAAAATCATTACAATTATTTTACTCTTGTTATTAAAAAGACAAGTTTTTGAGGCCTGTCGTGGCGCAGGAGCACAAGCCTGCGACTGTAAAAGACAATTTGTGAGTTATATCCCGATTCAAGGAACAAAAATGATAAATATTTTCATTTCTTCGGTAACAAGTCAAAGACCGGCGCTGAAATGCGCAAACGCGGCAACGCAGAACACGCAATGCATGAAATATTGCGGCGGAACGGAGCCATGATCGTGTCTCGGAAAAAAAAAATAAGGTAAATATTGATAATTTTCCATACACAAAAATAAATATGTTACATGAATAAATTATGTGAACACTAATTTATTTCAGTAAACCAAGAGAACGTTCTTCGAACTACTTTCTGTTGAACACGTTTCGAACTCGATAATACTAATATTGGTTTTGTTAGATCTTGCTTTTACAAACTTAGTTGTTTTATTGAATTCAATTCTACTTCTACGATTTTCTTCTTTATAAGTATAATATTTCTGTATGTGTATAATATTATTTAAAATGAGGCTATTGTGGCGCAGCGGCTAACTAATCACTGTGGTAGTTCAGATTCGATTTCCATTAGGGAGTTGAATTATTTTCATTTCCTTGTTCTGGTAAAAATAAAGCACGGCGTTTAGTTCTGTCACTTAACACGTAATATGTTTAAATTAAGTGGAAAGCTAAAACGAAAAGTAAAATTCCACTTCCGGTACGTACGTTAAACGGCACAGCGAAAAGTGACTGAGTGAGTGAGTAGTTTCTTTACTTAAATGCCATAGAATTTCCACTTATCACATGAGCAACTAAATATCATTCAATTAAGCATCATTGCATGCAAGTTAACGAGTAGATTATTTACATATAATATTTAGAAAATTAGGATTTTTTAATCTGAAATCCTTTATAACTTGCATATTAGTATTATAAAAACAAGAATAGATTTTTCTAAATATAAAAAAGATAATACTGTGATTGACTGTGATAGTTCAGTTTTTTATTTATTTGATTCATAAATCTACAACGTCCATCTATATTTTAGAAAATAACTTTTAATGGTTAGTTTATATTCTAAATTCGTACATAATTATTAATATAAGTCAAAAAAGTAAAGGTGAAATGGCATTATCTTAAAATGTACTTAATATTCACGCTGCATTCAGCTTTCTCGGAAAAGAATTAAAAGGACTAAAATTTGTTATCTTAGAAGGTTATCTCGATCAAGAGCTAAAGATATCTTTCTCTTTAAAAAATATTTTTTGTAGGATATAATAAATTCCTATGAATTTTTAACATTCCATTAAAACTTTTAAAAATGTTCTAGCTTATATTTGTATCAGAAAGTGAAAATTCGTTAAATAACACTTTTTGTTATTGCAAGCGTGTGACTGCAAAACGACAGGTTGTGAGTTCGATCCCCACTCGAAGAAATAAAATATTTAATATTTTGAATTCAAGTTTAATATTTAATGTTTTCATTTCTTCCTTCTGGTAACAAGGCAAAGCGCGGCGTTGAGTTCCGCCACTCAACACGCAATGCCTCAAATTCGGCGGAAAGTAGGGAGCAGTACTGGAACAGAGTGTCTTAACACTAGGTTCCCAAGTTCCCTCTGTCTATCGTGCCATGTGTTGTGTTTCACAACTGAAACTGATTATGTACAGTCATACGAACATTATTTTGCAAATCCACGTTCAAACAAGATAACAACATAACTGAGACAAACTGGTAGACAAAGTTTGAGCTTGTTACTGGATTTCCATGGAGCAACTACGAATAACCCTATATACTTTTTTGTTTCACTTCGGGACTTTTACCGACTAAGATGTTTCAATTTAAATGTAAGGAACTTAGGAGAATGTGTTCATAGTAATTCAGTATCTGGTAAGAATTGGATTAAATGATCCTGAAAGAGTTATTGAGTTGTATATTAAAGTATATAAAACTTGATTAATTTTGCTTATGATTTTTTTCTTAAAAATTGTGTATTGAGTGATGAACAACAGTTGTTGATTGTCTTAACAAAATTTGTCACAAATGTGTCAGACGAATCAAGCGAAGTGCAAGGGCACTGCCCACCTTTTCTTAAGGTGTTTCGTCGATTTTTTGAACCCTCATGGAGTTAGTTGGTACATCACCTGCACAACGGTAGCGAAACGGCGAAGTCATACATTTTTGCAAATATGTAGAATTTGAAGAGTTTGGGTCGGTAGAAAAAAGCCGTGTAGATTCAGAACCTTGGCCTTACATGAGACTTGATATCATTTTCACAGGGCAAACCTTATGTATCTTATCTTGGCAACATTTTACATGAAATGTTTTTTGTGGCTTTTTGGCTTTTCTGGAATAGTGAGATGGGACTTGATTGTATAAGTGCTGTCGGTTTAATACTCGCTCTAGAGCCTAAATTAATTTCATAATCCCAAGTTATTTATTATCAGCAACTTTGTTGCATCATTAAAAAAAATAATTATATTCATTAACATATGTTTTTTTTATTACTTAGAAACAATACTTCCATTTCCATTTTATTCCCTACATTGCTAAAGCTCTGAACTTAATAATTTGAATTTACTTCGTTTAAATTACATAAAATCTGAAATACAGACGAACAAACCAAATTATTATATCAGGCATTTCATATAATACCTTGATTTATAGCCATACAAGACAAACAAGATATAATATACACAGATAAATTGTTTCTGTTAACGATATCCAAGTTCGATATCATAAAATTCGCAACCGAAAATCGTTTGTGCTGACAGAATATTAATTTAAGGTTATGGCCACTCCCCCCCTGCCGTGGGACGCGAGAACAAACGCAATAATAAACTATACAATTTTGTACAATAAATTTGGATTTTAACGACTTGCCGCCTCTTGATTAAGTACTTATGTATGTTATATGATTTATTTGGATGGTACACAGTATGTAATCGGAAGAATCGACTGGTATTCTCTTGTCTCTGTAGCCTAAGAAATATATCTTAGAAGTAGTTTTATGTTACATACGTATTTTTATATATTCATTTTACTTAATATAGTGTAATATTGCAAAGTAGTAATTTCAAAAAAATCTTACTCAGAAATTAGGAAGACTAAATTCTAAGTAAGCTTCCACAAAAGGTAATATCCAAAGTGTTAGCATTTTGAAACTCACATACACTCTAAAAAAAAGACAAAAAAGTGGAATCCCGAAATGATCTTTACATAACAGACATTGCTAAAAAGTGAGAAAGACGTACCGGAAGTGGAACATGTTTGTTTTAGCGAGTGCTCCACAAAATGTGAGTCTACGGACCGACGCTAACTGGGTCAGACCAGAGATGGTCATTAGACAAACCGCTAAGAAATTGCGAATTTCAGAATGCTTTCATATGAAAGAATTTCTACAAGAAGATGTGAAATGGCACTGAAGAAAAACATAAAGTAATATTGAAAAGCCTAAAATATATTCAACTTAATGAACTTTAAGTCGTTTATTTCTTAAATACTATATTAACAATAGAAATTTCCAAAATACTACAAAATTATAGCAACAATGACAAGTACCTTTGTCATTTCTTAAGCATACTTTATCTAATATTTGTATTTTAAATTATGTTATTACATTAAGCATATCAAATATATCAGTGTTAAAATTTCCAATAATAACTTTTATATTTTAAAGTAAATTTATTCAAATATTATAAGAAAGATTAATGTCGCACCTCGTAGACAGAATATTTATATCTAAAGAGTAATGTAATCCGCCCACAGAGCATTAACTTATTAAATATATTATTTAGCTTAAAAATACACGTTTTCGCTACTATGTGGAAGAGATTTTACGTTATTTTATGTTATCGTTACACTTTCGGCTTTTTTTTAAGTATTTTGTGTGTTATTATTTCGTTTAAAATTGCGATTTTAATTTATTTAAAGTTCGAAATATGGATAACAGATTTGATATAATTATTTAAGCATTATGATTTTTCCGTACAAAGAGAAAACATGTGCCTACATTTCGTGTGTTCACTTTCGTTTCAGTAGTGGAACTTAACGCCACATTTTGTAGAAAAATAATGTAGCGTGTTTCCTAGAGGGGATCGAAGTCACAATAATCGCAATTACAGATTCTACTTATCTATGCCTGCTGTATGTTAAGCCACGATTTATAAAAATAAACAATATGAGTTAAAAATGTACAAAATATAAAATTATAAAAAAGATTATTAATATTTAATTACAAGGAAGTGTCTATGCTTAATAAGAACATATCAAAAATTACATTACAAGAATTAATTCTATATAAAAATCCTATAATCTGTTATTTTAATGTACTTCTTTTTAACATAGCGCTTTCATTATTAAAACAAAATATAAAAAATTGTGTGATCTTTTCGAAACGAATGTTCACGAGACAGTGGGTGGCGAAATATACTGATAATCATCAGAACAGAAGGGAAATTAAACTAGGGGTGGATATCATTGATACCTTTAGTTTAATCCTACGAGTTGCAACTGTTTTTGTAAGTCATATTAGATTTACTTTTTGAATTAAATTTATGTAAATCATCGATTTTTAAGAAATACACAATACTTTGATAAGTCTTATTATTCATAGTTTAAACAAAAGTGAATAAGGTTTTTAATAGTATGATATAACCTACGTAGTATATATATTTCCTATAATATTAGTATTTTTACTCAACAGTAGGGGCCAATCGTGGCGCAGAAGCTCGAGCGTGTGACTCCAACCAGGTTGTGGGTTCGATCCCCACTCGAGGAAATGAAATATAAAATATTTTCAACTTAAATATTTAATGTTTTCATTTCTTCGCTCTGGTACAAGGCAAAAAGCGGCGTTGAGTACCGCCACTCAACACGCAATGCCTCTTATTCGGAGGCAAGTGGGGAATGGAAGTGGAACGGAGTGTCTTAACACTAGGTTCCCGGGTTCCCTCTGCCTACCCTGCCTCGTGCGTGATACAGCGTGAGTGAGTATCTGAGTATTCAACAGTAATGTTTCTTTTACGCTTCGTCTCGTTAGTAGCTGAATAAACTGAGAAGACATAGTGTTAAGATAATAATTTCTTTGATTTTCGCAATTACACATTTTAAATGGAACACTTTTAACCGGATTAATCGAATTATAAATATTGTTTTTAAAACATGTTTATTGGAAACCCGACGTTTCAAACACTTTACAGTACTAAAAACTATTACTAAAAATAGTGTTAAGATATCCCGTTCTAGGTTTTCTACCTAAATTAGATATATTGTGACTGGAATGCCAGAACTCAACACTTAATTTACTTTACCAAAGAAAAAAAAATATTTACTTTATTTAATATAATCTATAATACGCTACATTCAATTGCATTGCGCAACAATGGCTTCATAAAATAAAACACGATGCAAACTTTAAAGAACTTGGTACTAGAGTAAAGTCTTGTTTATTATTAGAACATTGTGTATTATCTTTTACAAAGCTTGCCCAATCAACCGTCCTAATGACGCTGCAACTCCATTGATACTTGTATTGCCTCGACGCACGATTTACCACTACGCGCTATTGGCCGCCCACTAGGAAGGGAACTTGTGATCTATGCCCGGATATGAGCTGACTTTGTTTATCTTATACTTTTGTTGTATTTAGGTTATTTTTGGTTCAAATGTTATGTAATATTTTATTTTTAAATGATAGTAATGTATTATTTTTATTTAAATTTCTCTGGCCCGTCTTGGCGCAGAGGCACAAGCATGTGAATGTAAAAGCGGCAGGTTGTGGATTCAACCCCACAAGTGGAAATTAAATGTTTAATGTTTAAAATAAATATTTGATGTTTTAATTTTTTTCCTTTTAGTAGCGAGGCAAACAGCGTTTGCTCATTTTCCACTAAATTTGAGGCATTCTGTATTGAGTGGCGGAGCTCAACGCCACGCTCTTACGCCTCTAACAAGCCTTAATAAAATACTAATTACAATAGTATAATAATATTAGTAGTGCATTGTGTCCAAAAGTTAAATAATTGATTTAATTCTTACTATATATAATCATTACATTAAAATGTTCTATACAATTATAGCTTAACGAATACATGAAAGATAATAGTATGGGAATTCACTGTTCGGAAGAACTTTAAAGGTAAAAAGAATCAATAATATAACAAGAAAATTGCACGTGGCGCTGACCACGAGCATTTTACTTAAAAACGCATCAAAGAAAAATGGATCTTACCAACTTACATATAAAGAATAAAATGGTACTTGCAATTTCACAATACAATTTGCGGTAAACACAAAGAAAAGTCACGCTCAATTAAGCGTCAACCAACTGTTTGTCCAATCAGAGTAACTCAAAGTAATATTGTCCTGAAAATGAAAATAGTAATATGGACGCCGTATTAAGCAAAACTATAATTGCTTTTTACTCGTTACTCAAATAAATGTCCGTATATTTCAAAATTAGTGTTAATGCTTTTCGTAATAAGTTTCTAATAGTTTTTAAGACTTTATGTATGTCTGTTGTTACTTTGTTTGTTTTCTTGTGAATTAAAACTAAGTTGAAACAAACTCTGGAACAAGCAACAAAAAATATATCATCATTATAAAATAAACTATTCTTACAAAACACGTTTCAGAGAACAAAAATATATAAACGTTAAAGTAATACTTTGTTCTCATGTTTAAACACGAAAAATCAATTGAATCGAACTTTACTTACTATAAGACTTAAAAAACTATCGATTTAGAATCGAAGTTCCACTGTCAGTCAAGTATTCACTAATTTTGCGATGTCACTGTATTTGCCGAGTGCCGAAACCATTAAGGGGCCAACGTTTTTTCTTAAGCATTCCCTGTACTGAGTATATACTTTTTGCTGTCGAACATCGCATCGCCAAAGAGTTTTTACTTGATTCGATGAGAGATTTTTTGCTCAAACCTAAAGTATCCATATATTCCTGAAGCCATTGGCCATCAGCGTAATTGATTGAATTCCTCATAAATAGCCCTTGTATTTTTTGCCTTTGAGACTCAAAGATGACAGGTTTGCTGTGTCTTTAGTATACAATATGGATACTTTTTATTTGACCTCTTGTTTCTTGTATTTTTTTATAATAAGAAAAGAAGTTTAATATTAATACAAATAAGGAATTTTTGTAATTTAATGAATTATTAAACGTTTGAAAATATTTTAAGCCCGAATTTCTTTTATAATATCAAAAATGTGATTCTTATCGATCGGTGGAAGACGCGATGCTGATGCATCGATAAGCGGGCAATCATCGAATGCAAGAAGGCGTGAGCTTGACGTATAAGTTATGAGGACGATAAATTGTACAAAATCAACACAATAAATAATCGATGTAATGATTAATACAAATATTATTTCATTGCAAGGATTATTGTGTATCAAATTATCTGTTGTAATATTTTATTAATAAATTATATTACGGACATTTTTTTCTAATTTTTTATAAATTCAATTTTAAGTACACGATTTTTTGGGTTTTGTTAGTAGATTACCTCAAGTATATATCCAATGCGCCTATTTTAAAGTTAAAAATATTCACTATACGTACTTTAAAGGCTAAATTGTAAGCTAGATTGTAATCCCTAAAAACGTTTTGGTTAGTATTAGACACATATTTGTTTAATTTACTACTTTATAGACAAGCTATATATTTATACTACACAATTCATGCCACAATATCGCAGTTTTAATGAAACAGATGGGTAACTTCCATATCCTGTCGGTTCTTTTTTAAATTTTATTGCGCCAACAAGATTGAACCCTCTAAAACCGAACAGAGGCAGCAGTACAAAAGGGTTATATCATTTGATTTTTTCTCTTCGCCAGAATGGCACGCAAATGACACCCAATATGTTCGTATTGAATAAGAAATAGGTTTAATAAAATATACATTAGAGAGAGGCAGAGTAGGCAAAGGGAACTTGGGAACCTAGTGTTAAGACACTCTGTTCAGTTCCCCCCTTTACGCTGAGTTTCAGGCATTGCGTGTTGTAGCGGAACTAACCTCCGCAATTTGCCTTTTTTAGATATATACTCGTAATTTGAAAATAAAAAATATTTTATATCCTCGAGTGGGCATCGAATCCAAAACTTGTCGCGTATACAGGCCCCATATATGTATAATATCCAAATATTACGCATATACATTAAATTAATGAAAGTTTTTTTAAATATTAATTTCTGTTATATTATATTCTGCATAGGTAAAAAAAACCAAGTTACTAGTTTCTATTTACATTGTCTCTAGTGTTTTTACTGTCATTTATAATTTTGCTTCTGCGTTTCCATTATAGAAATAACTATGACGTTAATAAAATAACATTTACCAAAAATAATATATTATGTACTGAGTTTTGTTAGAAAACGCGATATTTATAAATACAGTAGCAAAACATTATGAGTTAAGTAACTCTTTCAACAAAAGAAAGAAAAGGAAACTGTGTAGCTATCCAAAAGCTGTAACTATTCTAATGTTTCTTACTTTGAGTCATAACAAGCAGTTTATCGGCTCTTTTTACTTCACTAAAACATAAAAGTACCATTTCATCCTAACAAAAGATAATAAGATCGTAAATACCTTGTCCAAAATACTCCTGGAGGAATTTTAAGCTTTACATACGAGTTATCTAAAAGGGTTGTGTATGAAAAAAAATATAAAAATAAGGTCCTTGTCCCAACAAATTTTATTACATTTGACATTTGACGTATAAAATATAAGGGAATACATATTACACAGTGAAATGTTTTTGTTCGAAATTCAAAGGCAATTGAAAATGGTATTAGTTTATACATATAAATAAAGTAAACGTGTTTGTTTGTGTTTTGTTGTTATTTCAATTTATTACAAAAACATTTTTTTTTTTTTTCGAAATATGTTTAAGCAGTATTGAATATATATTCTTATTGTTTTTATCAGCTTCACGCTGTATCCCGCACATGGTAGGGTAGGCAGAGGGAACTTGGGAACCTAGTGTTAAGACACTCCGTTCCACTTCTGTTCCCCACTTTCCGCCGAATTTTAGGTATTGCGTGTTGAGTGGCGTAACTCAACGCCGTGTTTTGCCTTGTATTCTTATTGTTCAGCCGCTAGTGTTTCTGTAAAATTATCTTATTAGTTTCTTGTCACAAGACATCGTTGCCCATTGTATTTTTGTTTCCAATTAATGAAATATATTAATATGTGATCAAAAATGAATATAATATTAATAGAAGTTAGAACACAAACATGTATAGGTATACATATACTCGGTGAATGAAGCTTTGGTAATAAGACAAAAGCATGTCGTTAAGTTTTGTAACTTAATACACAATGCTTTAAAAAAACAGGCCTATATTTTTTTTTTGTATATGGTAATATGAACAAAAAACAAAGAAAGTAGTCTTCAACAATAACAGCTAAATATTATGTCATTTGTGTGGTTTGAGGAAACGTAAGATCGCTAATGTTTTTTATTTCAAAATATAATTCTAATATAACTTCTTCAATGTTCATTTTAAAATCAGAGAAAAGAAAACCAAAGTTGTATTTTAGTTTCTAATACTATCTATTTTTTTTTATCTACTAATAATATAAAAAAAGACAAAAAAAAATGAGTTTTAAGTCTTGCTTATTTTTCTGTCTTTCCGCTACATAAGGAAAATGTATAGCTAAGCACTAACAAGATAATGATTCGAATAAGAATTTTTGTTACAATATTAATGTTTAAATAAATAAAAAGTTTTGTTGTTTATGTGGTTGCCTAGACAATAGACACTATACAAAATATCTTAACGCTTTACTCTTTTATCTAATGCGTACCATAGCATGATATTTTCTAGACTTAGTAGCGCGGGTATATATATATATATATATATATATATATATATATATATATATATATATATATATATATATATATATATATATATATATATATATATATATATATATATATATATATATATATATATATATATATATATATATATATATATATATATATATATCCGTAATCGTTGAGTATAAAACTTGGCCTACTAAATTTCTACATGGTTGAGTAAAATAAAAGAAAAATAAGCATGGATAGTATAAGTATCTCCAACAAAAAACTAGAGATACTATTACAAGGTAATGTGTCAAGATTGTATCGTGACAGAGAATAATTTATTAAAATAAAGCATTGATTACAGTTGTTTGCACGAAGACGGCAAGGTCTTTGACACTATACTAGTTTTTGGTCAGATATTTTTTGTTAAAACTTTATAGAATGTCATTGCAAATATCATGCTTCGAATAAAAAGAATTTCCAATTGTCACAAGTTACTTTTTGCTATGGATTATAGATACTTTGTAAATTTATATTTTAAAATTTAGGATCTCTTTTTAGAGGTAAGTGTAGGTACGTGGCGCAGGCGTGTGACTGTTAACGCGACAGTTTTTGGCTTATCCCAATTCGAAGAAATGAAGGTCACAAAACAAACGCAGCGTTAAGTTCCGGCAGTCTATATACCTTAAATTCGGCAGAAAGCAGGGGACAAAACGAAATCTCTCAACATTAGGTTCGCAAAATTCCCTTTGTCTACCATACCATGTGCTGGTTACAGTGTGAAGCTGAATAACTCCTTTTATATAACATACATTCTCGCATTGTGTAATTTTTTTTTTTTTTACCGTACATCACGAAGGAGCCGTGTGTTTTTCATACAGTGACATTAGATAATGGATAAGTGCTCAACTAGCACCAATACAAAAATAGAAGAGAAAACTAAAATAAAAAGAATAATGTCAATTGTGTCAAGTAATATTTTATCAGGATTTTAAAGTATTTTTTCGATACATAATATTATTTTTCAAGATATAATAACAACTTCTTTTCAATATTTAGAGGATTTAATTGAAGCGAGCTCTAAAATATTCAGAAAATACTTATATATAATTCTCTTATATTGTTCTTATAAAGTATTGAAATGAAAAACATTGTAAAAAATAATTTTCAAGTAAATTAAGTAGGTACCAAATAAAAAATACCCACTGTGTGAATCACACAACACTTGTTATGATGCTCGACGAAAAAACAATGTGAACTTCTCGAAGCCGTAGAACATTTGTTTACAATTTAATAGAATCTGAATACCTTCAAGGGACTTTGACCGTAGTAAAATATTTGCGAGGAATGCGCGTACACATGTCCGCAGGTTGTGCTCTTTTAAGGATTCCTTGCATACGGGAAATTTGTGAATGAATCTGTGGTACTTTATAGTACCTAACAGTGTTTTTGCTTTCCCACGCTTCTTTATTGAGATAATAATATTTGGAACAAAAAAATACCGAGTGCTACAAACAATAACCAAAAAAAATAACTTCATATTTTAACAAGTATAACTATTTATTTTATACAATTATAGTTAAAAGTATATTTATATATAAGAGGGAGGGGAAAATCTCGATATATCGAGGAAGGTCACGAAAAATGCAAGAGGACCCCCCGAAGGGCGTTTATGAAGAGGTTGACAGTGCACGAGGCGAAAGAGGTGTGCTAAGGCGTTTAGCGCTACATTCTCTCTAGCTACCCCGCTATGGATTCAGCGTTAAGCTATGTTAAATTTATATAATATTTCAAGCCGTCACGGTGCAGTGACACAAATTTTGAATAACGACGGAGAGTGAAAAAAATTAAAACGGCACAATAAATATGGCAAATGAATAATAAATAAATAATAAAACATTGCAATTCATTAATAAATATTTTATTATAAATGTGGTATATTTCTAAGTAGACGACGTCGAAGATTATCACGTCCAAGTCACAAAAATACACTTAAATTTTATGAATTATAAAAGAATAGAACGTCTAGGCAAAATATTTACAACTAACATAAGAATAAAGTTAACGTGGCCGTATTTCTTTTACTATGCTATAAAATGCATATCATATTATTTGATTCTATGCAGATATTAAATGTAATGGTGGATATTAACTATAAAATGGTCACGCAGTTAAATTATGTTTACTACTAATCTAAGGGAATGTTTTGTAGATGACTATTATGTATTTTTTACATGTAATTTAGAAATAATATAATTTATAGCTTTGACAAGATTCAATAACATTACAGACTTTTATTTAGGACAAAAAATCCAAAAAAAAATACTTTGCTATATTTTTAGAGTTGGGCGTTGAGTTCCGCGACTCGACACGCATAATATCCAGAATTCAGCGAAATGTAGAAAACGGAATTGTCTTTATGGAAAAGGAAGTGTCTTAATACTAGGTTCACTGGTTCCCATTGCCTGCCACGAAAACTAAAAAAAATCAAATCATCCGAACAACCTCATACATACATCAAGACACATTAAGATATATATATTTATATCATCACTATACATTAAGACCAAAAAAAAATAAAGAAAATTTAATTACAAAATCACTCGTATAATATTCGTAGTGTCCAATTACGAAACCAAAACCCAAGTACGAAACAATGGCGTCAATTTTCATATATAGAAAAATATTATATTATTGTATACAAAACATATTTTTCAATAATATGAATAGGCTAGACAATTTTCAATTTATTGGAGCTATAAAAGCAATTTGTTTCCATTTGTAAAGGGGGATAAAGCAATACACGAGATTTAACGTAACAATTCACACTTGGATTGGTGTTTTGACAAATAGGTGTTGATGTGTGAAATGGCCTCGCTTAACACTTGCTACTTGCTATTGATTTTTGTGAGAATTTTTAATAGATATATTGCTAAATTATTATTTAATATCGTATAAAATACATATATACATAATATATGTATATATGTTAACTTCTTTTTCTGCACATGGCAGGTACAGGAAAGTAGCTAACATATATTATGTATATATGTTAGCAGGAAGGCAGAGAGAAGGGCACTTTCCGTCGAATTAAGCCACGGTTTGCCTTGTTGCCAGAGCGAAGAAATGAATATTTTAAAAAAATACATTTCCTCGCGTGGAGATCGATCTCACAGCTTGTCGCGTTTACAATCACAAAATTGTATCTTGTGTTTCTACGCCACAATTGACCTCTATAAGGATGTATCTATAATAAATATTAATAAAAAAATAATTTTTTTAAGCAATATTATAAAGATAAAATGGAATTCTTTTTTTTTTTATGGACGAGACACGGCAAACGAGCGTACGGGTCACCTGATGGTAAGTGATCACCGTCGCCCACGGACCAGTGTAGCACCAGAGGAGATAGGAGCGTTGCCCGTCTTTAAGCTGGATGGGCACCGGGGCCCGGCATTACCCAATGCGAAACGCAGTGACCAAAGCCACTACTTAACGGCGGTTTTAAATGCCGGCGGTGGTAATGATCTGGTCGAGTTTGCCCATGCTTGTTGCCATTGCTGACAACGTGACTTTTCCACACGCACTTTAGTCGCCTCTTACGACACCATTACCAGGGTGATCCTATTCTAAGCCGTATTTCAATAAAAAAATAAAAATAGTATTTTAAAAGAGCAACTGTTGAATTTTTCACAGGCTTTGCTTAGCAAATCTGTTTTCCGATCAGGTGCTTCCTACAGGACTGACTTTTTATGTAATTTTAGGATTTAAAAGTGCTTTTGGTTTAATTAAATGAAGAATATTTCAGTTTTAATGTAGAAAGAAATCTTATTAGTCAAATTTAATTTATCTAATTTAAATTGTTATTGTGTTCTTACTCTACTCTGCTTATAAGGCTTTTAGTTCCAATTAAAAGTTTCCATTTCAATTAAAAGTCATAGAAACAAAATACATATATCTTAATAAAACATATGTTAGAAGTTTTCCTAGCTGACCTCGATATTTGAGAAAGCGGTTAAAGCTGTAAATGGTTGAAAAGCGTTAGTCTAGATATTTGTGCTCTTTATGGCGTATATAAGGCCCTAGTGACCTTAGCCATTGATTGCACAGAGATTTCCTGAATTATCTGAGTCATGGTCTGCCTGTGGCTAGTATAGTTTGGCCTTTGCTGTTGATATTAAGGGAATATTAGTATTATATAGGATATATTTCTATCACATATTAAGAGTATGCAGTAGGATGAAGGGAGAACATCAATAAGGTGCAATTGAAGTCTTTGGGATGAAACGAGGGCCGGCAGGAGACTTGACAATAGATTCAAAGAGGCAAGAAATTGTTAACCAATATTTAAAAAGAAAACAATTACTTCATCATAACATACCTGTTTGAACAGTTATATGGGGAAATGAATATAAAATAAAGTTTAAGTTACTATTTTGTAAAATGTTTGCCATTCTTGTTTTATTAACAAACTCAATAAAATTATTACGTAGAGTTTCAATAATTTCCGTTTATCTCCATTAGATATCAAAACTCACCAAAAAAACTTTTTTATTCGTTCTTTGTAATATAATATGCAAAAAAATTGCAGCATAAAATACAAGATAAGCCTGATTGCATTCATACATAAACAAACAAAAATAAATAATTTATTTACCGTATCGATATCGCAACGTCCATCGCTTCCACAGATAGTATTAAAGGCAATTAAAAAGCACAAACTCATAAGTAAAGATCAAAATCAAGAACAGGAGGCGTGAGATCTTTTAGCAATACGTTTACATTTATTATTATAAAAAATGTTGGTTCTTTAAAATTTTATTTCAGTCAAAATTAATATTATTAATTTTATAACGTTTAAATAAGTATTTAATAGAGAATTATAAGAAATTCTTTAAAAAATATTTGGGCATCACGACATTACGGCGGTTGTATGTGATTCAATTCTTACTTGGGGAAATTAATGTTTTTTGTTTTCTCGCTCTGATTTATTTCCAAAACCTCAGAAACCTTAAAGTCAAGGACCGTGCGTCTTGAATACACAAGAAAAAATGCATTATTAAATAAACTACTACAAAATGTACTAAACTTAAATTAAAAAAACGTATAAAAGTTTTTAATGAAGCAGGATTTGAACCCGCGCTTCTTAAAAACCGTTCAAGCGCTCTGACCAACTAAACAATCCGTTCTCACCAAGCTCCGTCGAAATTTTTATACGCTTAATACAACTTATTTATGTTGTATATTTATTATATTTATGTTGTAGCATCTCTGGGTTAAAATCCTGCTTCGTTCAAAATTTTTATACGTTTTTTAAATTTAAGTTTAGTATTTTCTGTGTGGAATAACACATTAAAAAATAGTAAAAATACTACAAAATAGTTGATAATAAAATGAAAAAATATATTAATATTTAGGAATAACTATTAAACTGGATATTTTTAAAATTAATAGTATTTTTTATGTCCATATATCGTAAATATAAATAAAATAAAAAAAATATATTATTATCTATTATATTTCATATCATTCATTACATATGGCAGAGAGCCAAAGGAAACTAACTCTCCGTTCTGTTCTCCATTCTTAATCGAATCTAAAATATTGCGTATTGACTAGTGAAAGTTAATAAAAAGCTTTTTATTGAACCCGTTTACAGTGGCTACCCTGTACCTGTGAGCTACAACAGGCCTCAATCTTACTTTACTTCACCTTTAAGACTAAGCTCTATTTTACTTTTCATTTATCACTTTCAGTTGCATTTCAATATGAATCATTCTTTAACTATATCATTCGACATACAAAAATGATCCGTATATTCTAGTTAAAGCAAAATCAACTTAATCCATATATCCTAACCTCATCTTTTCGGAATTATAATTTTTAGAAAAAACAATTAAGAAAAAGGATTCAATACGAATACATAATTAAATATTTATAGCATCTTCAAACCAAATAATTTATTACAAAAAAGCCGCAGGTGTTCTCTAATAAAGAATATTGTAATTGCTGAACAAAGTCTTATAAAGCACTTTAGTATTTATTGAATTGGGATAAAGTAATGAGCGGAAAACGTTATCATAGCGACGTGGGCAGCCTTAATAAACATTCGATGTGTTTGGACAGTCGGACAGCTTTGGACACTTTTACGCTAATTAAAAAGATTTTAAATATACTCCGTCACGGCGTGTCGGTTTCTTAATGAAGTGATTCGCAAACCTGCGAAGATGCTTAAAGATTAACATCTAATTTGTGCAATTAGTGGAAATTTGATTTTTTTATAAGTTTAAAGTAGAGGTTTTTGTGTAAATATTTTTTTATTGCGTGTCACTGTACACAATAAATACGAATATATTTGCTATACAAAGAATCAAATTATAATATTTTGTCAGCTTCACGCTGTATTCCGTTCTTGGTAGAGTAGGTAGAGGAAACTTGGGAACCTAGTGTAAACAGACTCTATTTTATTCTCTACTTTCCACGCAAATTTAATGATATATTCATTGTTAAGTGCGGTGTTGAGTTCCGCCACTCAACACGCAATGCCTCAAATTCGGCGGAGAGTGGGGAACGGAAGTGGAACGGAGTGTCTTAACATAGAATCGAACCAACTCTTATCGTATTTATAATCAGATGCTGCATACATATCTACTCTGCCACGGCGGTTATATTTAACGGTAACAAATATTAAATATTAGAGTTCTCTTATATGTACGATATATATCACATTTATGGTACAATTTGGCGTTTATCAATACATGAGAGATGTTTTATTAATTTATTTGAGTTTCAAAATAATCAAGTTGATTCGTGTTTTTTATGTATAATGCGTGAGCAAAAAAGTCAAAATAAAATTAATTACTTATGTTTATATACACATAAAAATGAACTGTAGGTATTATATATTAATATTAGTGAAGATCGTAAATACCAAAAAAAATAATCCTACCTACTGATAAGCAACTTTTTAATATTTTTTAAGTCTATTATTATATTTTGAGACATGAGAAATATGTGGCGTAACTCAACCCGGCATTTTGCTATTGTTAGAGTGGGAAATTGAAAACAACTATACAGTCAATCGCCGTACCATTGCACCATACTGGCCTAATTTGTTTGTGAAATGCTTATAATAATTCATTAGTAAAAAGATTTTAGAGGTAAAAATTAAGTATTATAATTTTTTTTTTGACATTTTAATATCTGATTATTCAAATTTTATTATTTAAAAGTAGAATAATTATAAACTTGAATACAAAATAAATGATCATTAGTAAGAGTTTTATTACATCGCTTTAACTAAAATAAAACGCAACTAGTTATTGATTATACAACAGGAACAATAAAAGATTAGTCCGACAAAAACTTAAACAATGAGTTATAATTCAATGTACAGACTTTTATTGTAAGTTGTCTGATATTGAGCTAGGCTTAAAGCGTAGATATAAAACTATTAAAATGTTTCTTTTTTCTTGTTGTGATCAAAAATGCGATGATTTCTATATTAACTCTTTTATTTGTATATAAAATATCAACAAGTTTGTTTTAACATGTAAATAAAATTATAATGTTATTTTATGTACGAGTAAATTAAAATTTATAATATACGTTGAGAGACGAAACACTAAATTTGTAATAGTTAAAAATATTCTGTCTATTATATATATATATATATATATATATATATATATATATATATATATATATATATATATATATATATATATATATATATATATATATATATATATATATATATATATATATATATATATATATATATATATATATATATATATATATATATATATATATATATAAATAATATGCATGTTAATAAACTCCGAATTTGTAGTAATCCCTCAATGAATCGATAGATGGCGTTGACAGATGAAAATGAGTAAGAATAAATTATATAAAATTATATGCGCAAATATATTCATTAGGAGGTACATATTAAATACTAAGAACCTAGTGCTAGGACGCTCCGTTTATCACCTTCCGGTAAATTTTCTAAATTTTGGTGGTTGAATACCTACCGAAACTTAACGTCGCGCTAATGTCTTTATTTCAGAACGAGGAATTCAAAATAACACCTCTCCCAGAATAAAACCTACAACCATTATGTCTACACTCAGCTGCAGTACTGCGCTAGTACGGTCTCAGATATGAAATTATTATATTGACCAAAAATATATATTAAAATCAACAGATTTAGTGTTATATAAATAGACAAAATATTTTTCAGCTTCACGCTGTCTTCCGCACATAGCAGGGTAGGCAGAGAGATCTTGGGAACCCAGTGCTAAGATACTCCGTTCCGTTTCCCATTTAAATAGATAAATATTTTTCATAATAATGTCTCTGACTCGTTACTTAAGATAGTTTTGTTTTATGTCTGCGCTTCACTCAACTTATCTGACAGCTCGGTTCGATGGCCGCGTTCAACTATATCATTTGTTTGTTCGATCATCCGAATTAGATATTAATCTTGCAACGATGAAAAGTAAGATTCTTTAATCGATACCGATGAGATATGTATAATCAATTACAACGATTGTTTTGTTCGTGTCGTCGATATTATATTAGGAACCAATAATTGTAATGATTAAAACATTTTTGTTTTATATGTTCTATCATTGAGAGACCAAATTAATATACATTTTGGTACATTAAACAAGAAAGTCAAATTTCATGGTGGTGTTTCTGAGTTTATTTTGTGTTTTTTTCATTGAAAGAAAAGTTACAAAGGCTTACATGTTACTAATTTTCAAACTATTTTAAATACTTTTTTGATGATCTAAATTTAACTAATTTCTCTACAGCTTCACGCTGTATCCCGCCAATGAAAGGGTAGGCAGAGGTAACTTGGGAACCTACTGTTAAGACACTTCGTTCCACTTCCGTTCCTCACTGTCTGTCGAATTTGAGGCATTATGTGTTGAGTGGCGGGACTCAACGCCGCTCTTTGTTACCAGAGCGAAAAAATTAAAACATTAAATATTTAATTTAAAAATGTTAAATAATTTATTTTCTCGAGTGAGGATCGAACCTACAACATGTCGTTTGCTACACGTTAGTGCCGCTGCGCCATAACAGACCTCATTAATATATAATTTCCTGAATTAATTACTTACTGGTGTAAAAGCAAGTACCTATTCATCACAGGAATCATTATAAGACAAGCTACTCAATATTTATTAGTAAAGAACACAATATAATTCAAGTATCAAAAATGATAACTTGAAACTATGTTAAGTAAATATAACGTTCTCGTCCTTCCGAATATACGCTATAAATGTGAAAATATATCAGTATTTAATACTACATTTAATAATTTGTATGACGTTAAGCCGATTATGTGCTGCGAAGAGCTATAAATTCAGGAATCTTTATAATTTTTACTCGCCGAACCGTCTTACCATCATAAATTGAATATCGTTACATGCACCGACTCCAGGTAAGTGCTTAAGTAGGCATTATTCTATAAGATAAAGTCGTTAAAACTCACTGGGCTCCGTTTTAAATGAGTACAACTGACCGCGATTTGAATAAGACTATGTTAAGGTTAAAGTATAAAAAGCTCTATTATTTAAACTTAAAGCTTATTTTTCAAGGGTAAATTCAGTTTGCCGTATGCACGAATGTAAATAGTTGATAGTTATGTCGTATAACTTTAGTGGGTACACGTCTAATCCGTAAAGCACGTGAAGCACCAGCCCCGATTTTATTGGTCGATAATTTTGGATGCCCCTCTGAGTACATTTTTTTCTATTTTCAACATAAAGAAATAGCTTAAAACATATCTATTGCAATACTGAGACAACTGTGTAATTTTGTTATAAAGTCTATATGAACAATGATCGCAAGTTATTTTACACATTATAAGGTTAAAAATATGATTCTTACGCATTTGCTATTCATTTTTGTTTATCTTTAAGATTAAATGTAATGAGTTTTATATATAATATTTAGTTGAAATTGATTTCAAACTATTGAACATATAATTAGAGAAGAATATTTTCTTTTTTTACGAATAATTGGATAGCATTTTATAAAAAAATCGCAATTTTTTGTAATGCTAAATATTATATTTACTACTGAGGTTAATATTATTTAAAATATAAATTTCTCTCACTTTCTACTTATTATACTACATTACTACAATAATTTTACCCCAAATATAAGAAATAACGCAAAGTATCGCAAACATACAGTCACATACATACATTTATGAATAGTTAGTAAGTAAAATACTTACACGGTACGTCGTCCGCTTCCCGCGGCGCTCAGCTTCGCGCCCATACGATTCGACTTTATAGCTTAATCTTTAACATGCTATATCAATAAATAAGCCGCTCGAAAACAAAATAAGTTCTTAAAAAGCCTCTCTAGGCGGTATAATTCAATTTTACTTTTTGTCGAGCTTAGAAGGGCATCGGGTATCTCTTACCAATTTATTAGCCGCCCTGCGGTTGTTTGTGCCTAAATTATTCGATATCCTAACTTGAATTACAGATAAGTTTTATTTGGTTTGACTTTTTCAAATGTAGATATATTTTATGGTATCATTGAATTTTGGATTAAAATAGTGAGTAGGGTTATTATTAGTAAATGTCAAATACAAGTAATTAATAAATAGTCGATACGTTATTGCTTATACCTCCTTTTGCTTAATGAATTTCACAAATTGCGTGGTATACAGAGGAAACTTGGGAACCTAGTGTTAAGTCACTTCGTTCTGTTCTCCACTTTTTGTCGAATTTGAGATATAGCGAAGAAATAAAAATATAAAGTATTTCATTTTAAAATATTAAATATTTCACTTCGTCGGCGGGTATCGAACCCACAACCGGTCGTACGTTGTACCTCTGCGTCATGACAGGCCTTGTCTTGAGAGGCCTCAAAAGCCCTTAAAAATACTTTAAACAGGTGTAACATCTATTGAATTACATTTTTTTATTGTGCTAGTATGGTAGTGAAGAAATTAAAATTAAAATAAACTTTATTAATTTACTATCGTGGTGTATGTGGACAATGTTTGATGATATAGGTTCAATTCCCATTAGGTGTGTGTGATTATATCAAAACTTTTTTTTAATTTCTACGCTTTTTAAGACTTAGCACACTAATACTTGATGATATCTCAAAAATTAAACAGAAAGTAGGTTTAAAACTAAATTCTGTGTAGTCTGATTTGTGTGAAAATGCCTAAAGCTAAGTAATATTACTGAAATAAGTATATTTTTACTCAAATAAGTTGAAAATGGACTGTACTAATGCTTTGCACTGTAATATAATACTTTTATTGTAGCAGTTTCTTTCTTTATGGTCTTTTAAAATGAAAGCACGAAAATTTATAGCTGAGATAAAGCGACGACAATATTTAGATACAGAATGTACTGTAAAGTTTACTTCTGGTTTCATAAAGTGGCTATTTTATTTTATGTTACAAACATATAACTATTATAAATAACTGTGAATGAAAACGTTTGCTTAAATAATACATTTTACAAATTTGTTTACTTATAAAATAGTGTTCTCCAGTGAGGTTCAATGAGGTTGCATGTAATATTTATTTGCTTTTTTGTGCAGTCTTTAATAATAAATCTATAGTAAGTCTATAAAGAATAAATTATTGAAAAATACGTACATAAAAAGAAAAAACAATATGAAATAAAAAAAAAACCAATTTTATTTAACATATAATGTAGCTAGTAAAATATATCAGTTAATCATGCAAGTTTATTTTAAGGGCAATCATTATATAAGCGTGCCCGGGGGCATCCTCCCATTTGTCGCAATAGAACCGAACGTACCGAACGTTCTATGCTGTGAACTGCGCAAATAAAGTTTTTCATTATAGCCAACGTTACTTTGCGTCTTTTAGATCAACAATCCAGTGAAAATATCGCTAAATTGTTTTCATTTTTTCGCTCTGGTAACAGGTAGCAATGCAAAGCGCGGCGTTGAGTCCCGCTACTCAATACTTAATGCTTCAAATTCGACGAAAAGTGGGGAACGAAGGTGGAACGGAGTGTCTTAACAGTAGATTCCCTAGTTTTCTATGCAAACCCTGCCTTGTATGAGATACAGCGTGAAGCTGAGAATGAGAGAGAATGACAGAATGTCTTCCTACCAATCAGCTAAACTCAGTGGAGGACAGAAGCTTGTAGGCAAATCAACTTACGTATTTACGTAGCGCTCTCCTTAAGATAGTATATAGATATTTTATTTTTGTGAGAATATTTACAAATTCCACCTGTGATTCGTCGTAGTAACTTTTTTTTTCATTTTATTCATGTTATTATTTGCTTCTTCTTCTTCTTCTCATTGTAACGCTGTTACCCAACATACTACAATAATAGAGCAAAAATTACTAAAACAAAACATAAAAATCACCAAGAACTATTGTGTATTTATTGTGTATTGAACACATCTCTCTATTTGGAATAGAGGAAAGCTATGACTCTCCAGCCAGTGAAATCAATAAAGAAATAACAATTAATCTAAACAGTTTCTATTGGAAAAAAACCGCCATGTTAACATCTCCTTCAAACTTTCTTAGCTTTTTTGGCCTTGTTTGTTTTTTTTTTATTTAAGTTTATTTCTCTTTCGTATATGGGATTATTATGTTTAGCACATTTGTTAACTGGTTAAAAATGTGTATGATTATTATGTTTAGCACATTTGTTAACTGGTTAAAAATGTGTCTTAACACGAGGATCCCGGGTTCCCTCTGCTTACCCTGCCTCGTGCGGGATACAGCGTGAAGCTGAAAATAAAATAAAAAATATATATTTTTTTTTAATTTCTATATAAGCGTTAAAAATGTATGGGGTACTTGCAGACCTTGGAGGGAATGTTCCCATATAAACGTGTATACTTAAGGGTTAAGTGATATTTTCTTACGTAGAATGTTATAATGGATGATTTAAAGTTTCTTTTTGTATAATCTCTATTTTATAATTTTAGTTTGTGACTAAATCTGTTGCTTTATCATGTATAAACAACACTGCTGGTCCACTGCTGAACATAAGCTTCTCATAGAGCTTGCCACGTTACTCTGTCCTCTGCCTTTCTTATCATCTCTTGTATATTTTATACATTTCTAAGTCAAATTGGAAATCGAATCAATAATAATCATTGCAAACTGGTAGTAAAAAATAGCGCTATTCATAATTTCATATTGCATATAATTTAGTAGCTATGAATAATTATAAAGCAAAAGTATCTATCGTTTATTGTGTTATTTATAGATAATTATAAATATTATAGTAAACAGTTGTAGAACAAAAGGAAATAAGCAAATGTAGATACAAATAAATATTCTCTTATCAAAATCGATCTCAAAATATATGAGATAATCTTACTCTACACACGAGTGAAATTGTACCATGGAATAAAAGCAATAACGATAACACTAGTAGTAATGACGACAATGCAACAGACACAATGCGCTAGTCGCTTGCTATATATTACCTACGTTTAATGGACGGTAATCCTATAGCGAATCTCCCTTAGGACGGGTGTTAGCGTTCAGCGAAAGCGGCTTGGTATTTCATTCGCTCTTAACTTTTCACGACAAAAACTCGTTTAGTTCATAGCTTTTACGCTCTTATTTTTAAAGAATTGCGAAGAAAATTTTGTTTTTCACTTCATTTTACTATTGTTCTCTCTACAATGTTGTTTCAAGCATAAATTGTTATTTTTATAAACTTCAAACAAATTTTAAGTGTAGTTAGGGTTTTTAAATTCACTGAATAATAAAAAAATAGTGCCAAAAATTTACTGAATAACAAAAAAAATGTGACTACTGTAATGAGCGATTATAAACGTGACAATTATGGGTGTGATTCCTACTCAGGGCAATTAAATTTTAATACTTTCAATAACTATTTTCAAATTGATAATAGTTTAATATTTTCAATTTATTATTTTTCTCTGGTAACAAGGAAAACTACATGCAATGCCTCACATTCGGCGGAAAGTGGCAAACAGAACGGGGTGTCTTAACAGTAAGTTTCCAAGAAAGAAGAAAAATATTGTAACTATATACAGGTGCACCTTTCATCATGGATACATCAATCTAATAATACAATATAGAGCTAAAATTCTCTATTTGGAGAAGTTACGTCTTAACTGGCGAAACTCAATACCACGGTTAGGTAGGTTATTATTGCAGGGAAGTAATTCATATTATAATTACACTTGAAAATTATGTCTTATAGAAAAAAAAATACGTTGTTACTAGGTGAGTAGGTATCTTCCTGCATACAGTCATCGCTGCATCGGGCTTTCTAAAAGTTTGAATGTAGAAACTTTTCTCAAGTAATCCTTTTAATTCTAAAGTTAACAAAATTTTATTAAATAAGACGTTGTATAACTGTCATTTTGCTATGTCTGTTTGTCTAAATTGTATTTTCGTCTATTAGGTACTTATTGGTATTAATGTTTTAAATTACTTATTTGTCAATTTATAAAGAGTTTTTTTATTGAATTATTTCAATAATTAGTACTTTTGCGGAAATTATGAAGTTTGATTTGTAATATAACCAAATTAACGCATATATGTCGATTTTCAATTCTAAAAATATATTTACATTAAGCAGCATATTAACCGTATCAAGCTGTCATAAAAGTATCATATATCTTGCCTATAATATTTTTATCTCTCTGTTTACGTTCTTCACATAAGTAGTTTATTCTTGACCTAAAAATCATTTACTTACGCTGTGCCTGACGTATTCTGTATGTGTCATGTGTCATACACAACGAGTAGCATATCCATTTGGCCACGGAGGTTAAGTCGTAAAAATTTATGTAATAGAAAAGTGTACGTAATTGTAAAATAAATAGATCAATAATATAAAGTTAGAGGTCTGTCGTGGCGTAGAGTCAAGCCAGTGGCTGTAAACACGACAGCCTATAGGTTCGACGTCCACTCGTGGAAATAAAATATTTAACATTTTTTTAGCTTCATGCTGTATCCCGCATGAGGTAGGGTAGGCAGAGTAAACCCGGGAACCTAGTGTTAGGACACTCCGTTCCACTTTCGTTCCCCACTTTCTGCTGAATTTGAGGCATTGCTTGTTAAGCGGCGGAACTCAACGCCGCGTTTTGCCTTATTACCAAAGCGAAGAAATGAAACATTAAATATTTAAATTGAAAATATTAAATATTTCATTTTCTCGACTGGGGATCGAACCCAGAACCTGTCGGTTAAAGTCACACGCTTGTGCTGCTGCACCACGACAGGCCTTAATATTTTTTAATTAAAAATTTTAATTAAATATTTTTTAATTAAATATTTTCATTTCTTCGTCTGGTAACAAGGCAAAGCACGGCGTTAAGTCCCGCCACTTACCACGCAATGCCTCAGATACGGCGGTAAGTAGAGAACGGAGTGTCTAAACACTATGTTCCCAGTACTTACACTGCCATGTACAGGACGAAAGTGAAAGAAAAAAAACAGCCGTTCCCGCGTATAGGAAAAAAGCGCCTTACGTATTAATACTAATAATGAATGAGTTAGTGCTTTGATACATTTGTAGATTAAACAAATCGTGAATTTCGGATCTGCGGCATAAAATCGTCGTGCAAACAAGATTCGATCTTAATTAAAACTTTATCAGCTCGTAATTGGAATTATATAATTGTTATTCGACATCAAAAGCTTGTTGTGTTTTTAAAACAAACTTTCAATTTATTTTTTGGGTAAAGTCTTCATTTTTTTATATAGATATTTTAAGCTCCGAAATATTTTAAAAGGTCGAACAATGGAATACTTTCATTACTAACTGCCTACTACTAATGCATATTAATATTATTAGCGATATAACTAATGAATTATACATTGACCTGGCTACTTCATTCTTTAGGTATAGGGTTGTTACAAAATGGCGAAGGATTGGTAGTATAGTCGACGCTTACGGATGCCATAGTCAGTAAGCACAAAGTACATACTCGAAAGCTCTACTGACACACGTCTTGTACTGGTAATGTGATAGTCTATACAATAGTATATATTCAATTAAAGTAGATTTATATAATATTAGTATGTATGTTGGAGAATAATGATTCTCTTACATACATATAAATAAACAGCACTTTAAACGGACTAACGCTTTCGTAAAATAGAATTATTTTAAAATATTTCTAAATTCAGAACGATAGTTAAAAAAGCTTGGAGTGTTTTTTAAGTAATCTGTTGACACCATGAAACTCGAGCTTTTTAAAAATTATTATTTCTTTCTCTTTTTTATTTTACTTCATCGTCATCGGTCCTTGATCAATCTGACGTTTCAAAAGCAGTCAATATCACGTAATACATACATACGTGAGTACATACATGACACTGAAACTAATAAGGGAGAAATTATTAGTAAAAGACTATAACAAGTATATCTCATATTGAATAATAATTATATGCATCAGAATTCCACATATGTATTTGACGAATAATATACGTATACTAAAGTTACAATCTGAGTGTTTTTATATATCTTGCTTTGTGGAACTAAACCATGAAGACTTACATCTAAATAAACAATATTTTTTTATTTAGATATAAGTAATTTAGCTTCATGGTGTGTCCTGCACATGGAATACACTGCCACGTGCGGGACACAGCGTAAGAGAACTTACTTGCTTGAGAGTACTACACAGCAGAGGGAACTTGGGAACCTATTGTTAAGACGCTTAGTTCCATTCCTCTCCCCTCGAGTGGGGTTCGAATCACCATCTTGCCGCGTTTACAGTCACACGCTAGACCCTGCAAAACAGACCTCAATTAAATAGACAATAATAAAAACATATTATAAACATCTATACAACTATATATAAAGTCTTATAGTCACATAAGGCAATTAAGCCGTTTCTTGAGCCTTTATTCGATATTAGGTTCCTTAGTTAAATATATTGCAGGGCCTAGTAATTAATGGGACGGTCTTGGAGCCTTTAGGGTGCAGGAGTTTATCGTGCCCTTAATACTAGTGTCCTATTTGTAATCTCTCAAGGTGTTTTCAAACCTTCATTAGTGTGTTTATATCGTATATTTAATATGGTTGGCTTAAAAGTAAATTCTTAGGGTTCTTCAGGTTATGTATAGTACATCTTTACTAATCGAAAGTATATAAAATTATCTTTATTATTTTTCATGTAATTCAGAATATAAATTAATTTTTGATATTGTAAAACTCTCTCTCTCTCTCTCTCTCTCTATCAGCTTCACGCTGTATCCCGCACATGACAGGATAGGCAGAGGGAACTTGGGAACCTAGGATAGGAGAATCCGTTAAGACACTGTTCCATTTTCCAATTGTATAAATATTCTCATAATCTACACATACTTCCTCATCGGTTTTCGAAAATATTTTTTATCTCTCCTAGAATTAACTATTGAAAAGAATATTGGCAGGTTTATTCTCTAAATCGACGGTGCTATACATATTATCAGACGGTGCTATATATCTTACTTAAAATATATTGATAACGTCAAATTCTAAACGCAATGGTTGTAGTTATATATTATCATTTACATATTCTAGTAAACAAAAAAAACGGCGTTAGGTTACGCCAATTAGAATACAATATATTTATTAACAATAGGTGTCCCCTGGTAACTGTTATGTGAATAAGCATTAAAATATAACCTGTGTTTACTTATTAACATATGCGTACTTGAACCACAGTTCCTTGTTGCATCGAAACTTTATTCGTGCGTGCGGCGTCCTATATAAACCTATTTTATGAATTGCTTTTATAGTATATACGAATTGTTAATTTTAAGTTGTTATCAATGACATCAAACATTTGATAAGCTTTTAGTGTAAGCTTATCAAAATTACTAATTAGACAATATCGAAGTCACAAAAGGAATATTTAATTAAATTTAATAGGCAAGAGGAGTCACTTGCGAAGATTCCAGTTAAAAATAAAGATATTGAAATATTCAAAAACTACTCGGCAAATAAAGAATAAATTTAACAATAATAGATCTTTTAAATCAAAATAATATATAGGCTTTCATTTATGTAAGAAAATCTTATACATTTTTTGCCAATATTTTTTTTATTACAACTATTAATCACCAGTTACAACGGCGCTTTCGCCCTTCATAGTATATACGTATATAATAGTTAGTTTATAAAATGTGTACATAAATTTGAGTAAATCGTTTTACTACTAACTATATTTTAAATTTATCAAAACTCATTCGCAATCAATTGTTTTTACGGGAAAGTGGAAAACATTCATCCTTAGAAACGTTCATACTTACGATATAAGTAAACAAGCTTCATTTCTTAGTGGGTTTTTTATATATATATATATATATATATATATATATATATATATATATATATATATATATATATATATATATATATATATATATATATATATATATATATATATATATATATATATATATATATATATATATATATATATATATAACAATATTAAAAGTTATTGCAAGGTATATATCTCATAAGATATATTCTAAGTATCCAAGGTATCTCTGATTATTCTTGAGCGATCTGATTTAAGAGGTGTAAATCAGGGTTGCATACAGCCTTCGTCAGGAAGAAAAAAACAATTGGACCAAGTAGTTCCTGTGATTGCACGCTCAAGTAAACAAGCTTCATTTTTATATATTCTTATATACGATTACAATATATTTTAATATCCTAATGAGATATTGTCTAAATATTATCTATGTTTGTTAGTAGTTAAAAGTTGAATTTTCGCTCGCGGCATTTATATAAGCTGGTTATTAACAGCATGTATATGTAATTATAAGGTTAATTAATTAACAACTATAGCCTAAAGCTGTATAAAGTTGTATATAAGGATATTCTGAACAATATATTATTATATTATAAATTTCAGTTATAATATTATCTCTACATTATTTTTATCCTTTCTAAGAATCAAATTAGAATTCATACACGATTTCCAATTAAAATTAAAGTAATTCCTCTATTTCTGTAATATAATGAACCCAACATTACACAAATGGATAATACCGTATTAATGAAACACTTTCAACCGGATTAATCGCGTATATTGATTGCTAACATGTTTTTTGGAAACCCGACGTTTTGAACACTTTATAGTAGTACACTTTACTTTACCCGTGACCACCGACTACTCATCAGACGTTTAACAATCAATATACGCGATTAATCCGGTTAAAAGTGTTTCATTTAAAATGTGTAACAATCGCGAACATCAAAGACATTATTATGGATAATACCTATCTGATCATCAGATCACTATTTTTAGGAAGTCACATTTTTTTTATTTCCCGCCGTTTGCCGCACAAGCAAGGTAGAGGGAACTTGGGAACCTAGTAATAAGACATTCCATTTCATTTCTAACTTTCCACCGAATTCGAAGCATTGCGTGTTAACTTAACGCCGTGCTTAGCCTTATTACCACAGTGAAGAAATATTAAATTAAATATTTAATTTAAAAATATTAAATATTAAATTTCCTCGAGTGATCGAACCCACATCTTGTAACGTTAACAGTCACACGTTTTAGGACCGCGACAGGCCTAATAGAATGTATAATATAATTACACATATCAAAACAATTAAATTATGTTATTATAAATATCCTACGACGATAGTATTTTAAAAATATAGAAAACCCAAAACTTCGTTTTCGTTATTTTAACCTCAATATTTCTTTATTTTTGGAAATTCGTTTATAGGCCACGTTTGCTTAATGAACGGGCGACGTCAAGACGTCTTGCCTTGATAAGTTTTAATAATTTATCATCGCGTCAAGTTTATTTTAGGTTCTGTTTACTTAACCCTTATTTGTGAAGGAAAGTGAAGGTGCTGGCATGAAATATGGTTATTTAGATTGTACCGTATTTTGGAGGGTATCGAAATATTTTAGTTTTTCTTAAATAAATAAATTTTAACTTATTTATGTATATTGTGAAATGCACGTCTAAGTGAATTGCTCTCTAAAATGATGTGTTGTCGCTATAGTAAATATATATACCGTATTTTCGTGGATTCGGAGTTAATGTTTTGTTTTAAATATTTACACTGTTTTCATTTCTGTTGCCTTAAGGATACAGCAGTCGGCTCTTGCCAGGTTAGATAATGTTATAGACGCATTTTGAGAATCGCATTTTAATATTTTTAATTTAAATATATATTTTTTTTGCTCTAGTAACCAGACAAATCACGTCGTTGAGTTCCGCCACTCGACACGACAAGCCTCAAGTACGGCGGAAAGTGGAGTACTGAACAGAGATTCAGCGTGAAACTGGAATAAAAATATTTATTATAATTTACACTTTTAATTTTTAATAAAGTAAATATACATATTCTTTAAGATTATAATTTTGTTTACATGCTGTTTTCTTTCCAAGGCAGACGGTTCAACAATGTCGCACTTCTTCCTTAGTTTTCCGGCAATTTATTCACAATGCGTGCTTAGAAAGAAATCTTGACTCCACGCTTTGTCTTAAGCAGACTGTGATAAGCATTGGCCAAAGGTTGTACCTATTGTTAGGTACCATTAGGTACCTTAGGCTAATGTACCATACAACGTACTAGCTACAATACAAACTTTAAAGCTACAAAGTTTAAGTTACTTTTTAAGGTTCGGTGCCTTTTTAAAGGTGCTATAACAAAATGATATGTATGTTGATATATTTCCAATAATAAGCTAGAATTCTTGTCAAATATTCATATCTACGTTGCATTAAAGTGCAAATAATATTCTTTTAAATCAACGCGATCACAAGATGTATAAATTTATTTATGTATAAATTTGTTATATTTTGTATGAAATTGGTCGCATAAATAAAACCGACAGTTATTAAATTTGGCGCGTAGTGAGAGCTAAAAATATTTAAATGATTCACATAAAAAAACGTTAAAAACTTATATTTGTAATTTATTTCATATAAAATCAATGCATACACCCGCAATATTAAATTTGTCAACATTAATAAGTTATAATTCCTGTTTATTTACAACTATAATATTGGTACGCTACCATCGGTGAGCGTAACCAACTTGTGCTTGACCAGTTTCTTTATTTACTATAGACATTATTTTAAAAGAAAATTCTTTACACTAGGTAATCTATTACTTACCCTGCTATTTACGGGATCATTAAGAATTATGACGGAACATTTTACGCAGAGATAATTGATACGCTTCAAATATATATTGGTCAAATAAATTCATAAGCATATAACATACCAAAGACCAATACTAAATTTATAAACGAATGAAAACTTGAACGAAGCAGGATTTGAACCCGCGCCTCGTGGATACCGTCCAAGTACTCTGACCAACTAAGCTATTCGTTCTCACCAAGCTACGTAGAAGTTCTTATACGCTTGTTACAAATTATTTATGTTGTTAGCATCTCTGTAGAGAGATTTTTACAAATTTCCGCTACCCAAAGACAATTCGTTAGAATTATCGTTTGGCAAGAGAGAATGCTATTTATTTTATATGTTTACTATTTTTAAAGTGTTATTTTAACATTTGGGAAGGAAAATAAATATATTTAAAAACCTAAATATTTTTTCCAGTCAACATAATTCAATTAATAGTCAATTTTTAAATTTTAAGCTTTTGTTGAATTGCTGTTAACTAAATAGTCCACATTTTCTACCGTAACCCTACCAGGGTTGTATTAAAATAATTTAATTTTAGCGGTTCTTGTATAGTAGGTACAAATATAATACCTAAAATATATCTTCTCTCGTATTGGCTTTGGCGGTGTGGTTTTCAATTTTCTTATGAAATATCTTGTTGTGGTTAATAAAATATTACTTAAAAAGAAACAATGAAAAAAACATTTTATCTTATTTATAAGACATCCAATTATATACCTAGATTTCCTAAAATATAGCTTGAACTATTTCACCCCCTTAGAAGTACATTTTCTAAAAATACTATCCTAGTTCTGACCACCAATCTAACTAACGAGGCCAACGACACCTTCGAAATGATCATATTAAGCTGTTATGTAGAAATGCCATCTTTAAAATTAGCTTTGGTAATCGGATTAGTAGTGTTATTAAATTTATACATTTCACAATGCGCATTGACGTGGTCCGACAGGCGACACTTGCTACAATAAGCTGAATCTGATAAATCTATCGAATTACAACGATATTTATTAGAAGTGTTAGTGGTAAACGATAACAATAGATAAACATTCAATATATTTTTATTTGCTTATAGGCATTGATTAAGATATTTCTGTATATTTATAAATTTGACACTCAAAATTCAACTTTATAACATGTTAATTGCAGAATACTGTACTCTGTTAAGTGCAGAATACAACTAAAAATTTTATTGAAATATTTTTCTTCTTACTTTACATACCACAAAAAAAGAAAAAAATAAAATAAATAACTAGTATATAACCTGGATCATTCTATTCGACAAAAGGATAATCAGATCTGTCTGATCTGTTTTATTGGCAGTAACACGTAATTTAGATGTTAATGTTATAATATTATGGTGCCACGGAGCTGGCCTCTTGATCCAACTCTGCTGTGTGATTCCGGCTTAGAATAGGAGCACCCTGGTACTGATGTGTCGTAAGAGGCGACTAAAGTACTCATGATGTGTCGTAATAGGCAGACTTGACCGGATCATTAGCACCCCCGGCATTTAAAATCGGCGTTAAGTAGTGACTTTGGTCACTGCGTTTTTCACTGCATTGGGTAATGCCAGGCTTTGGTGCTTATCCACCTTAAAGGCTGGCAACGCTCATGGTGCTCCTCTGGTGCTACACGGGGCCGTGGGCGACGGTGATCACTTACCATCCGTAAGATCTGTGATCCGTACTCTCGTTTGCCTTCTCTTTTTCATTAAAAAAATAAACAACCAGTTCCTGAATGATATAATTCAAATTTATATCTCAAATTACTTTCTAGCATTTTTAGTGCCTTTTATTTAATAAACAATGGAATCTAGTATCTAGTAGCCTTTTTTATTTTTAAAACAATTATACATAAATATTATGATAAATACTTCTGAATTATATCACTTCTAACAAATTGATACTGTTCTAAGGCGAACCCGTATACATAATCCGATTAGGAGCTAAATAGGGATATGTAACGGAACTAAAATGCTCAGTTATTCGAACTGTCAAATCGCATGTGGCTTTACCAATTCATTTAATAATTTACATTACTTATTGAAGTATGGAAATAAATTAAGTTTGTTGTTACTATAAAGTAATGACTATTTATTTAATCACATATTTAAAGAAAGAAAAGCATTTCTTTATTTAAATAATTAGATTTTTGTCCATATCTATCTCAGGATTATAAGAGTCAAATTTACAATAACATACGCATTATCATTTAACCAAAATATATTAATATTATACCGATATTTCATAAAAAACTAAAGATAAATCATAGTATTGCAAATATTGACCAAATAATTTTAAATATTCTACTGTTTTAACCAATATGGTAAGAACATTCGACCTAAATCCAAATAACCCATGCTTTGCTCTGACGTGGAAAAATTACATAAGAAACCTCGTGACTAAGCTCGTAAAGCGGTTTTCTACAATATTTATGGGCTTAGGTTAATCCTATCTGCACAGACAGACACGACGACCTTGCTACTATGAAAGTGAAAAATGTGAACTTCTTAGCCTTATGTCTTTTATATAATCCAAACAAAGTGTTCATATATAGTATATATCACCTTGTTTACTTTGATAATATATTTAATAATAAGAATATATTATTCACATATATATATATATATATATATATATATATATATATATATATATATATATATATATATATATATATATATATATATATATATATATATATATATATATATATATATATATATATATATATATATATATATATATATATATATATTTATATATATATATATATATATATATATATATATATATATATATATATATATATATATATATATATATATATATATATATATATATATATACACAGTGATTTCGTGATCATGATTGTTCCGTCGATACGTTAAGCGTACTTAATTGATTTCAGTGTCACTCGATAATCCTTTAACGGTGTCCAGTTATCGAAATCTACATCTAGGTTAGCTTCGCGTCTGCTAAGACGTTGCTATGTTATAACGGTATATTAAACGTATTTATTTTATTTGTTAAATTAAGCTCTGGATGCTGCCCTCGAAGAGAAAATAGTATTTATTTTTTTCCTTTTTTTTTAAGCATATATGTACCTATCTATGTATGTGAAATATCCAAAGTACCTTGTTTTCAGCTTTACGCTGTATCCCGTTCGAAGCAGTCTAGGAAAAGGGAACCAGAGAACCTAGCGTTAAGACTCCGTTCCCCATTTTCCGTCGAATTTAAGGCATTGCGTGTTGAGTGGCGGAACTCAACGCCGTGCTTTAAATAAAACATTAAATATTTAAATTGAAAATATTAAATATTTCATTTCATCGACTGGGGATCGAACCCAGAACCTGTCGGTTACAGTCACACGCTTGTGCCGCTGTGCCACGACAGGCCTCCAGAGTACCTGGTAGTTAGATAAGTTATATTTCACATATACTACAGTTTTTGGAGTATTTGTTATATATTAAAAATAGCGACAAGGCGCGGCGTTGAATTTCTCTTTTTAATACACATTATGTTAAATTTGGGCCGAAAATTATGAAAAAATGTGCAAAATGCGATATTGAAATGAATCAGTATAATAAAAATGCTAATAATGGTCACATATTATACAAGTAGGGTGTATTCTTACGCCTTTTTATATGCTTTTGGGTGCAATTGAGTGTCAAATGACAAACGTTTAATGTTTTTTTTTTGGATGTGAAAAAAGTGCTACTTACAAATAAATTAAAAAGGTGCATAACTTAACTTCGACGTATACGACCGTCTTAATTGACGACGGAAATCGTACTTAAGAAAACCGTATTTTATACCTGTATATATAAACAGTACTTATATATTCTGCAACTAATTACATATCATTATTTAACTTGTGTTTAATTAACTAAAATGATACAAAGCAGATTTTTACAATTTAGCAATGAGAAAAATTATAATATTAAAACAGCAATATATTCTTACTCAGAGTAAATGTAGTACATAGGAGAGAGAAGGCTTGCCCCGGCTACTGATGATTTCAAAATGGCACATAAATACTAGTAAATAGTGCAACTGCAGTTGTAACATAGCTAACGCAGCAAAAAACCTGAAACGAAAAGCTGGAATAAAAAAGATACACAACATGACAAATTTAAAATTTGCCAAGGTATACATTGAATAAGGAACATTTAAGACTAATATATATATGACTGTTAACTATCTTCACATACTTTATAAATGCTCTAATTAAAATACTTGTTATGTCATAATGTTAATTATTTTGCTTCCATTTCCATGGCCATCTTCCATTTAAAAATTTGCAACTAATTTTTATACGATTTTCACTATTGTATTATATAAATGAAAAGTGTATATATATCATAAATGTATATTTTACTATCATACCTTGGCGAAGCTACTAGCATAACTCTAGCCAATAAAAACCTAATAATATATTTCATAGACGATATATCCATATTTACTGGTGATCACGAATCACTACAGTGTTCGAAACTTTGGATTTCCAAAAATATATAGTATTCACTCACTCAGCTTCACACGCTATCCCTCATTTGACAGGATAGACAGTGGAAAGTTGAGTGCGTAATGTTAAAACACTCCGTTTCACACTTCCGTTCACCATTTTCCGCCGAATTCAATCCTTCCGCCGGAACCTGAACGCCGCCCTTTGCTTTGTTACAAGAGTAAAAAAATTACAACATTAAATATTTAAATTGAAAAATATAAATATATTTTTCCTCGAGTAGGGAACGAACCTATAATCTGTCACGATACTAAATATTATTAATTAATCATAAAATGAACTCCGTTACATTATTTCATTTAAAATTCTTAATAAATTCTTTATATAACGTTATTAAATAATTTTAAAGATAAAGTATAAAAAGGTCCCAACATATATTGAATATCCTATTTTTATGCAGACATTTTTGCTTTTAAACGAGATTGTATTTAATAAAAATTCACACTGTCTAGTTTTGCCAACCTGTAATTAGAGTTACCCTTATTTCTTTCAACGGTGTCTTATCGCTACAATTTATCGTATCTTCTTTACTGTTTGTATGCTAATGATTTTGCGGTTAATTTGAGCATATCTCTTATATGCGAACTGTTATTTAAATTTTTATTATATAATTTACAGGTACTGACTAAGATATTTACGACTTTACGATTTTTTCTGTATAGCAAGGGATGACCAGGGTGGTCAAGACACTCGATTTCCTACTTTCCGCCCAACTTTGGGACGTTATGTGTTGGCGGCATATGGCATATATTTAAATGCTTATGTGATAGGAGCATATGTTCAATTTAGTTCCAACAATGTATACTACTGGTTATGCTGCAATATATTATATTGAACATAAAATTATTACGATACAATAAAACTCAATTTGCGAAAAGATTCTGATCTTAAAACTACAGGCAAAGTTATAGGTCGTAAACATCAGTCGATACTTATGGTTTGATTAATGTCAAAAATTTTTACGTGCAAAATTGTTTTTTACAATGTGCCTTGTCATATATTGAAGACATTGTATTGAGTACCAATTTTATATTTGCCTTTCAGTAGATTTCACAATTTTAGTTTTGTGTTCAATCTGTAAGTTCATACGAGTATAATTAGATTTTCTTTTGTTATTTGAACTTCACGCGTTATTTTGCATAGAAGGGTAGGCAGAATCAATGTTATGTCCGACACTTTGTTTATTACTTGCAGATCAAATTGAAGTAATGGAACGCCGAAGAAACACGATAGACACTAAAATATATATCTTAGCAACTGCAACGTATTTCTAACCCACAGCCATGCCTAACTGTTAGAGCTTGCCCACTACGCCACGATAGCTTAGTCACATTGATAATATTATGCTTAATTTCTTTATTATCTTTTATTCTATTACTAATATACATACATTACTGCTATGCTATGTTTGATAGGATATGCTTAATGGATGTATAATAGGAAAACGGTTAATGGTTTAATTTCGGTTTACCGACAGCGCTTACGGTATATGTATGTAGTATACAATATTAAATAGAAAATATTAAAGTCGGTTACAGTCACACGCTTGTGCCGCTGCGCTACGACAGGCCTCAGTATGTTAGTAAGGTATATGATCATATATTTTAAGCAATAATGACCTTACCTTAAATTTGTCATGTATAATACTTATTTAGAAATCGTATAAAAATATGAACATATAATAGTAATAGAATTAAAACCCACGCCTTTTGGATCCATCCAAGCGCTCTGACTACTAAGCTATATGTTCTTATCAAGGTACGTCAATTATTATACGCTTATTTATGTTGTTTGCATCTTTGTAGGAAGATTTTTACAAATTTCCGTTACCCAAAGATAATTCCTTAGAATTATATCCGCATTTAGGTAACTGATTTTCTTTCCTAAGTCTCCGTCTGTAATGTATGATGTTTTATTAACAGGATGGGCCAAAAGAGCCAGATAAAAAATGTTAAACAGAAATTTATATTACGGTATACAACACAAATGTTAGTATGTAGCTTTATATTTCTCTATGAATCTTAAAAATATATTATTAAATATATATTAAAATTTAAATTGGAATGTACGTCATATAAAATAATAATTTTTTTATTACGTCATATAAATATATATTATTTTAGTAAAAACAAGACGAGAAATATTCTGTATATATAATTCTGAATGTATAATATTTTTATAGGCAAGAGCTATATATTGTAGGCAGCTTTATGCCCTTTGATGCATAATAGATTCTGAACTATTAATCCATCTAGACTATATTTACCATATATTTTAGATTTAGTTATATATGTCAAAATAATTTTCCGGTTATTAACTTTTTGTTTTCATCTTATTTCAAAATTTAATCATTAGAGGGAGTAACGTTCAATAGGGGTATTTTAAATCTAGGATTAATGTCGGTCCCATATGCCCTTAAGGGACAGGAGAAATACAAAGACGCCGCAGGCTTTAAAAGATATTTTGTTAATTTGTTCATAGACATGCCTAGAGATTGTAATTGAATTTCCATTTCCATTATTATATTTCCCTGTCCTGTCTGTAATATTCTTATAAGAATTTTGAAAAATTATACTAATAATGAATAATTTATCACGAAAAAATGTAAACAATATACGAATTAATTAAGTTCTAGTTCATAAACCTATACTATACTAAATAAGTAAAAAAAAAACTTTTATATATCAAAAAAGGCACTGTGCAATCTCCATAACCGTAAAACAGACGTTAGGTGTAATCAAAACAAAATTATATTTGTGACGATGATTTCGGTTCCGGCACTAATGGCCAGCAGGTGCAGTGTTAAAATAACAGTTAAAGTTGCAGAGTCCCAAATTTTAAAATATATACGAAATTTGTATAAATATATATGTATATGAAAAATATTAAAAAACTTAGAATGTAGTGGCACAATGTGAAAGAATTTTAGCGTAGTAGGTACAATTCTCAAGAGATTTTTTTTCTGACTTAATAAAAAGTAGTATTAAGTACCTCTACTCAACATACAATAAGTTTGAGTGCGAGTGCTAATTCAAAGTCCTGAGTCCCGTAGTGACAAGATATTCTTCTTGCCTTAAGATCTTATACGCGGAAGGAAGTGCGATACGAGAGGAGGAAAAATAGACACACATGTGGACTATAGTGCCATTTTTTTTGTTGCAAAATACTCTATTTAAAAACAACTACTCTATAAAACATGTTAGTATATTGTATGTAAAGGTACTCACTCGTACAGATTCGTCTCATATATCTTGTCATGTAGTGCGAATTTTATTTCGCACGTCATAATAACTTAGCTTATCTCGATCATCTATGGCACTGAAACGTTGAAACACAATGTATCAAGTTAAGACAAGTATTAATAACGTTGAATACTTCGAAAAACACTATACAAGTACAAGAATAAAACCTTGTGATTTAATCCAAAACTAAGCCACACGTTTAATTTTTGTACTTTTTGGCGGCGATTATAGCCTCTAACTTTCTTTTTTTTGTGGGAAAGACGGCATCTGATGGTAAGTGATCGCTATCCGTGAACTCCAGAGGAGCTACAGGAGCGTTGCCGTCTTTTAAAGTGGATGGGCACGGGGCCCGGCACTACCTAATGCGAAACGCAGTGACCAAAGCCACTACTAAACGCCGGGGATGGTAGCAATCCGGTCGACCCTGCCCATGCGTGTTGCCATTACTGACAACGTGACTCTCCCACACGTATTTTAGTCGCCTCTTACGACACCTTCAGTACCAAGGTGATCCTATTCTAAGCCGGAATCACACGGCTAAGACACGGCTATCTAGCTTCACACTGTGACCCGCACATGGAAAGGTAGACAAATAAAACTAGTGTTAAGATACTTCTTTCCGTATCTCTTCGCCGAATTTGAAGAAATGCGTGTTGAGTGGCGGAATTCAACGCCGCGATTTGCCTTGTTACCAGAGCAAGAACATAAAAACATTAAATATTTAACTTTATAATATTAAATATAATTTCATCGAACGGAGATCGAACTCATAGCCTGTTGCTTTTACACGCTTGTACCGCTGCGTCACGGTAGGCCTTAAACTTCCGGAATTCCGGAAATCAACACATATAGAAATTTATATATCATGTGACAGTGACGCAGCAGGGACGATTAAGCATCTAATTGTAATTGTAATAGTTGTCGGATTTATTTCCAGTCTGTGAAAGTATTTTCTCTGAATTTAAATTAAATTTCCCCGAGTGGGGATCGAACCCACAAGCCAACACCCACGTGCTCACAATCACACGCTTGCACTCCTGCGCCACGACAGGCCTTAAACTTAAACTCTAAGTAAAAAGTGATACTTTTAAAATATTTCCATTCATCACGACATCCTGTCCCATAAAACATTCACTTACGTAATGAACAGTGATTTATACGGACGGAAAGTACATATCTGTCTTTAGTCCAGTACTGAAACAGACCACACACTAGTGGATAGATCTGACGTTGTACTGCACGAAAATATTAATTAACAAATATAATGCAAAGCGTTTATTTACAATGTGTAAAATATTGATGTTTTTAAAATTTTAAAGTGTTTGGACTATTTACGTTTTTAAATATTTGTAGAGTAGAGTCAGGTAGAGTTCGTAGTATAAAGATAAATAAAGAAAATGTGTCAATTATTGATTAGAGAGAGTTCTATTTCCTCATATTTTATTATAATTAAGATACATTACGAACAGATACTAACAGTTTGCAATAAAATAAATTCTAAATTGATTGTTTATAATATATATATATATATATATTTTTGAATTCATATAAGCGATATAATAATATTCATATGGTACGAATGTCAACAGTCAATGTCAATGTCAAACAGTATTCTAGAAGCTACCGTGTGAACATACTATGAACCTCCTTCGTGTCTTCTCCATTCAATGACATTGGCGAATGGCATGGCACGCTCGGAATGCCATAATTAAAGAACCATTTTCGAACAGGTTTGACATTTTCGATAGACCGCACCGCGCAACAATAATAAATTATATTATCACCGGTGTTCGCAGGGACACTATTTACTAATACTATTCTGACACAAAATAATCTGTCAGTTATATCTGACATTAGTGTCGGAATTTCTCTCATAGTCTATATTTAGCGTATAGTAGCACTATGCAAAATATCTAGTAAGTCATATAATTTTATAATAATCTGATCTTTTAAATTTTTTTATTTACAAATTCTTTAAAAAAAAAACAATTTTATCAACACATAAAACATGTACACAAAATATATTTGTATATCAAATAATAATTTAAAGTGTTAACCGCTATCAAGTGTACGTTATTAACGATAGTAGCAATTTGGAGCGGTTTCCCGGAATATGCAGCGTATTTGCATTTCATTACACTGCCTCGAGTAGTGGCTTGCTTTGTTTATATTGTTGCAGATATGAACTGTTATTGTAGTACCAGTATATTAAGATACAGGCTGACGAGTGATAATATCTAATCGATATACAAATTATAAATATCTTTAGTAGTTTTCAAAGCTTTTTAATGCTGATAATTTTCTTTTAATGTTCTTTGTTTTTAAGTAGCATCAACAGCGGTGGAGTTCAACGCCACACTTCATTTTTCGCGCGGTTATCTATTATAAAATTTATATTTTTATAACTTTCGCTTGATAATTCTTAAAAAAAATGAGTTACGCCACTCAGAAATCAGTGACTCTAAGAAGACATCTTTACACAAAGTTGTCTCTACCCTCTCAGGTTCTTAAGGGCTTTTTAATTCCTATACGTATATTTCGCTTCAAACAATTTCTTATATGAATTAATAATTACAATGATATTCCATAACTTTTACCATCACACGATATTTGTATTGATTAATAATATGATTTATGAATGACTATTGTACTACGCTATTAATTACATTGCTTTATGTAGTACCTACAAGCGAAATGTAAATTTTATATATAACAAATTCCATTAAACAGATAGCTATTCGAGCATACCCAGAATTCGTTTCGAAACTATGTAAGTTGAACACTTTCATTCCGGACTTGTAGAATGCTTGGTTGTATCATGAAATACCGCAAATTAATTGCTACAAACTTTGCTCATTGCGAGCTTTCTTGATTTAAGATTTTGTATGCTTTACAAAATGTTATAAAATAAATTGTTATTTTGTTTTCCAAGTTTGATTCATGAAATAGTTATATGTGTTTTTGTAAAGTACAACGTATGGAGTTTAAAATGGGCAAAAAGTCGAATACTAAATGCTTAGCGTCATCCACAATCAAAGAGGAGAATTTAATTGAATAGGATGTAAAGAATAAATAGTCCTGAACATGATATGCTAAGCACAAGGAACATGGAAGTTTAATGTTAAAACATTCTGTTTTTTTCTCTTTCCACCGAATTTCAATTTGAAGACGCATTGCAATGATTTGAAAGGCGAAAATTAACGCTATGCTTCGTCTCGTTGCCAGAGCGAGCATATTAAAAAAATATGTCTTCAAGCGGCAATCGAACCCACAGCCTGTCGTACTTACCACTGTAAGTGTGATTCCGTACTTGACTCCCTGCACCACGTCTGTCTTCGTCATTTTCAATTTCACAATTATTATTTAATAAGTCAATAAAGTAGATAAAAAAGACTATGAAGCATTTTGTTTACTTTGGAAAGACCAGATGTATCGAAAGAAATGAAATTGTTTTTCTTATGATTAAGACCGTACATACCAACTTGTTACTGGAAGGGTTAAATAGTTTACTTAACAAAAGATCAGAGCTACAATTTCCTTTGATCTCATTTCATCACAAACAAAAAACACCAATTTTAAGTTGCAAGGTTGATACGCAGCTCTATTAGTTTCCGATTTCTATAAAACAGAAAGAAATAAAACCCAAAGCTATTTGAGATAAAGATACGTAACTTTTCTTTAATAAAACTTTATTTGGTTGCAAATCCTGGGGTATGGATAGGTAAAGAGGCTTATACTGGTAAGCCTCCTTTCTGGCAGATCCAATAATTTTATACTCTGCAGCATTCAGTTATCGAAATAAATATGATAGCGGTTCGTTGTATCTCTTTGAAGGTTAAATAGTAGTAAAATATTATTATGATTTGAAGTCTTTCAGATTATGATTACTATGGAAAGATAAATAAAATAAAGATATAAAACGACCACAATGAAAACATCTAAATAATAAAATAAATATATTACACGGAATACAGAATATTCAAATAGGCGGAAAGTATGGAAAGGAGTGTCTTAACACTCAGTTCCCTGGTTTTCTTTGGCGACTTTATGACACGGGCCTTACTTATAAAATAAATTAATCAAATACTATAGCATCAATAATATATAATAAAAATATAATATAGGTTATATATTAGCACATCTTTCAGCCTAACAAGTCGTTAGAGTATATATATTGTATAAATTTTTTAAGCAGGCTTTCAGGGACTGTGACACTCTCATGATTGAGATAAATAGACCTATTGGCAGCTCATTTGTCAAAATTGACGTTAAGCCGTTAACAAAGGCATGTTACATCGATACATATGGGGGGATCTTATGTAAATTTGTTTTTTTCCTTCACGCCCTTTACGCTTCCTGCGTTATAGACAGAGGAAACAAGGTACAATTTCACTCAAATAAAAAATACGTTGCTTTTACCGACTATATAAATTTGCGCATGCATTCAATTAGTGGTGCAGAGGCACGGGCGTGTGACAGTAAACGACTGGTTGTGGGTTCGATTCCCATTAGAAGAAATTAAATATTGTATACTTTTAAATTAAATACTAAATATTTAATTTCTTCAGTTTAGTATTAAATCATAGGGCAATGCTGAGTTCTGTCAATTATGTTAAATATGCAGAGTTCTGTCAAGGTCTCGGTTTTGGCGGTAGGTTCCGAGATTTCTTCTGCCTTAAATATAAATTATAATTATTGGAAATTTATGAATTCTTTTATTTTGGCTGATGTTCAGGCCATTGTGACGCTAGCATAGCGTCAAAGTTAATGCACGTCTATTTTTAGCTCGAGCCGTACACGTGGAACACGCGGTGTTAAGTTATGCAATACAACATGTAATACACATGTTGTATTGCATAATTATGTCTTGAAATTTGGGAAAATGGGCTAACTATACGCGACATAAGGGTTTTATATGCCTTAAACAAAATAGATAATATATATCTTGATCTCAGAAAAAAATACTCAATGAATGATACAGTTTTATGATTATATAAACTTTACGGTTAAGTTTTGATGTCAAATTATAAATAAAATTATGTAAACGTACAATCGATTCTTGATTTCACCTAAGGTTTCACTTATATCTATATCAGATTATTCTATAACTACAATCATAGCAGATAAATGAATCTCTTTTAAAAAACTAAAATAATCTAAAGCACAATTTTCAAGAGCATTAACTTTTAGAGCAATTGCAATTTCATATATATGTATAGCGACATATGATTTTTTTTTTTGGGCAATAAACTAACGTAGAATTTGTGTTTTATGCATTGCACGGTTTGTAAAGCACACAAAATGAACAATACGCTGTGATTATTGTCGCGATGAACCGTCATAACGATTCAAAAGCTCACCGCCACGTTGGCGGTAGGCTATATATATTATAGAAACACGTTCAAGTTGAAAGAGAAACGAAATAATACCAAAATTTTAAAATTACATAAGAATAACAATAGAATTAGATATCTTTCAAACATGCGTCTATGGTTAAGGATAGCCTAAAATACTTATTAATTCTGTGAGTATGCAAAATTAAAAGCCCCAAAAATCAAAATATAAGTCGGAATATACAATAGAGGATAAAATTATACAAAATAAACGTCCTACAAATATCTGTTGAACATTTGATAATCGTCTAACGTAGTTGACGTTAGACGATTATCCAATATTCAAAAGCATAAGCAAACTCCTGATTTATTTACTCGTAAGAACAAGACAGGCTTTTACAAGCTTTTAATACCAAGGAATAGATAAACTCGCCAGAACTTGTTACTTGCGTCAATCCAAAGAATTAGCGACGACCTCCGTAATATGAACTGGCGTACATATGGTCTTTATTTCATTTCGTTCAACCAACAAGGGTTGACAATGACATTAAATTTATGTCATATTCGTCTCGATGCCCTCTCGAAACATCTGAGTTTTACGTGCGTTTATGTTATATTTACAGTACAGGATGTTTCTAAGTTTGCAAAAATTATATTGTTTATAGTTTTTCTAGTATTACTTTTATTTCATTAAATAAAGTAATATATAATATAAATTTTATTAATAATTTTGTGTTAAAACAAGAAAATGTATTATTACCAAACAATATAACTATAAAATTTATTTATTTTGAAATGTTAAGAATACAATGTTAACTTACATGTTTTATTTAAATCAATAAATAATATCTATTGACTACATTTGATCACTTAAAACACCATATAGACTGTAGCATAGAGCTCGATCAACCGTACCCCTAAGGTTAATCATTTTATTCAAAGCTTGACAATTATTATTGACATGCCAACTGTTGGGGTCGAAATACATTTGATCCAAACATGTTCAAATAGAAACATCTACGACGTTACATTAGGCGTAGAAGGGCTTTTACAATTTTAGGGTAAAAATGCGGATAGTATTACACTTTTAAGTTATCTTCTGTTATACCATAAGCATATACATTTCCGCCGAATTTGAGACATTCCTTGTTGAGCGGCGGACCTCACCGCCGCACTTTGCCTTGAGCAAAGAAACGAAAATATTTAATATTTCATAGGAAAATATTTATTATATCACTTCTTGAGACTTGAGACCGCATCCACAACCTGACGTGTTTACAGTCACACGCTGTGCCACGATAGGCAAAAATAACGTATTTAGAAAGTGGAATCATTACACTTAGTGTCAAACGCTGCTCCATTCCACCACGATATCTTATATACATATATATATATATATATATATATATATATATATATATATATATATATATATATATATATATATATATATATATATATATATATATATATATATATATATATATATATATATATATATATATATATACTTACTTACTTACTTAGCATCACGCTATATCCCTTGCGGGGCAGAGAGAACGGAGCACCAAACGCTACGGTCTCGGCATACCTCTTTCGCCTCGTCCACTGTCATCAACCTCTTCATACATGCCCTCCGGGGGGTCCTCATGCTTTTTACGTGACCTTCCTCCAGTATCGTCGATACTGTGTTTTCGAAGGTCAACCGAGGTCTCCCCCTCCTTCTATTACCACTCACTTTTCCTTCATAAATCTTTTTTACCATTCTTTCTTCACTCATTCGCTCGACGTGCCCAAACCACCTGAGCACGTTCTTCTTCATTCTCACTGTGACATCCACGCTAGTACCTGCCATTCTGTGTATTTCTTCATTGGACATGCGATCAGATAAACTGACTCCGCATATCCGACGAAGAGATCGCATCTCTACAGCAATCATCTTTCTTACATTCTTCTTCTGTAATACCCACGTTTCGCTGCCGTATAACAGTGTCGATACCAACACTGCATTATGTACGGCCAAACGCGCAGCTATGCTGACGTTTCGCCGTCTCAACAATGCAGCTAAGGCACCGTTAACTCTGTTACCGGCAGCAATACGCCTTTCCACATATATATATATATATATATATATATATATATATATATATATATATATATATATATATATATATATATATATATATATATATATATATATATATATATATATATATATATATATATATATATATATATATATATATATATATATATATATATATATATATATATATATATATATATATATATATATATATATATATATATATATATATATATATATATATATACATTTTATAACTTGAGTGAAAATTCAGTCGTCTATTTTTCCTTTTAACACCCTAAAAGTTATAGTATAGCTACAGCTAAAACACTACATGCTTTAACTTTAACTATAAACATACGCTGGCAATTATTTCGATCTTTCGATATGCTATGAATTTTAATATTAAATCAGTGTTTAACTGACAGGAAAGGCACGCATTTTCGCTGATATAAAAAAACGGAACGGACCGCTACTCAAAAATACTTATCATAAAGTGTCCTATAAAAGTAATTGAGAAATTCAAATCTTAATAACAGATATTGGAATGAAATTGAATAGCTTCAGAAAATGATATCAGTGTGTTCAATCTAGCCGCGTCAAAGGAACAAAATCAATTTTCAAGTTAGTACGTAGTTTGAGATCTCGATCACCGTTGTTCATTAATGTGATTTTATCTAATAATTTTCAATAACGATTGCAATATATTTTTATCATATTGAAAAGTCTTCTAACAGAGCAATTTTGTTTGTATATAACACAAACTCAGACAAGAATCAGTTCCATACTTAAAAGCCCTTGAAGAATACTTTTTTGTTGCTCTGTTGATCTGGCAAGAATTTTTAAATTTATATAAAGATCCTTATCCTAGATCTATCTAATAGATAGATTCCTTATTATTCGCGAATCCTGTAGAGCACAAGAGTAAAAATCAAGTTTCTAAACCAATATCAAATAATATATATTAATTATTATAAAATTTTATTTACCATCATATATTATGTCGATACGGCGTTTATCTTTTAATGTTACTCTTAGTAAGTAAACTCGATAGTTGTGGATTCGATCTTTACCTAGGACAATGTCTTAGGGTTTCATATTTATTACTAACAGTCCGCTGTGGGCTCGATCGTTCATTTGTCATTGTATCTCATAGATTTTTACAGATGATGTATTTTTGTTGGTGCTATAGCAATAAATATTAAAAAGCAAAATAATATTTAAGGAAACTCCAATATAAAAGGCCGATTTATTTTATGGGAAACGGTACGGAAACCATCATGTGCGACTCCTACTCACACTTCGTCCATTTTTATTATTATACCTTCTAGTAAAACAGTTGCCCAGAAATTGGAATATGGAGGGTCTTGGCACTACATAACTTTGCTTACCCTGCTATGCGGAACAATATAGCGCAAGCTTTAATATCAAATCCTATAAAAAATGTATGAAACTTAATAGCACACCAAATTAGGTTAGTCCACATTTGCTTGATTCAAACATTCACGAGTTGCATAATTTTTAAATAAATGTTCCCCATAAGAGGCTTTCGTCGATTTCGATATCTATTCTATTTATCTGATTCACACTAACAATCGAACTGATTCTAGGGACTTTGCATCTTGTCGTTTTAAAATGAGTTTACCGTTATGGAGCTTTGAGATTTTATCTAATGGGAAATGATCTGTATAAAAAGTTGCAGTAACGAAGCTTCTGATTGTAATAGTAGGTTCAAACCCCACTCAGCGGCATAAGTATATTTTAATTTTGAATTTCCATTTCCTTACTCTGAAAAATCGAGACGCAGAGTTGACCTTCGCTACCAGAAATTCAAGAGAAAAAGAAAAGAAAGAAGAAATAATTCTCTTCTCTTTCAGCTGTTTCTGAAGTTCCCTTCCTCTTCTCTTTCAGCTGTTTCTGAATTCTGAATGGGAAACGAAAACGGAATGTTAACACTAGGTTACCGAGTTTCTTGCTCACCCTGCTAGTTTCTTGCTTGCGGGATACCTTTATCCCGTATCGGTGTAGGTAAAATAAAACATATTACACATACGGCACCAAAATATTTTTATAATATATAGAGCATATTAAAAGCTTCACATCTATTGTATAAGTAAATTTTCAAGACAATTATGATTTTGATTAAGTAAGTTTTCTCTTTTTATTTGACTTCTCGCAATAAGTTCAAGTAGTCAAATCGACACCCATCTGTGCCAATATTTACCTAACATTAAAATCTCAAGGAGATTATTTGCCTTATACGAGTAAAAAAGAGAGTTAAAAAGTAGCAACAAGACCTTCGCATGATTCATTTCTGTTTATCTGTATATCTGTTAAGACTTTTTTTCTTAGGCTACCCTAAGAAAAAAAATGTATCGGAGATGTATCAATAAATTAATATTAAATATTCAAGTTAGTTACTTAATGAACATAAAAAATCAAGAGTCTAAATCAACGCAATTAAAAACTACGAATATTAATGCATAGGTTTTGCTGTATTTTGAACAAATTTCGTAATGTATTCAAAATCTAAGAGTATCATATTAGTATTTCGATATTTGGTACGAAGTGGTAATAGAGATAAACTTATGCAAATGAAGGAAAGTCTCGGAAAGTGAAACATTATAGTTATTCCATAAAAAAGGCATAATAAACTTATGTTTGTTATTGTATAAAATAAATGAATACGCCCGAAAACTGCAATAAAACGTAAGCAAAGTGAGAACTTACATTACAAATCTTTTTATATAATTAATATTAACTATCAACCTATTGTCTTCTTATATTTCATATAAAAAAATGCAATAAAAATTGTAAAATAGTAGCACCGATTTTTGAGTTGAGTTATATTATTTATTATACTCCAAGTCTGTCTTTTTGAACACATGAATATAGGGTAAAAGTGCCAATAATCAACTATTGTCCTCACACGCCCCTGTTACTGTTCCATATTGTGTCGGATGGGCTTAAACTGTCACCCTTGGCAGACAAGTGCAGTGGCCATACGTTATCCAGAGCGGTTGTAAATTCGGTCATTTAAAATGAATAATAATTCTATAGTCGCTTTGTCAAATATCAGTGCAAGCTTATTTTTGTTATTAATAAAAAATATTTTTTGTTATTAAAGTTTTGATTATAGCACTATGCTTTGAAAAAACTATATATAATAGATTAACTACTGTTTTCTAACTAAAAGCATATATAAACAACGATAGTAAATTTGAATTTTGTATATATTAATACATATTTGAAAGATAAGTTGATTATGATATTTTAGACGACCTTCACGGATAAATAGGATAATTCATATATCTGTACTGGAGTTATTTAAAAAAATAGTAAATATGTATGTATATGTGTAGAAAAACAATAAAACAAACTATAAATCTTTTAGATACCAGTGTAAGTTAATAAAGGGCATTCACATAAAAGGGCAAACAAAAACGCAATTAGCAATACAGAGGTAAGCGAACAAAGACTGCGGTCCGTATTCGGTTAGGTTACCCTAATTTGTTACTAATGTCAGATTCTAACGGTTGTCTTATGGTAATTACAGCTTATCTCGTTTTAATGTTATTATTTGCTTTACTTATTTATTTTTGTACTTTTAGTTTTTTGACTTAATATTGGGATTTAATTCATTTATTATATGTATCGATACACATATAGGCACCTGTTATATACGAGTATATATACTATTGTTTTATGGGTTTCTAGTTTATATACAATTTGCTATATTAATGGAATGCTAGAAATCTAGTCTTTAATAGTGATTTTATTTGATGCGGACGTGTGACGACTAAATATGACAGGATTTCTTTAAGTTTTTAGAATTGAAAGTTAATATAAAAATTCGTTACTACAATTGTTAAGGGTGCGTGCTATAAGCGTGCTATGAGTTTCAAATTATTCATATTAATTATTTTGTTACAATTTTTATTTTTTTTTAAATCTAACAATTAGTTCCTCAAATAAGCGTGATTAAGGATACAAACTCTTCTACTTCATTATATTAGTATAAATTTATATTACTACCGCGCCGTCATAAATGTAGTAAAGTTATCTGTGAACACCGACTATACATTGAAGATATATAATAAAGACTAATATATTTTTGTTTATATATTAAATTTTTTTATGTAAAAAAAAACGTAAAGCTGTTAATTTTTCAAAATATAATCTATATCTATATCTATATCTCTGTATAACCTATCTTCTGTTTTTATTACTCAGAAACACTCTGTATCCCGCATAGTGCAAGGTAGGCAGAGGGAACTAGGGGAACTATTGTTAAGATACACCGTTCCACTTTCGTTCCTCACTTTCCGCCGCATTTGAGGCTTTGCTTGTTCAGTGGCGGGACTCAACGCCGAGTTTTTATTGAGTTTAAAAAACTTTCCTTAGTAAAAATATGCGTCTTTTTTCAATCGGTTTCTAAAAAAACATAACATCTGACTAAAATTTCAATTTTAATGTATAAATATTCATATTAGGAATATAGAAAGTAAAACACAAAAATAATTCAGATTAGTAAATAAGTTAATGTATAGTCCAAGCGGGCGAAGCATATTTAATTAAAAAGAAATGAATGTAAATCCCCCGCGCTTCGTCTTGAAGTATAAAATATTTATTTAAGTGTAGTTATTTAGGGAGAATTGGTCAACTACATTATAAGATTCTTTATAGTTTTACACACCTAAAAAGTCATGATTTTTAATGTTGGTAGTCATTTAAATTTTGCTTGCAAATATGTCGTTTTTAGTTTAATAATAAATTATGACCTGTCGTGGCGCAGCGGCACAAGCGTGTGACTGTAACCGACAGGTTCTGGGTTCGATCCCCAGTCGAGGAAATGAAATATTTAATATTTTCAATTTAAATATTTAATGTTTCATTTCTTCGCTCTAGTAATAAGGCAAAGCGCGGCGTTGAATTCCGCCACTCAACACGCAATGCCTCAAATTTGGCGAAAAGTGGGGAACGGAAGTGGAACGGAGTGTCTTAACACTAGATTCCTACGTTACTAAAAAGAAAAAATATTAAATTATCCTGTATCTAAACTGGACGAAGCCGAGTGCGGATCGCTATTTAAAAATATATAGGTATGTAAATAAATCACTTAAAAAAAATAATACTTATGTAACACGATATTCTTCAATATAAACATATAAAACATATACATTTGTAAAACAAAGCACGTCATGTATGATTATAATCTAAGTAATTATATAGATTTTGCGTAGGCTTAGCACCATTATTCAAATGCAACGCGGTAAGAAGAATTGAAATACACTGTTTCTGGTACACCTGATTTGTTTCACAGCGCAAGCCATTTGCCAGCATTATGTTCTTGATAAGCACTTGAGAAAACATTATTAATCTCGTGGCGATTCACGTTTTATCATTTCGAGTGAAGTATGCTGATGGTCAATAAATCAAACATTGAATAGAATAGAAATTGTTTGAAATTCAAAGTGCAAAATACGTACATGGTAAAGTTTATACTATATTATATACGTAATTTCGATTGAACCCAGCATTTATTATGCAGCAGCATTATGGATTTGATTCAAAAACTGAATAATTTTCATATGTTTGTTAAAAAAACATATGATGCTTATTACTATCTTTTCTAAAACACCATAGTTGTGAAATCAAATTTAAGTTAAGAAAATATTATACTAACAGTATTAAATACTTAGTATAACTAAAATATCACCTCTATTCAAGCGTTTCGTCGTTTCAAACTCTATATTTTCTCAGAAATTAGTAGTTTTTACTACATAATTTTAAGTCACAACCACGCATAGGCGCATCTCTGTGGGCGGAAAGAGAATAAGAGAACAGCAAAGTCATTTGTCTTTAGATTAGTCACGGTTTCTTCGTTGGTCACAAGAAAGGTGTAAACAAATACTTGTATTACAGTAACTGTTATGTATCGAATACATTGTAAAGTTATTATTTAATAAAATAAATATTTAAATATGAATAAGGCGAAGAGTAGCGTTAAGTACCACCACTCAAATCAATGCCTAATATTCCGCTAAAAGTGGAGAACAGATTGGAGAATGATAACACTGCCATGTGCGAGATACGGCAAGAAAAAATGGTAGAATTTAGAATAAGTATTGGTTATACCAGAGTGAGGTATAAAAGTGATCAGCAAGTCTTTTCGGGTAGAGGATGTTGGAGAAAGGCCGCCGAAAAAGCATGAAAAATCCAAAGGATATATGAAGAGGTTCATCGTATTGGACAAAGCCAGAGAAGTGTGCAAGGACGTGTTGTTCCATTTTCGGTAACTACCCCACTTTAACGTGGAGCTAAAAAAATATAGGTAATACGAGTATGTGAGCTATCTTACTTATATAAATTTTATTTCTGTTTGAGATTTATTATTAATAATAATAATAAATTTATTATTAATTTTACGGTCAAATCTTAATTATATCAAGTAAGAACGTTGCAGTTAGTAAGTACTTACAATTATTCAGAAATATCAATAATAACTAAATTCAACTTTGCTAGGAATTCAAAACTAGTTAGAGTGATTTTAAGGAATGTTGATATACTTAAACGTCATTGCCAGTTCAATAACGTTTTTTAATTTAAAGTTACCAGTAAGAGATATTTTCTGGATCTATATTGTATAATTTATTCTTTACAAAATTAGATAAATTTACAGCACCAAAAAATAAATTAAATTTATCACTCTGACGAAGCACGGCGTTATTTTATTTTTCTTAACTGTTATCAGAAAACGTGGCGTTGAATTTAGTTGAGAGAAGAGTATTTCAAAATTGTCTAGGATATCTCTGTTTGTCCTGCTACATGTGGAGTAAAACGTGATACTTATAGGCGTAAGATAATCATGATAAGTAATATAGAAAGATAGTTAAAAAATTCACTGTTTGTTCACTATTTTAGTTCGTATTACTGTACTGCTTTATTCGTTTTAAAGTTTTGTATTTAAAACTATTTTTCATTCATTAAATAGAATATACAAACTTAATTGAAAACAAAAGTATAAAACAACAAATTTATTTTAAACATAACGCCATGCCCTTTTAAGGCTGTGAGCATGAGACTTTGCCATTTTTATTTAAGGTCCGATTCACATTAAATTCGACCCAATAAAGACATTATCGCTACCCTTAAGCCATACAACGTTTTATAGGCGGCGTAAAATTCCAAATTGATTTTATCCCAGCAAGTAATTAAAATGTAAATGAGTATTGTGATCCAGTGGCCGATAAAAAAGAGGAAAAAATTGAACGTATTGTATTGGTCTCATTAAAATAAAGCGACTAAACCAACTATGGCTGGAATGTAAGTAAAGAGTACTTTAGCATCTTTTTAATAAATACTTTAGTAACTCAAAATATGCATTAAAATGTATGGATTGAAATATCTTCATAATTATAAAAAACTAAGGCTTTAGATTTTAATTTGTTATTCACTCCAGAAATATTTGTTACACAGTAGAGGGTTTTCTATGTTGCAAAAAGTAAATATGATATTTAGCCGAAAAGCTATTTCATTGATAGGAATTCCCTTCGCCGAATTTAAGAAATTGCGTGTTGGCGGCGGATCACAACGCCGTTTTGCCTCGATATTATAAATCTACAGTACGATTAGAACGAGGACAAGAAAATGTTCAATATTTTATTTCCTTGAGTAGAATTGAAATGAATTGTCCCAGCGCCACCTTAAATTTCATGCAGTGGACAGTTTTCGTTGGTATGTAAAAAAAATGGAAAGCTGTGGCCGTCGTATTGTAATAAGTCATTGCCAGACAGTAAACGGCTAGAAAGTTCGTATAGTTAATTGCTTACTTTGCGCTCGGTTAAAACAAAACTAATATGAAAAAAGTTGTACAATCTACGTAAGATTAAATGTAGGATGTATAACTGTGAGAGAATTAGGAGAAGACTGCTTAAAATTCCAATAGAAATAACAAAGATAGTGTGGGTAATCGAAAGAACATTAAAGAATCCTTGATACTTTGTATATTCATATATATTCTTTGATGGTAAAAATTTAAAACAAATTATACTAAAATTAACTATTGTACTAGAGACCACTTTTGGAAGTTGATGTATATTGCAAGGAAGGAAGTAAAATATTTATTATTTTTATTTTAATTTCTTCGCTCTGATAACGATGCGAAAAAATGGTATTGAATTCCGCCCTTAACACGCAATGCTTTTAGAATCCAGAAATGTCTCAATATCATCTTAATGGAGTTGGGGTGTCTTAATACGATGTTCCCAGGTTCCTTTTGCCTAACCTTTTATGTTCAGGATATAGCGTGAAACTATACTTGAATTAAATTTTGAATAGTGAGTGTCAATGTAATACCAATGTCAAAACTAAAGAAAATTTTAAAGAAACAGCACGCTTTACCAGTCATAAAATGTTTCAAAAGAAACTGTTTAGTGAAATCGTTGCTGGGTATTTAATATATTAAATAGAGGAAAGATTTTGATATTTGTATTTTTTTTAAATATTTTTATTTCATTTTACGTTTATTATTAATTGAACTTTTAAATGTGATGCTTTTAAAATGTGTAAGAGATAGATTACTCAAGTTAAGTTAAGATATGTCTTATGTACTGTGACTTTTATGTATAATATAAAATTTAATATTTTAGTATTTAATGTTTTCATTTCTTCTCTATGGTACAAAGCAAAACGCGGTGTTTAGTTCCGCCACTCGATACGCAGGCGTTGCGTGCAATATCGGCATAAAGTGGGGAACGGAGTGTCTTAACACTAGGTTCCTAGGTTCCCTCTGCCTATTAACAATATATATTTACTTGCCTTAGTCGTTATTTGAAAATATCATTAAGAATACATTAGCATGTGTTCTTAATTTATTGTGTAATAATGTTCTTTTAGTTTCACGCCATATTCCACACATGGCTATAAGGCAGAGACTCCGTTTCCATCAAGGCACTTTCCTCTGTATTCTGTAGACATTGCTTGTCGAGTGGCGGAACTCGCCAAAACAAAACGCAGCATGCCCCTTCTATTCACAGGATAGGTTTTAATTGCAATTAGCCAAAATCAATATTTCAATGCAACAATGTCTATAATAAAAAATCCAAATAAACAAAAGGACTCGCTTTCATTAAGAAAAATATTAATATATGTCAAGTCACATTATATATGCGTACATCAGATATGCTGTTTATTATTAATAGCCTCACAACCGATACGATGCTTGCGCGATAGCTGTACTGTGGTAGCACATAACGAAGTGGGACTAGCTTCTTACAATACTATCTATCTAAGAACCAGTTATGATGCATTATCTGATCCCGTGCCTGGGGTGGCGTTAAAACATCGAGTCTCTTCGGCTTTGTTTATTAAATTGTGCCCGCTATGTACGGACATTAATTTGGCCGATTGGAAATATGATATGAATAACGTAGTAGTCTATGGAATATTTCTAAAAGATTAATAGTGTATTGTTTTATTAGCGCATTTTATATATTTTTTGTTTTTAGTAAATTTAATATTTTGCGCATTTTTGTTCATTGTTTATAGTTATATATCAATAGTCCTTTAAATAATTAACGTAAAACTTCATATGTCCTTTTTTAGTTGCAGTGAAGCTTACACTGCTCCCACATAGCAGTTTATTATGCAGAGGAAACCTGGTGCTAAGACACTCTATAACCATTAACTAAGTCACTTTCGTTCTACACTTTCTGCAGAATCCTGCAGGCATTGAGTGGCGGAACTCAACGCCGCGCTCTACCTCGTTACCACAGCAAGGAAATGAAAATATTAAATTTCGTTGAGAGGGTATAGAAGCCACAATCTGCGCAATGACCAGTCAGCAATATTAGGCCAGCCTCATATTGACTATTTGTCCTTTAATAATACCTCTAACTAAAAATAAAGCTAAAAATAAAGCAAATACAATATAATAAAAAAATACTTAAAATATTTTTTGAATAGAATATTTTATAATAATCTAACCACAATTTACATTTAAGTCTAATTGAATAAAAAACAAATAGAAATGGTAGCAGAAAAAGAAATTAAACCGCTAAAAGGGAAGGATCGAGATGTAATGATGTAGATAAGTTCAACCAATTACTGGAGAGCAAAAGTGCTGCATCGGATAAAAATTGAGTCCAGTCTCACAAATATGCAGGATGGTATTAGGATAGCATAGACTTGACGTAAGTCATTATTTTAAAAGAAACAAATTTGGCTTGGTTTATAGGGTATATTGAAAATTGTATATTTATAAAACCGGACTTTTGAGGCATGTCTTCACAAGCGTAAACGTCACAGGTTTTGGGTTCGATGCCCATTCGAAAAATTAAATATTTAAAATTTTGAAATTAAATATTTAATGTTTTCATTATTTCGCTTTGGTGACAAGCCAATGATGATAAGTTCCGCCACAATGCTATGCCCCAAATTTGGCGGGAAGTGGAGAACGAAACTTAACACTGGGTTCCTAAGTTTCTTCTGCCTACCCTGCTATGAGCGGGATACAACGTGAAGCTGAGTGAAACCCGACGTTACGGATACTTTGTAATAATCCGTGGTCTAGGATTACTTTCAACTGTAGGTCCAGATTGTTTAATTTTAAACGTGCAGTTATTGTGAAAATCTTTATTTAGATTTCAATACAGCAAGATAGGCAGAAGGACCTAAGGTTTAACATTCTCCGTTCCCCATTTTACGCGGTGTTTTAGAGACATTGTACAAGTGGCGGAAACTAACGCCACATCTTGTCTCGTTACAAGAGCGAAGAAATAAAAATAATAATAAATTCATTTTCTAAATTAACTCCATATCCGTCGAGCTTACAGTCACAAGCTGTGTCAATACACCGCGACAGCCTCGAGGGTGAGCTTTGTTAGAATTTATTTTTATTGCAAAATGTAGACCTGGCTTATACCTATAGTGTATATGGGATAGCAAGAGGCTTATGCGTTAGCATGCGTCTTTTTTGTGGATTAAAATGAAAATATTAACTTTTAACTTTATATATAAAGGTTATGTATAAAAGGTATAGGTACTTTTAACTTTATATATAAAAGGTATTTACATGCTTGTGCAAAAATACTACTTTTTTGTAACAAAATTTCTCATAAAAGTAATTTGATAATTTTGATGCATTTTTATTTATATCACTCATTTTACTGATAATTAATCAATATTATATAACTCAAAGCTCAATAGGCAGGCCCCCGTTAAGGTGGACCGACGATATGGTCAAGCTCACCAGAATTCGCTAGATGCGCGCAACACAGGACCGATTGTCGTAAAGATAAAAACGGCTGTGTCGATGATTATATAACTGATCAATACTGCTTACTTCCTAACTGCACTGCTGGTTAAGTGACGAAACTCAACAACGCATTTTCTCTTGTCATAAGGAGGAATTGTCGTACAATAGAATATGCAACTCCAACATGGCCGTCTTTTTTACAGTCATAAACTTTCCTTCGTAATAATATTCTTTTCTTAGACAAAAATGTCTTAAGTTTGCAATTTAGCAAGACGGTACGAAGGCGGTGCCACGTGATTTTATCTCATACGAAAACGAGTCATTATTCTCACTGTCCTTTAGCAAATGGTGAAATTACTACGAGGTGGCGGTGATCTCTCTTATGATTGTAATAAAACTTTTATTAAGCACATTTTTAAGAACGCTTTTGGTAACAAAACGTTTGTCATGACATGCTTTTTTTATGCATAGATAGAAACTGAGAGAATGTTCTTTTTTACATATACTTTTTTAAATTTATATCGTCCTATATACATATATTTTATTGTATTGATATATAAGCTACTAAAATAATTGTGGAATTAAACACAATATAACAGGGGAGTAGACGTAATGCTTTCGAAGTATAACGCTAACTTTTTAATTTTGGGTGATAATGGGCTCTAATGAGATCTTCTGGGCCCAAGCCAACCTCACCTGCTAGCTGGTGCTCCTGCCGAATAACGAACGAGACTCTGGCACAGGCTTTCCCCTTTGGGTTGGGAGGTCAGACGGCAGTCGCTCCCGGAAAAAGCCACACTAGCCACTCAACTTGGGAAGAACAGTATACAAGAAACTTGCCATAGATAGGGCGCCGCCGCAAAACGGCGCGCAGAAGCCTCGCCTGACTTCTGTGGTAAGTGGGCTAGGGCTACCGTGTCCAGGCCGGGCACGGTTAAAGACGTTATGACCAAACCATAAGATCCGCTTTGCTAGTTGAAACATAGGCACACTGACCGGTCGCGCGAGGGAGATCGCATCTGTACTCTCCAGGCGTAGGGTGGCCGTGGCGTTCCTGCAGGAGACTCGGTGGAGAGGCAGTAGATCCCGGTTCATTGGGAATGGCTACAAGCTGATTTACACAGGTGCACCAAGTGGGGAGAGCAGGGTACCCGTGGTACTGTCCCGGGAGCTCCAGGATGATATTTTGGAGGTGAAACGCTGTAGCGACCGACTTATGATCGTGCGAGTGCTTATCGATGGGATAGTTACCCATCTGATAAGTGCTTACGCGCCTCAGGTCGGTTGTAGCGAAGCCGAAAAGATGTCGTTCTGGAGCCACCTCGGGGAAGTGCTTCGTGGTATCCCGTTGTCGCAGGGAATCGTTTTGGGCGGTGATCTGAACGGTCACGTGGGTGGTGAGAGTAAGGAGTTTGAGCGTGTTCACGGCGGTTTCGGTTACGGGGACCGCAACGCGGAGGGGGAGAACATCCTCCGAACGTGTGCGGCCGCTGACGTGGTCATCGTGAACACATATTTCAAAAAGAAACCCGAACATCTCATCACCTATAGGAGCGGGAGGCATGCTACCCAAATCGATTTCCTACTCACTAGGAGACACCACATCAGCAACGTAGCCAACTGCAAGGTCATACCCGGAGAGAGTCTCACTGCACAACATCGTCTCCTTGTCATGGACCTCTGTGTGAAGCCCAAGGACAAGCCAGTTGAGCGCTGCCAGCGCCGAATCAAGTGGTGGCTACTGGATGAAGTCAGGTCGAAGAAGTTCGCCTCAGCCATCGGCGACAAGTGCGCTGATGCTGAGAGTGAACTGGTCCAAGACCATTGGGACAATATCCAGTCAGCGATTCTTGAGGCGGCGAAAGCAGTGCTGGGCGTGTCCAAGGGCGGACGCAAATATGACAAGGATACATGGTGGTGGAACGACACAGTCCAGAAGGAGACTAGGGAGAAGAAAGCCCTCTTTAAGAAGTGGCAAGCGTCCAGATCTCCTGGAGACCGCGACGAGTACAAAGATGCAAAGCGCGCCACTAAGAGAGCTGTAGCCAGAGCCAGACGAGACCACTTACAACCTTTGTATGATAAGTTGGAATCGCCTGAGGGGCAGAAGCTCATCTACAAGCTGGCGCGTTCCAGGGTCAAAGCGGCACAGGATATTTCCAAGTGCCGCTGTGTTAAAGACCCTGGTGGCAACTTGCTGTACGAGGAGCGTGCGGTGAAGGAGAGATGGCGCTCGTATTTCCACGAGCTGCTTAATAAGCAACACAAAGAGGTGCAGCCTCCGGACCTCCTTCCGAATCAAGGACTAGTGCCGCTTATTACGCCTGCAGAAATCCAGGCTTGTCTTCGCCGCATGAAGAATCGGAAGGCTGTCGGAGCCGATGGAGTCCCCATTGAGGCCTGGAAGGCAATGGGTCCCCGTGGTGTGGGCATCCTTACTCACCTTTTTAACCGCGTACTCCTCACCGGGAAGATCCCAAGCCAATGGAGGCTGAGTATCATTACCCCAGTCTTCAAAGGCAAGGGGTCGGTGCAGGAGTGTGGTAACTACCGCGGTATAAAGGTGATGTCCCACACCATGAAGCTTTTCGAGAGAATCATTGACTCCCGGATCCGGCAGGAGTGTACACTCTCGGAGTGTCAATATGGATTTCGCCCCGGTCATGGGACCATGGATCCCGTATTTGCCCTAAGGATTGTCGCCGAGAAATACAGGGCGAAGAATACGCCTCTGCCTTGCCTATTTTTGGACATGCAGAAGGCCTTCGACTGTGTTCCTCGGGTGATGATCTGGTGGGCACTGCGATCCAAGGGGGTCCCGGAATCTTATATTGACATCATCCGAGACATGTACCATGACTCCGATTCTGTGGTTCGGACCGCTGTTGGCGATACGAAACCCTTCCCTATCACCGTCGGGGTACACCAAGGATCTGTACTCAGTCCGTTTCTGTTCAGCGTGGTATTAGACGTTTTGTCAGACAGCATCAGGGACTCACATGAGCAGCCTCCTTGGTTGCTCATGTATGCTGACGATATCGCACTGGCAGACTCGGATAGGGGCAGATTGGTGCGACGCGTGAAGGTGTGGAAGGAGACGCTAGAGAACGGTGGTCTGAAACTTAATGTGGCGAAGACCGAGTACTTGGCATTAAACTCTACAGATCCCCCATCCGTTCGCATAGGCGATGACTTGGTCGAGCGCACGGATCAGGTGAAATACCTGGGATCTGTAATTCCCGCGTCTGGTGACATCGATTGCGACGTCAAGGCACGCATTGCTGCCGCGTGGGCCAAGTGGCGTGAGGTGACTGGTGTCATTTGTGACCCCAAAATGCCGGTTAGGCTGAAGGGACAGGTCTACAAAACTATGATTAGACCTGTCCTCTTACACGGCTGTGAAGCGTGGCCGGTGCTGGAGTGACACAAGCAGGAGCTGCGAGTCACGGAAATGAATATGCTGCGGTGGATGTGTGGGGTTTCACGCAAGGATCGCGTGAGGAACTCCCGCATTTGCGGCAGCCTTCATGTCCGTGACATCGCTGACACGTTTTGGTACGGTCACGTTTTGGTACGGTCACGTTTTGCGGAAACCGCCAGGCTATGTGGGTAACAAATGTCTAGCCATGCCACCTCCGCCGGGCCCCGGTGGAAGGGGAAGACCCAAGAAGAGCTGGCTTGACGTCGTAAGAGGTGATATGCGTGCCAATGGTCTAACTAGCAAAGACGCCGACGACCGGGCGAAATGGAGAAGACGGAGCCAGAAAGCGGACCCCGGACACCGGAGTGAAGGCTCTGGTCGCGACCGGGAGTAACGCTCAGATGATGATGATGAACGCTAACTTTTTAATATATATTTTAATCGTTTTTTTTTAATAATTATTAAAAGTAAATTAATATAAATTTTGTAGTTAATGAAATAAATATATTACAATAAACTAAAATTTAATTACAACGTAGATGTGGTATCATTTAATAACATATCAAATCTCTATATTTTTGTGCTGATTAAAAAAAAACAAAATTCACCTTGTACACGCTAGATCGGCCTTGACTTCACACGCTCAAATAACGACATTAAATCTAATTGCCTAATTAAAAAAAATAAATATAATTAATAGAGGCCATATAACATTTTCATAAATGCAAATATAAACATAAAAATATAAAAAAAAAACCTATGTTATTAATTAGCAAAAATGTACGATGATTGCTCTATCTCAAGCTTCAATCTGTATACCATTAATTAATATAGGCAGCAAATGAAATCATCAAGCTTATCTTACCATCTCTTACAGGATATTTAATAGTTCTCAGGCCATTATATTAATATTTTGTATAATTATACTTGTACGACAGTGCCAAATAATTAGTTCTTTATGCCGTTTCTTTTTAACTATTAAATTTATTATGAAGTTTTTAAAATAATAATATTTTTGTTAAAATATATGAGAATACATCCTCTTGTTACAAGAAACGTAATTATAAAAAAATATTCTGTTTCCGGAATCACTTAAATTAATCATTTTGTCGAATAATGTAGATTATAGTCTTCTCATTGCTAACAGTTTTAAGAATATGCAAATGAATTTCCTTTTAAATGCTGATATTTGTTTCCCTTTTGAATATTTATTTATGTTTCATATATATATATGAAGGTGTGTTGTTTGACTAAAAACGCGATGGTCGTAGGTTCGATTCTGAATCTAAGGAACGAAATATATATTTTCATTTCCTCGCTCGTAGGTCGCTCTGTAACACATGTGCGTAGTGCCTCAAGAGTTTCGTGGAAAGTGGATTTTTTTTTATTTTTATGACGGTATAAAAGATTTCTTATTTGTATTAAGTTTATATTTATCGTGGCGCAGTGGCGCAAGCGTGTGACTGTAATCGACAGGTTCTGGGTTCGATTCCCACTCGAGGAAATGAAATATTTAATATTTTCAATTGAAATATTTAATGTTTACATTTCTCCGCTCTGGTACAAGGCAAAACACGGCGTTGAGTTCCGCCACTCAACACGCAACGCCTCAAAATCGGCGGAAAGGGGGGAATGGAAGTAGAACGGAGTGTCTTAACACTAGGTTCCCAAGTTCCCTCTGCCTACTCTGCCATGTGCGGGATACAGCGTGAAACTGAGTGAGTAGAGTGAGTGGTTTATATTTATATATCACCTATCACACTTTATATATTTACATCTACGGTTGACAAAAGCCCATTATGCAGTTTAAATAGAAAGCAAGTGGATCAAACATTGTGGTCCATCCAGTATGACAAATGACTGGCACGCCTCACCTCGCTATAGATTCCTATCACGGACGGTACAGTATAAACATTTACATTAGACGTGTGCTCGGTAAAAACGTACCTCAATTTTAGACTTATCTGGCTCTCTTTGTTTTCTTGACAGGTGCATTAGCGTGGTATCATAGAACAATTAAATGCATCGCTTTGCTCTATCATCGTGAGTGGGAGTTTTATATCGAGTAGATTCGATCGGACATTGTAGATTTGATTAAGGAATTTCTTTGTTTCGTAATATTGTTGCGTGCGTGATACTCTTGATTGGTTTGGGGTACTGTGTTTACTGGAGATGAAACAAAATCTTGTACATCTGATTCCAGTCTTTTAAAAAGGGTGACCGATTAACCGTTTAAAGCTAAGATTATATTTGAGGATATATAAAAGTCAGTAAATCAAAAAATATTTATTTATGTACAACTTAATGACCGAAGATGTTTTTTCGTATTTCATTCAAAATTGTCATTTTTTTTTCTAATTAATTTAGAAATAGATATTATATATATTAAGGTAGTAAACCAATGTATTTTTTTTATCTCTAGTTCACGTTGTGTCCCGCACGAGGCAGGGTAGGTAGAGGGAACCCGGGAACCTAGTATTAAGACACTCCGTTCCACTTCCGTTTCCCACTTTCCGCCGAATTTGAGGCATTGCGTGTTGAGTGGCAGAACTCAACGCCGCGCTTTTGCCTTATTACCAGAGCGAAGAAATGAAAACCAATGTTTGTTTATAAATATAATTGATATATTTTTAAAACAAAATTACTAACAAAAATTGGTCAACTATTTAAATCGATAACAGAAGAATTGATGACATTAAATGTTTTGAAAATTGGCTTGTAAGTGGAGAACGAAGTATCTTAACACTAGTTTCACTACCCATATATAATGATGAAGAAAAAGTATGTAGATGCTGTAATGTCAATAACTTTTAATTATCAATCGAGGGCGTGATAATAAACACAGATAAATAAAAAAGTATTAGATTAAAGACTTCATTCCGACTTTGATATTCAAATGCACTTTGAAAGAGCAGTGACTTAAAAACAGTTTTATTGCTTTTAAATGGCAGGTAACAGTTCATTTCCAATGAGTCATAAAAGTTTTCTATCGAATGTGTAGTATAGTATCAAAGCTATAGACGTGGGACGATGACGAAATTTTTTGATTAATATATAATCAACATTAAAGTAAAAAATCGAAGTCAATATCTATAAAGTTATTTTGATGTGGCTTGTAAAATTTAACTGAATGACACAAGTAAGCCACGAACGAATTATCTTTAGTATCTCTGGTTGTGTAGGTTTATAGGACTACTTATGATCGTTTTAATTTAATTTTATAATATCCCATTAGGTACATACGTACTTTGTGCAGATAATTTATGGCTATAATATATTCAGTAGTAGTGGCATTTTTTATCTCAAAATATGAAATTTTACAAGTTAATTACGTCGAGATACAGAATATGTCTTGTTCATCGAGAGAGATAAAGATCAAGATATACATACTAAGAGAGTTAGAGATAAATCGTATCGTATAACCGTATTTTTAGCTATTTTTAGAATTTAAGTACATTTCTTTTTTTTTTTTAGCTTCACACTGTATCCCGCACGATGCAGGGTAGGCAGGGGGAACCCGGGAACCTAGTGTTAAGACACTCCGTTCCACTTCCATTCCCCACTTTTCGCCGAATTTGAGGCATTGCGTATTGAGTGGTGGAACTCAACGCCGCACTTTGCCTTATTACCATAGCGAAGAAATGAAACATTAAATATTTAAATTGAAAATATTTAATATTGTATTTCCTCGACTGGGGATCAAACCCAGAACCTGTCGGTTACAGTCACACGCATGTGCCGCTGTGCCACGACAGGCCTCAAAGTACACTTCAATTGGGGATATTTAATTAAGGGCATAAATTGTTATTTTCTAATTAAAAGACATAAAAGAGAAATTCTAATAATATGCTACAGTAGTCTAGCATGAGTTATACATATACTATTACTTATTAACTTATATAGAGTATACATCATAAATTGTATTATGATAAAAAGTATTACAAAAAAAAAACGAAAATATGTCTAACATCGCTATAACTCAAGAAAGTATTAGCTCCCAAAAGCTATCTATAGTTGAATAGAATCTTTTTTTATCATATAGATAGATTTTTGATCTCTCTCCCAATAAAGGTCATCGTGTTAGCTATAAATAAGGTGTTTAAATGTATGCGTGTGGGCTCTAACAGTGGCCCTGGGAACGTAACTACAATAGTCAATACGCATTCAATGTAACGTAACTTGTAAGGTAACCGTATTTAACTACATACATTTTCGGTGTACAATCGTGCACCTTAATATATTAAATTGTATGAGACGCATTAATGTATTTATAACAAGTTATTACGAGTTTCACATCTCATCTGGGTTTATATTTTTCATTTAATGGCTGGCTGGCTTATGCTGCTTAGCTAAACATCAAACAAAACCTATTGTAACTCATTTATTTACTATTTTAAAATATATTTTTTCTATTTTTAAAGCCCCATTCCACGCTTAGGAAGTTTGATTGATTTATTAATTAGTGTTTTGCCAAAAAAAAAATTTGATTCTGTTTGAAGATGATATACAGGATTTATGTATACCATTTCATTAATTATAATGTTATCATCTATAGTAAATATTATGAATAAAACAAAATGTCTGGTTGGTTTACTCGTGTATATGTATTAGGCATCCCGCTACATATTTTTATTTATTTTAACGTTTTCCCCTCACATAACATAGTAAGTAGGCAGTTGGAACTTCGGAGTATAGTGTTATGACACTATATAACCATTATGATACTTTTCACGGAATTCTCGAGGCATTGTTTGTTGAGTGATTATACTTAAAATCTTTCTTTCCCTCGTAGCTAGAGTAAGACAATGAAAAAAATATATATATTTCTTTTTCTCGAGTGGGAATCAAGCTCACAGGTTGACGCGTTTACATTCGAACACTTGTGGTCCTGTGCCAGAGTCCTCTACATTATCATTATTAAAAGAATGTTTTAGAAATAAACAGACAATCCAATGAAGGCCATTTCAAAAATGTATATTTTTTGGTAAAAAAAAACATAAAGCTAAAACAAAAACACCCACAACTAACAAATGTTGACTCGATAAAAGCTTGGCTATGAAACGAAAATATGAATCGAGATTACGCTACGTCGGAATACATGAACTTATATTCTGACCAACGTGGGATGTAAAAGGTAGTAAAATGAACATTTTACTGACTTACTAAGAATAAAAAATACAATAGAAATGCTTTATTTCAACTATTTATTTACATATGAATAGTCTAGTCGATGGATATTTTGTTTTTAATTAATTCAACTTTAAAATTAAATCAATTACTTTGTAATATGACTACATAATATGTTGAAGTTATTAACTTGTCGTCACAAGTTTGATTTTCGCTTAAGGTAAATATCACTGTGACCATCTCTTTTTTATTAGAAAGTAAAATTATCAATTTTTATGTTTTGAAGAATAATATTATAGACAAATTAAGTTTATGTAAGGTTAAAGTATCCTAGTAAAGGCATATTCAAGCAAGGGATCGTATAGCCATGTGTAACTTGTCTAAGGCCATATATTTATAATTTATGAAAGTAAAATAGACTTTAAGCTTAGCTCAAGCTTACCTTTCTCATTTCAAACTTATCGAAAACCATTTCCTTTAGTACTCTTATAATTGATGTCAATTCCACATTCTGTTTTGAATATGAGACAGCATGAGAGAATCATTTGCAATTACACGATATTGTGGCTTCATACTATTAATAACAAGGCTTTTAGATGCAGTATTGTAAGCAAAATAGTGCGTCGTTTATTTGCGTCGATTGTTGATATGCACATTTTAGTACCGCAATCCTTTGAACCCTTAGAAAGTCTACTGGTATATTATGAATTGATGGCAGTTCTGCTAATTGCCTCATTTGTACAGAAATCTTCGCGTACGATTTCTAGAAATGGAAGTACAAATGCTTATACAACTAGCATTACAAAGGTATAGCACTTACATAAACTATGACAGAGTACATATTGAGGAGCAAAAGGATTTGTTTGATTGAATGAACTAATCCCAGAAACTAGTGGCCCAAATTAGAAAATTATTTTAGTGTTGTTATCGAGGAAGTATATAGACAATGTGAATGTTATAACTGCGTCAATGTTGTATCCCGCACATGGCAGGGTAGGCAGAGAGATCTTGGGAACCTAGTGTTAAGACACTTCGTTCCACTTCCGATCCCCACTTTGCGCCGAATGGTGGGAAATGCGCGGGGAATCTGTGTTGAGTGGCAAAACTCAATGCCGCGCTTTGTCTTGTCACCAGAGCATAGAAATGAAAACATTAAGTTTTTAATTTGAAAATATTATACTTATATTAAATTTCCTTCTCGAAACTACAATACATTAAAATGGTACAGGGAAAGACAATTTACTTCTTTATTTTTTGTTGAATTCTAAATTTATAATAGATATTGAAAATAAAAATATAATAAACGTTTTTAATTTTATCAAGATAGTACACTTCCAGCTTTAAGCATATACGGAGGAAGCGTACTACTCCTTTTAAAAAAGGACGCGTGCTTTTGTTGAAATAAGGACAAGTTAAAATGTTCGACATACATTGCGTGACAGCACACTGCACGCAATGCACGATTTTGGTTTTTAAATATATTTCTCGAGTTAACGAACTAATATGTCCGTTAATTGTGTTAAAATGAAATTTATATTTTTCCTACAGTAAAATAGATTTTTTTAATTATCGATCTTTCTTAATTACTGTAAAAGTCAGTTTATTTTTATCTTCATAAACGTTACACAAAACATATTTTTATTATATTTTGACAATTTCAGTATAATGAAGATATACCTGTATTCAAATAATTAATTTTGCATATTTAATATATCATATTTATCAGAGTTGTGCTTAATATCCTACACTAGATGCTTTGTTTACGTCTCATTTGGGGTTTAACCCTACTCTCTCTGATGGGCGCAACTAAATAAATATACGCTTACATTTACCAAATACAACTACAGATAATCAAATATGAAATCAATCGCATCTCATCCAATAAACTATTATGGTTGAACAGGGATTGTCTTCGATTTGTGTTAAATCAGAAGTTTAATTGTCCGAGAAATGAAGGGATTAAACAGCTGATCCCAAACTCCGAATCCTCCAGACAGCCAGGGGATTATTGGATTTCTTTGTGTACTTGGTAAACTACTACTAACTTGCTGTATCTTATTTAAAGTCCATTATTTTTGCCATATGGCTAGCTTACTATATGCTTAACTAATAAATAAATAAAGTATGTATGGAATAAGTATGGAAAATATTACCTTCCGTTATGCCCCTTCGTTATGATATGACATTTTCATCTACATTGCATATTAAATATCACTCAGACTTACGTTGTATCATATGGCAGGGTAGGCAAAGGAAACTTGGGAACCTAGTGTTAAGACACTCCGTTCCCCACATTCCGCCAAAATTGAGACATTGTGTGTTGAGTGGCGGAACTCAATGCCACGCTTTGCCTTGTCATCAGAATGAAGAAATGAAAACATTAAATATTTCATTTGAAAATATTAAACATTTCATTTCTTCGAGCGGGAATCAAACCCACAACAATTTTCATACACCCACACACTTGTGCCGCTGCGCCACCGCAGGCCTCACCTATTAATTATATTATAACAATACTTAATTAAAGTATATACGGCCATACAAATTTTCCACAAAATCATAATACCGAAATAGTGAAGTCAAAGCAATAAATGTAAATCATAATGTAACCATAACAAACAAATATTTTATCAAGGTATGTACACAACACAAAATGTACCGTAGCGTGTAATGCGTAACAAATTTATAATTCTATCCGGCGACTGTCCGTGGAATTTAGTGCGTTTAATTGCTTTGTGATGTCGGTGTACTTCAATTAGATATAGATATCGATGTTTTTTAGAGAATTAAGACTGCATAGATCAATACATGTATGAGTAAGTACCTAAGTGCTGTTGTAGCGGAACAGTATTCTACTGGATTTGAGTTCGAATATCATGCGATGGAAATAACTCCCATTTCCATATCCTCGCTTTTAACTGGTAACACGTTAGGATGTGGCGTTGAGTGCCGCCAGAGTCTCGAGAAATGGGTAGAAAGTAAGGACTTTGCTATGGGCAGGACAGACCGTGAAACTAAAGAAAACGTTTTATATGTACAATTGCCTAATTAAACCACAGTGCACACTATGAGCACATGAGCAGTATTAGAAAGTATTTCGCTTCAAATTTCATCAAGAGTCGAGATTATAATAATAATAAAACAAATATATAAAGAAGAAGAAGGCAGCATTTTGTGATAAACTTCGCATCTTTATATCCTATATAATTCAGCTGTTGTTGATATAAAAATAATTAAAACTAAAGCAAAGCTGAACATCGAACGAACAATGACTGTGACCCATCAAATACTACTTCTATATACAAACATTACTGTCTAATGAAAAGAAAAATTAAAATTTTTACTAATATGCGTAAAAATCAAAATGTGAGTGTCTGTAAATTATATTATTACATATTTTTTCTAACAGTCTAATAATTTCCATAAAAAGCTGTCAAATCTTAATTATATTATAATTTTATTCATGAAATGGCAACATTGAAGATGATTTAGCAAGATAAGTACCAAAATGAAAAAAAATTAAAACTTTTTATGCAGATAAGAAAGACAAATATGTCACTCCTTAAATTGAAATAAAAATTACTTTGCCTTTTTTCTTATTGTTGCCGCAATTTTAAGGCTATCAAAAGTTTTAATATGAAATAAAATTAGTAATTTAACGGACATTAAAAGTGGCTTATTTGAATACTGGTTTTCACGGCGCTCGTGCCTTATTAGCGGTTGCTTTGGATGCTTTTTAACGAAGTAACATGTTTATTTACTTAGACTATTAGCATAAGCTATTTATTAAGCATTTTTATTTTTGAATACAAAGTTTTTTCTAGCGTATAGAATAGAATGGTAGGCATAGGTAATTTGATAACCTAATGATAAGACACTCTGTTCCCATTAAGACACTTCTGTTCCCCACTATTCACTGACTTCTCTTTATTCTCTTCACATATTGCAATATGTGTTGAGTGGCGGAACTCAACGCTGTTCTGTGCCTCTTTACCAATGCTCTACTAGGAAATATTATATACGTTTTATTTCCTCGAATGAATATCGAACCCACAACCCGTCGCGTTTACAGTTGCATGCTTGTGTCTCTGTTCCACGACAAGCTTCAATTATTTAATATATTGAAATTTGTAAAACAAATTACATATATGGCTATAATTATAAATTTAAAGCTTTTCCCCATTTTTAGGCACTGCGTGATAAGTGGCAGAATTCCGCGTCATTTTCTCGAGTGGGGATCGAATCCTCTACCTGTCGATTAACAGCCGGCTTCAAGTTTCATTATACATATAAAATGAACGTTTATAATTGAACAAGTATATGAGTGACTGGCTTAGTTACAATAAGATAATCCCGAAGAGGCACTTAATGAATCATTATAGCTGACATCACGGTCTCGACGCGATACGCACAATTTATAGCCTAGGATTAAAAATATAATCTGTTGAATAAAAATACGCCTTTATTTTATATTTTTGCAACAACTCAGTGTTATTTAAATATTGTAGTAATAAAGTAGCAGATAATATTTGAAATATTTTTAATATTTACTATTTAGGTCAGTTATATTGTGCTACTACTTTAATTATTATTGGAATTAAAATATTATTATTAGTCGTCTGTGATCTGTTATCGAGACCGGTCATTACTTGCGCGCGCTAGTGAATTACTTTTCCACGAGTGCATTTTTTTTTGTTTCTACCCTCATTGTGTTAAGTGTGTAATGATGGAATCAGACTTTTTGTTTAATCAATAAGTGACAACATCGCAACTTTCCAGTCGTTTCTGACTACAGGAACAAAATGAACTCCCAAACGTCTATCAATAATCAAAGTTACGCTACTGTGACACAAAACACCATGTTCCCTAAAAAGGACCAAGCAATTGTCATCGATGCTTTAGAAAACGTACAAATCAAAGATTATGCTCAAGCTCTAGGAAGAATAATCGATCCATCCCAGATCCGTTTTCTGTCAAGAATATCAAACAATAGAATCTGCATATACGTTTCATCAAAAGTAATCGCTGACGAGATCATAGACAAAATAAAATATGTGACAATTCAAAATCAAAAACTACCCATCCGACCGTTGATCAGCAGAAACAAACGTATTATCATATCCAATGTGTGTCCCATCATACCGCATGTCGAAATTGAAAAGAAGCTACTAGAAATGAATATTACACCACAGTCCCCCATCTCTTTCCTGCGTGCTGGTTTCAATGAAACGGGCTATAACCACATTCTAAGTTTTCGAAGACAAGTTTACGTAACTCCTGAAGATTTCACCCGACTTCCAGATAAAATATCTATGGATTTTGAAGAAACGAATTACTGGATCTATTTCTCATCAGACACAATGACTTGTTTCATTTGCAAAAAAGACGGTCACGTAGCCTCTAAATGCCCGGAAAATAGCAACGATACAAATAGTCTTAACCAAAAAACACTAGACACTACGGAGACATCAATTTTCAAGCGTCCACACCCACCCACTGAATCGTCAACCACAACTGATTTTACTGAGGTCGAAACAACAAAAGAAAAAGCAACGAAAATAGTGACGAGGACTCTGATGATAAGTTTTCCCAGTCCAGCTTAGACGAGACTTATAAGCCCCAGAGTGGAAAGAAACTCAAAAGAACACATAACGAACTGGCATCAGTCGACTGGGACTACGTGGAAAATTTTACAACTATCTCTGGGAAAACGTACCCACTTTCAGGAAAACAAGTTAAAGAGTATCTCACACGCACATATGGAGTTAAGGATATTTCAGAAATCACTTACAATTACACTGAAGAAATTGGTGACTTGATTGAAATGTTTAATGACTTAATACCGATAATCTCATATCGCAGTGTTAAAAACAGACTTTCACGTATCGTAGCTAAACTAAAGCTTTTATCTCGTAAGAAAAATTCCAATTTAATTAAATAAACACTTTTAGGTAAGTATTGCTCTATTTCTTGTGGGATTTAATGGCCATGAATTTAGAATTTAAACTTCATATTATCCAATGGAACTGTCAAAGTTTGGTACCAAAATTAAGTGAATTGGATTCATATCTACATAATGAAAAAGTACATATATGCGTTCTTTCTGAAACTTGGCTGCAATGCGAACACACAATTAATTGTACCGGTTACTCTGTCTTTCGAAAAGATCGAGCAGATGGATATGCAGGCTTAGCTATTCTGGTTCACCAATCTATTAATTGTTGTCTTAAATCTCTTCCAAGTAATTATAATAACATTGACATTTTGTGCCTTGAAGTCCTTAATAGTAAAAGACTTAATAATATTATAGGGGTCTATTCTCCCGCAAATATCACAGTGAGCGTAGGAGACTACCAGGAGCTTTTCAGTTACTTTTCTGAGAAAACTCTAATAGTCGGAGATTTCAATGCTCATCACACGGCTTGGTCATACACAACTGACACTCGGGGTAGACTTTTATCGGACACTAGTGTAATTCATAATTACGTATTTCTTAACAATGGAGACTTTACCCGTTGCGCTAAGCTTAATGATAATTTAATATGTACATCACCTGATATATCTTTTTGTAGTGCTGATCTCTCACTCGACTTTGATTGGAACGTCACTAAAGAATCTCTTGGCAGTGATCACCTAATTATTTCTATTAAAACGTTAGACAGTAATCAAAATATCCCCGAATTAAAAAGGAACATCAAAAAGGCCAACTGGGTAGGGTATACAGAACATATAAAATCTGCATGTGAGCGAGTAGACTTCGGAAATGATGTACAAAATAACTACAATAAACTCATAGAGTTAATTGAGGAAAGTGCTAAAAAAAACATTCCTTATATTAAAACTGGCTTTAACGCTAGCAAATTCAAGCCGAAACCATGGTGGAATCCTGATTTGTCAAAGGCAGTAGCTGAGAGACGATTAGCTCTTAAGAACTTTAGAAAATTACGGACAATCGAAAACTATTTAATTTATAGAGAAAAAGTAGTCTTTGCTCGAAAATTGATAAAACTTGCTAAAAGAAATTCCTGGCAAAAGTTTTGTAACAGCATAGACTGCAACATGCCCAGTCGAGAGGTTTGGAGGAATCTCAGATGGCTTAAAGGTTACAGAAACCCTAAACATTACTTACAAGAAAGTACCGCAGTCTCTTTTGTAACAGAACTCACTCCTGACAGTGTTTCCTGCCAACCCACAGATTCCAATATTGATGATTCCAACCCTTTGTTTTTTACATTTTCAGAACTTATTCTGACTCTTAAAAGAGTAGATACTTCTGCTGGTTTAGATAATATAACGTATTCTATGATTAGTCATTTACCAGATAACGCAAAAAAAAATCTCCTGCATATATTTAACACAATTTATAAAAAAGGCGAAATACCAAATCAGTGGCGTAGGATCAAACTTATAGCTATACCTAAAAGAAACACTGATAAGTATCGTCCTATATCACTCATCAACTGCCTTTGTAAAACCTTTAATTTAATGATTACTTGTCGTCTTGAACATCACTTCGAAAGCAAAAAAATATTTAATGGTTGCACGTTGGGATTCCGCCGTGGACTTTCATGCCAAGACAATCTCAGTAGGTTTATTGTAGACACAGAAACTGCTTTTATACACAAGAAATACGTTTTGTGCGCATATGTAGATATAAGTAACGCTTATAACGATTTGGCAATTGAACCTCTTATAACCTCTTTAGTCGAATTTCATGTCGATCCGCTCATATGTAGATACATAAGAGAATTTTTAAAAGAAAGAATTCTGATATATAGGCTACGGGACGGTACAGAAATAACAAGAACAAGCAGACAAGGTTTAGCTCAAGGTGACCCAATGTCACCCATTTTATTTAATATTGTCACAATTAAATTATGCAACACACTTATTAAGACAGTCAAGGTCTCACAATATGCCGATGACTTCGCTTTTTATTGTATTAATCAAAATATTGATTTTTGTGCTAGTGTCATTCAATCGAGTCTTAATATCTTTATAACAATGTTACAGGAGTTAGGATTGGAAATATCTCTTTCTAAGACTAAAGTGTGCATCTTAACTAGAAAATATAAAGTGCCTTCTATTAATATAGGAATAAATAATACCGAAATTAAGCTTACAAATTGTACAAAGTTTCTGGGCGTATGGGTGGACAGTCGGCTAAACTGGACCCGACATGTTTTAGAAACTGCTCAAAAATGCACTGCATTCGTCAATATCTTTAGTTCCATAAGTAGTTTTAAGTGGGGTGTCCATCCAACTCACTTAAGAAGACTTTATCTGGCACTGGTGCGATCCCGACTCGATTATGGAGGTATTATTTACGGTAACGCTAACTCTAGACTCCTACAGAGGTTGGACGTTATTCAAAACCAATGTCTTCGGCTTTGTGGTAGTTTTATTCGGGACACCCCAATTTTTGCAATGGAAAGCGAACTATGTATTCCACCCTTGAGTCTTAGAAGAATGTATCTAAGTGACAAATACTTTCTGAAACTTTCTTCCAGAACATCCGACTATTTGAAGAAACAACTAGAAGTATTAGACAAGACTTTAAATTCAGGTTCAAGATATTGGCGCAAAAACAAAATTCCACTTCTGCTTGAAAGTTTCAGACGGTATTCAAACTTGCCTATGTCAAAATTTGAGATTTTGCCCCAATTTTTGCTTGCTTTTGATGTTAAAACATTCCCCTGGGAGAATATTATCGTGCATAGAGTGAACACTATTAATGAACCTAAAGCTCAATTACCCATTCACGATCTTAAGCAACGTACCGAAGATATGATAGACGCACAGTTTTCAGACTACTTTAAAATTTACACTGATGGGTCCAAAACAAGAGACGGTTCTATTTGCGCGTTTTATGATGCAGCTGCGGATTTTGGGGCCAAATTTCTTATTGAAAATTCATGTATACCCATAATGGGAGTTGAACTGACAGCAATAAATGAAGCAGTACATTACATTGAATCCACAACATACCATAAAATTGTAATATTTACAGACTCGAAGAGTAGTCTACAACATTTATTGATAAGTGTTAGGAGCGGTTGTATCGGTAGAAATGAAGCTTACCTCATTATTAAATGTATCTACAGATTGATACGTAACGGGGTTGAAGTTCGTCTACAATGGATTCCTTCACACGTGGGTGTCAGAGGTAACGAGGTAGTAGACTCACTTGCATCTAAAGCTCTACAGAACGGCATTCCTCTCGACATCGTACCGCACTATACTGACCATCTTTCAAAAATAAAAAATGACAATTATATTAAATTTAAATCTTATTTTAATGAGTGCTCTCAAAACAAGGGCCTCTGGTACAGAACCATTGTAGACGAACCACCACCCGAACCTTGGTTTGCTTCAAAAAACTTAAATAGAAAATACTTAACTATTTGCTTCCGAACCCGTACTTACCACATCCCACTTAACAAGTTCAACTTCATTATGAAGAAAAGAGACGATCTAAATTGTAAATTATGTGAGAGAGAGGAGGACCTACTACACTTAGTTCTTGAGTGTAAAATCAACGAACAATCTAGGTTGGACTTCTTAAATGAAACTCAATGTTCTAGGGGTGAGTTTCTCTTCTTTCTCCATCAAATCTTAAGTTCAGGCTTCACTGCCGAATATAGTGGTAGATTTGTAAGTTTCATCATAGACTCATTGTATCTTAGATCTGACTATTACAAAAATACTCATTAAGTAGTAATCCCAATGTTAACGTAACACCTAATGTATAAGCAGTATTGTTCCTATTTTTAAGTCGACTTAATCACTTGATGTATGACTTATAAAATAAATAAGATTAAAAAAAAAAAAAAAAATATTATTATTTATTTGATTACTTTAACACATATTTTCGTTAAAGAAACTGATTTCATTCTTGTTTATTAATTACACTTCTACTGTCTTAAATTAATATTAAAAATGTTAACAAACTTTCTTAAGATTAAATATCGCGATAAGTATTATTGACTGTGGTATTAAGATACAAAATCAATCAAATGTTCAATAATATTATAACTATGTAACCTAAATGTAATAATTACTTACCAAATTTTATATCTACATTCAACTAATAATAAATGGAAGTGGAACAGAGTGTCTTAACACTAGGTTCCCAAGTTCTCTCCGCCTACCTTACCGCGTGCGGGATAGAGCGTGAAGATGACAAAAACTAGTGGGGAAAGAAGTATTTTTTACTCCAGCTTCTCTCCGCTAAGTTAAAAAAAAAATTAAATTTATTATACAATATCATTCTTTAATATTTAGTACTAGTCTATGAATACTACCAAGGTGAGAGGAAGATAGACGTTTGAACGACTGGGAGTCAAAGGCGACGCGCGTCAACATCATTCACAGACCTGGTGTGACCTTGCCTTTGGTACGTCGAGTAATGTGAAATTACTTGTTGGTAAATGGTTAATACTTTTTTTTAGTATATTTTTCTTATTTTCTGTTATTTTTTACTATGAATATAAGTATGTAGTACCTAGAAGTCTGCCCGTTCTCTTGCTTTACCTTGAGATATTAAGTGATAAGTCGAGAAACGTTTTCGTTAACGTTCCAGATTATTTTAAAATTATTTTAAAACATATTATTTTTGCATAAATACACCATAATAAATGTGTCACTATTATACCCTTACATTTACAATATTCGTAATAAATAACACAAATAACAAATTTAATATCACAAAAAACATTAATATTTTTAATATTTCTAGTTTGAGGTTATTCCTTTACAATTCTGATCTCCGCTCAAAACATTAAAACATTTTCAGGGCAAAAATTAAATTAATATCTTCAATTTTAAGGGAACGAGTTTCGAAAACCATCTAATTAATAATTTATTAGGCTTTTAAAGAACAGAGGGACACAAGTAATGAGAATTTTGAAACGATTAGCTGCTTTTCTCCTTTGCATATAAAATCGGACTTAAAAGCTGGTGTAATTCAGCGTAATCGGAGCCATTTTACAAAAATATACAGTTTCAAATTCACAGGTACACAAATTTTCTTATAATTTCAACCTTTGTTGATTGCAATAAGGGCTATAATTGTGTGATGTTTTACTTTAATAATAGTTGTCTCTGCCTTGTCTCCCTTAGGGGAAAGCGGGCAATATATGTCGTTAAGCGAGTAAATGGATGGTAAGTATCATTTTAAAATATTATCCAGGCCCATAATATTCATTTATTCATATTTTGTGTTAAATTATGAAAAAATAAAGTATTCAAATAATGTCAGACAAGCACTTATCCAGATGAGTATCATTTGATATAGCAGCAACATAGGTTTCATTGCTTAACACAGAAATTATACATTTTCTTATAATTCTAATTTTCCAATTTAAAATAAAACTGCAAATGCAATGCTGCCTAAAAACTGCTGCAAACTGGCCGTTTTACTATAAATATATATATATATATATATATATATATATATATATATATATATATATATATATATATATATATATATATATATATATATATATATATATATATATATATATATATATATATATATATATATATATATTTTATTAAATAATCCACAAATGTTAAATTCGAGGGCAAAGTCATTAGCTATATGTGTCGGAGATATCCATTTGCTAGACATTTGAAAACCGTCCTACAAAGCTGTTTAATTTCTATAGGAAAAGAATATTTATATAGACTACTACTCTACTCAACTCAGCTTCACGCTGTATCCCGCATATAGCAGGGTAGGCAGAGGGAATTTGGGAGCCTAGTGTTAAGACACCCCATTCCACTTCTGTTACCCACTTTCCGCCGAATTTTGATTGCGTGTTGAGTGGCGGAACTCAACTCCGCGTTTGCCTTGCGAAGAAATGAAACATTAATTATTTAAATTTAAAATATTAAATATTTCATTTCCTCGGCCAGGAATCAAACCCAGAACCTGTCAGGCCAGACAGGCCTCTTATATAGACTACTTACATTAAAACGTGTTTTTGATCAATCAATGTATTTAATTATATTAACAGTACTATATAGCGTAGCGGTTCAGTTTAAAAACTTAACTTATTATGTATGTAAACTCATATTTTTATAATCTGAACATGTAAATAAAAGATAGTATAGTAATTTCGTAGGTACTTTAGTAATTTCTTCATATTTAAACATATTATTAGTACAACCGGATTAATTAACCTAGAGTTATTTTTTAAATTGATGTGAACAAATTTATAGTGGAGTACATAAATACGGTAATGTATAATTTAACTAATTTTACTTATACCATTATTGGGTGTAGCTCCGAGCGACTAAATAAACGTTTTTTTGAGGCCACTGGTAAAAGAAATTTGGATCGTTATAGCTACAAGAATAATTCGGTAATGATAGCTTAAATTTAATTGGTAGATATCTATTTGAACATCAGACTTGATGCAACTAAAATTAGATACATCAAAATCATGTCTTTATCACAGTCATAAACATTATTAAGGAATTATGTAAAGTATATCTTAGAAGTGCTTCATAGGTTTTTGTTATTTGTATCGTAACATGATAAATAAATAATAATTTATTTATCATGATAAATTTACACGATTTTTTTATTTTATGCCGTGTGATTCCGGCTTAGAATACAATCACCCTGGTACTGTACGTGTGGGAGAGTCACGTTGTCAGCAATGGCAACACGCATGGGCAGACTCGACCGGATTGTTACCACCCCGGCATTTAAAACCGGCGTTAAGTAGTGGCTTCGGCCACTGCGTTTCGCATTGGGTAATGCCGGGCCCCGGTGCCCATCCATTTTAAAGGCCGGTAACACTCCTGTAGCTCCTCTGGAGTTACACGGGGCCGTGGGCGTCGGTGATCACTTATCAGGTGACCCGTACGCTCGTTTGCCGTGTCCCGTCCATAAAAAAATAATGTTTCAGCAGAGTAAAAAAGACTTAATGCAAACGCACTCCACTCTATCCGCTGAATGAGGATTGAAATCATTAATAATAGGTTTACAGTCAATCGCTTGCGATTGCCCTATATTGGTTAGTTAGCTTTTTTTAAAAAAATATTCAAAAAGACATTTCAACTCTTAATTTCATATTCTTCTGGATATACCAAAATTATAGATGAGTTAATTGTTGGGCCAAAATTTACTCACTCACTCAACTTCACGCTGTATCCCGCACATGGCAGAGTAGGTAGAGGGAACTTGGGAACCTACTATATATAACACACTCCGTTTCACTTTCGTTCCCCACTTTCCGGCGAATTTAAGGCATTGTATGTTGAGAGGCGGAACTCAACGCCGCCTTTCGCCTTGTACCAGAGCGAAAAAATGAAAACATTAAATATTTAAATTGAAAATATTAAATATTTCATTTCCTCGAGTGGGATCGAACCCACAACCTGTCGGTTACAGTCACACGCTTTTGCCGCTGCACCATGACAGGCCTCAAAAGTGCAAAAAACGCAAGAAATAAAATAAATTGATTCTATGAAGACAAAAATAGTTATCGTCATACATTAAAACTAAGGGGTTACTGGTACGTTCGTCTGTTTCAATCTTCTTTCTAATCAGTGTAGGTCGAGCTAAAAATAAAACATTAAACGAACACATGTTATTTGTCAGCGCTCGTTTAACGCTTAAAAATAGTTTAAGTTTTGCTTTTTCATTAGCTTTTGTCTGTAAGTTTGATTTAAGTGATTGAAACAATACGAGTTAGTATAATGTGTATGAAATATTTTTTTAAGGCAAAATTTATTTTAAATAGCAAGAATTAAGTAAAGACATATATATTTGTTCAGGATTTAAAAATTCGTGAAAATTAACGATAAATTAAATATTATAGGCCTTATTCTACTTAGACTCAGAATATAGTAATGGAAAGACAATATTTTTTACAGAGGCCAAGTAAAGTCTATCCATACCAATAATAAATGTGTAGCTGATTACTGTGTATACCTGTCTGAAAATAAAAATAAAGGGGAGGTTATCAGTGTAATGGGGCCTCTTTGGCTGCTTATCTTTTTGTCTGTGCGTCTGTAGGCTCTAATCTCAGAAAAGGCTAACCAAAATTAAATGTAGTTCTCACTATATTTAGCAATCCTCTTTTGACATTTACTTTTTGTTTTATTTAAATGGATTGTTAGTAAAAAAGTTACTAGTAATCTCAAATATTTTATTCGACAAAATTGTTACTATTTTTTATTTATTTAGTTAAAATGTTACTTTTTAATCTATGGATGGATATAGTCTTAAAAGTGATAATTTTATTAGAACAAAAAAGTAATTGAGTTTAGTAAATAAAATAATGAAGTTCAAGAAGGTGTAGCTGCGATTGGTTCGCTAGAATTTATGTTTTTAATTTTCCACTCTGGTAATAAGGCAAAGCTCGGTGTTGATTTCTGCCACTTAACGTGTAATGTACTCACTCAAAACACAAAACAATGATATGTTATAATATAGTTAGTATATATAATACATATAGATATACCGAAACAAAGAAAATAGTGAAAGAATTTAATTTAGCTTTTCATCTATTAAAAAATACTAGCAACTGAACTATTTAGTAATCAAAAATCATTTTGCTAGTGCCGTTGAATCGAAGCTGTACATGCAAAAACTCATCAATTGTACACAAAACAAACTAAAGCGTATATAGTTTTGTCCCGATTTGTTTGAAGACTGAACATTCTATAGACGTTATTCTCATGACGTATAGCGTTCAAAATTAGGTCGGATTGGTGATTCCATTGATGTTTTTACTTTATTTTGTCGGTCTGTAAAACGTATTGGATTTCGAGCCACCGCGTCGAGCGGAACTGAAAAAATATGAGGCAGGTCCTTTTGTTTATTCTACGTATATGTTTTATATTTATTTCTTTATTTTCAATCTCGTTGCATCAATGAAATGCTATTATACTGGTATAGGGATAATTTTCATACGACGTTTGAACGGTGCATCTGATTTTGTTTAATAAAAATATGAAATTAAAAACCTTTGCATCTTGCGTATTGATGGCGGATGTGGTTGTCTGTTGACAGTTAGTTAGTTTGATCTCAGGAATCATATTAATCTTTTAAATTTGTCTATAAATGTTTAAATAATAAATAACATATTTGATATTTCTTTCTTAAATAAAATTCTTTAAGTGACATAATTGCACATATTTATCATACATTTTTGGTATCCCGAAGTTTTGACTCTATCCCTAAGTTGATACTTTGCAGCACGACCGACAGTCCGTGGTCACGGCTAGATTGACATCCGTATGTCAGCTGCACTCTTTCAGCATGAGCTGGCTATATCTAATCCCTTTGGTATAGATTTAGCCAGCTCATGCTGAAACCGTTAGACTGTTTTAAATTTTGTACGATGGGGTCCTGGGTCACCTTGGTCCCAGGTGGTTTCCAACCTTCTGGATGGTGAGGAACCAAGCAGAATTCGTTCCACGCTCATTCTTGATATCGAATCTGTTCCTACTCCCTAACATCGTTATCGTCGTCTCTTATTGTTTGATCAACGGATAATTAACTACAGATACAAATGTAAATATTACTGACTATTAATACATACACATAATGTGAATATTACAGACCCTGGCACAGCAACAATATAACATAATGTGAATATTACAGACCCTGGCACAGCAAGCCGGGATTAATGCCAGGAAGAAGAAGAGAAGAAGACAAATGTAAATATTACTTTCCATCTAAACACCACAGCTGAAAGAGGAACATAATTAGTTCCACAGAGTGGATATCGAACAACGATTATCGTGACACAGTTACACTGTCATAGCATCATGCTGCCCTCTAATTTTACCATAAAATAATTGATTTATTATTACCGCTCCTAAAGAACTTTATTGCCTTAACCGCGGTGTTGAGTTCTGCAATGCCTCAAATTAGTTTGAAAAGTCGGAAACGGAACGTTTCCCAAGTTTCCTCTACTTACCCTGCCACGCGCGGTATACAGCATGAAGCCAAAAGTACTAAGAGTGATCTGAGCCTAATGAGAGGTGAATATCACATAATGTCCGGTTAGTACCTACTTCAGTATCGTGCAACGATAATACTAAATAACTTATAATCTTTGTACCATAGTTAACAATCACACCAGTTGAGCGGTCGGCACAAATTGTCCCCTCAAGCTTAAACAGAAAGCAACAGAAAAAGCTTTTATAAAGTATAATATTAACACCATTTTGAATCTTATTTCTATTTCCATTACACTCAAAATGGTTTAACAAAAATATTTTGCTAGCGACTTCGTATATAGCATGTATTTAGAAAAATCATATAGGTTGGAAAGTATCAAGTCACTTTTTGATTGGACTGTGTTTAAGGTAACATTTTACTTAATCGTAATTATAATAATGGAATGTTTTGAGATAATTTGGTAAGAAATAGTGCCATACATTCCTTTGTAATCATAGAGATGTAGGACTGAACAAATACAAATTATGTATGAAATGCTCATTATAATTTTAAAGCAAATAAGGCTTGTCGTAGCGCAGTCACAAGCGTGTCACTGTAAAAGCGACAGGTTGTGATTTCGGTCTTCACTTGAGGGAATTAAATATTTTATATTTTGAAATTAAGTATTGGTAACAAGGCGACGTGGAGTCTCGCCAACGTACAATGCCTTTAGTTCAGCGGAAAGTAGGAAACGCAACGGAGCGTTTTAAAACTAGGTTCCCAAGATCCCTCTGCTCACTGTGCCGTGAGCGGAATACAGCGTGAATTTGAGAGAGAATGCAAATAAGGTGAATTTGTCTATTTAATAGTATAATGTATAATTGTATGATTTTTTAATGTTGCCAATGGATGTAGACCTCATGCTTAAATTATGTGTGTAAAGCGTGCTAAGAAACTGAAACTGTAAACGTGACATGTTGTGGGTTCGATCCCCACTCGAGGAAAAAGCTTATGAGAATATATCTAGTTCTTAAAAACACATTTTTTGCTTCTCCTGAGAATTCGCTTAATAGGCTGTTAGCAGGTTTATACTCTACAACCGGCTAACTTAATTCTAAAACGTATTTCATTCCAGTGTGCAAGTAAACGGTAAATCTGTCCGCGCAAATATTACGCCATGTATATTAATGTAGACTATCATTATTACAAAACAATTTATTCCTTGTATTATGTTTGTTACTACAATTTTCAGTAGTGATTTACAATGAGATATTGAAAGTTACGATAATAGTTTTACAAATCTAGATATCTATACATATAATAAAGCCGTCGCAGCGCAGTGGGCCAGCATTTGATTGTAAAAGCGGTGGTTGTGGATTTCATAATCGTACTAACTAATAATTATTTTTGAACTACTAATGACACGCTTGCAGTTTCGCCCGCTTGTACTTGACAATTATTATGCCTCTGAAATGATTTTTGAGGCCTGTCATGGCGCAGCGGCACAAGCGTGTGACTGTAACCGACATGTTCTGGGTTCTATCCCCACTCGAGGAAATGAAATATTTAATATTTTCAATTTTCGATATTTAATGTTTTAATTTCTTCGCTCTGGTACAAGGAAAAACGCGGCGTTGAGTTGCGTCACTCAACACGCCATGCCTTAAGTTCGGCGGAAAGTGGCGAAAAGGAGTGGAACGGAGTGTCTTAACACATGGTTTCCAAGTTCCCTCTGCCTATCTTACCATGTACGGGATACAGCATGAAGCTGAGTATACATTGGAGAGCAGAGCTCTAAATATATTAAATCTATGTCTAAGACTACCTTGTCAATAAAATACATATTTAAGTCAAAAATATGTACAAAAAATATAATATCTTTATTAATGTAGAAAAATATTTATTAAAGACAAAAAATAAATTATATAGTAATAACAGGTATCATTTATAAAATTAAATTTCTTTCAGAAAAAAAGAAATAAGTACAACGATTCGAGTAAATTAAATGTTTTAGTATAGAGATACCATTTCAGATATTTCGAAATATGAATGAAAATTAGTAATATCATTTAATAGGTTTTCATTTCCATAACAAATCTTACTAAAAAATCTTCACAGAGTAATATGTATTTATAAAGACATTATAAATATTTGTTTACCAGATGGTATGTTGAGGAATTGAAATATTTCCGCCACTCAACCCACAATGCCTCTAAATTCAGCGGAAAGTGGGGAACAGAAATGGAACGGAGTGTCGTGAGTGAAGTTCCCTCTGCCTACCCTGCCATGTGCGGGATACAGCGTGAATCTGAGTGAGTGGTATGTTGACTGAGCTTCAGCGTATGTATTCCTTTCTTTAGTAAGAGTATTTTTACAGTCCTAATATGGTTAGATAGATTGTGATTAGTAAATTTGATGCGCAGAGGCGCGATTGTAAAAGTGATTATTGTGGATTTCATTTCTATACATAATAATATCTATGCTCTGCCAGTGAAGAAAAGGACGTTGATTTCTCTAAAGATAATCTCTCAGAAACTGGCAAAAAAAAGGGAACAAGGTACTTTAATTCTAGAGTGGCCTAACACTATATTTTCACATTCTCATTGACTGACCTGCTTTTGCATACAGTGTGAAATAAAAAAAAACACAAAAACTATTTCTACTTATATAAAAGTATAAAAAAGTATGTTAAATAGCTATTTTATAGTGTAACTTAAATCTACTATTTAAAATCTTAGGGTAATCCAACGCAACCTGTGAGTAATGACGCTACTTCATATCTACACTTTCGGCCCATTCTTCTCTGACAGGGTCCGCGATAATATTGAAATGCCGCCTGAATAGACCATCTATTCATTTATCTTTACATCAGCTTAATACGACATACGGCTTATAAGATATTTTTATATGGAAAAACTACTTGTTTTGTTTTTCTTTGTTTTTTTTGTTAAAATGCCCAAAATTTTACCTCTTTGCGGTAAATCTTGATGGCTGTATTGTTATTTAGTTTTTCCACTCTATTTATATTAATTAATATATTAATTAATTTATATTAATTAGTAAAGCCAAATCTTTGGTTTAAAGCTAACCTCAGGAAAGATAAAGGTTTAGGCTATATTGAAACACATCAATTTAACAAACCTTAGTTATATCTATTTGCCATTTAAAAGCTATTTGAATTTTATCTTGTACGAAATTGGCCGAAATTTCTGGCTAGTCTATATCGAAACATCTGTATGTCACGATATTTACAAGAAATTCTTGCAACACTATGATTAACTTATTGTTACGGCTACCGTTTTATTCTGTGACAAGGTCGATGTAATATGTTTCTTTGAGATATAATTAGGCAGTTCATATTATGATTAAATGTTGCAAAGTGTTTAAATATATTAATATTAATTCTAATAGCTTTCTATATTATTTTTATTATTTTGTATTTTAATAAATGTGATTTTGTTGCCTGATGTGAATTGAAAACTTATTTAGTATCTAATACTAGAAGTAAAGCAAATGGTTGCTCATAGAAGTAAGTAGGTAATTTGATATTATCTCTAAATTTTCTCAAAATGCTATTACATAATTAGTATAACTATTGATTATAATGAAATATAAATGTTAATTAAACATAATAATAAAAAACCGGTTAAGTGAGAGTCAGACTCGCCCATTAAAGGTTCTAAACCAATTTCAGGACTGGATCAACGGATTTTTTTTTACGACAACAGCACTTTTGTATGACATTCAAAAAAATTCTATAAATGTTCATTTATAGAATTTTCCTTTATTTGCATTGTAAGTTCTTATTTTCTGTCATCTTTATTAGCTTAAGGTCCGCTGAAAGAACCTTTAGGATTTGATAATGCAGCTAATTTCATATAAAACGCTGTAAAAACGATTATTAATGCTGTATATGCCTGTTAGTGATACATGTATCGGAACGGGACCGATTTACAAATCTTTTTTTTTATATACCATGTTACATTGTATTGTTGGCATGTCTTATAAATAAATAAATAAAATAAATTAATATTCGCATTCGTTCAACTTAGAAGCTTGATTTTGTTCTCTAAGTACTGTACACTTGAATATTTATAAACAATTTCAGCTGTGTGGATATTTACAAGATAAAAAAACAATGATATCCTGTAACGGTCTCGTTGTTTCATAATATGTATATTATAAATTATGTAACTGGAGTTTCAAAAATAGTACGTAGGTACAATGTATTGAGGAAATGTGGCCACTACGTTGGTTTGTTTAGGACCACAGTGCGCTGCTAACGAGTTGCACGTCTGAATAAAACATTACTTGGGTAAGCGGTTTTTGGAACAAGAAATAGCGGTGATGTTTAAATAAAATTATACATTTTTCCTTACTTCAAGATAATTGTATGGAGTACTTATTGTCAAGACACTCTCTTTTTAATTATCATCTAGTGTATGTGAAGTTGTGTGTTGATATAAAAAAATGTAAATTTTCGTTTTAACTATGTACCTATTATATATTGAATAACTTTCATTAATTATTTTTATGGTATAGCGTATCGGTTACAATGTGGTTCAAATATTGTTGCAGTTTTGTCAATTATTTAGTCACTGAGGCGATAAATAAAGACGCTAACAATTTCTTTAGTGACATTTTATAAATGTATTCATTATTTCAGGGTTGGAAGCTACTATAGTGTATAGTATTTTTAGCTGATTAAAATGATTTTTTTAAAATTAAACATTTTTACAAACTTATATGTTTTACCATTTACTTTGGATTTTTTTTTATCCTGTATTTAAAGTTACACAATTTTTTTTTCCAGCTTCACGCTGTATCCCGCACTTGGCAGGGTAGGCAGAGGTAACGGAAGTGAAACCTAGTGTTACGACACTCCGTTCCACTTCCGTTCCCCACTTTCCGCCGAATTTGAGGCATTGCGTGTTGAGTGGCGGAACTCAACGCCGCGCTTTGCCATATTACCAGAGCGAAGAAATGAAACATTAAATATTTAAATTGAAAATATGAAATATTTCATTTCCTCGACTGGGGATCGAACCCAGAACCTGTCGATTACAGTCACACTCTTGTGCCGCTGCGCCACGACAGGCCTCGACAAGTTACACAATTCATATTGATAATTAAATTATCAAATATCATAATTTATTTCACAATCTAAAATATAACTTGACACTAACTTCTCCTCACTTAACTTATTAAACTAAAAATTATACTATCAATTTTCTATACTTTAAATTTAACCCGCTTAAGTCTTTTAAACGACACCAAATAAAATGTTAAAACATTTCACTTTGCACAATAGACTAGGTTTGCTTGTAACCTAAATATCGAATTGCGGCACTACCGACTGCAGGCCACGGAAATGTCGATGTTTAGCAGATTGAATAAAATATTTGTAAAGCAAAAAGGCAATTTGAATTATTTATTATCAAAGCGTTCAATTAACAGTTTAATAGCGTGGTCGAGTTTAATAATTAAACTAAGTACAAAGTGATACTTTAGTCTTAGAATCTTAAAGGTCATTTTCTAATTGTTTTCAGCTTAACGTTGAATACCGCACATGACAGTGTAAGCAGACTAAACTTAGACACTCCGTTCCGTTGCCCACTATCTGCCTAATCTGAGGCATTGTTGAGCGGCAGGACTCAACGCCGCGCTTTGCCTTGTTACCAGAACCAGGAAGATAAAAAGAATTTCGATATCTCGAGTGGGAATTGAACTGAAAACTTGTCGCGTTAACGGTCGAGCTCTTGTGCCACTGCACCATGACGGGCCTAAAATATTTGTGTTTGTTACTAGAAAATATTATGTAGGATTTAGTTTTAACGCAAATTAAAAGTACATATTGTTGCTCTTTTTTATAGTAAATAAAACGGTTGTAGGTAAAATCTTTTCCAGAAATATTGATATAGGTATATAAAAGACATTAAAACAGGAAACTTTATAATTTTATTGTTTTAATCGTCAGCACCATTCTTTTATAGCTTCACACTGTATGATGCACACAGCAAGTTACCCAAAGGGTACCTGGGAACCAAGTTAACATAGAAGAAGAAAGAAAAATTTTCGTGCCTGTAAAAATAATCCATCCTTTATTTTCTACTGAATTTGAGGTTTTGTTTTATAAAGTAGTTGCGCTCATTTCTACGCCTTGCTTTTTTATTAAAGCGAAGAAAAGATAAAATATTCGAAATTCAGTGGCGGAGATCGAACACACAACCTGTACGTTTACCGTGGCACCCTTCTGACCCTGCGCCACAACAGGCCTTGATCTCAATGATATACAAAAATGTAATCTATATCATAATTTGTAATGGCTAATTCTGATTAAGCACACATATTATTTAGTAATCATATTTAAAAGGGAGAAAATTAAACATACATTCATTAGTAGTAATTGCATTGTACATGGACATACAAGTTTGATCTATTTTTGTGCAGCCACCTGCAGCAGTGATACTCGTTTGACTACAAAACCTTTATATATTGTAAATAGGCCATCCGGTTGTGTTTCTTTACACCGTCCGTATAAACGTTGAGCTTATAATATTCTGAGTATAAAAAACAGAATGTACGTAATGAAACAGTAAGGGTTGGAAAATGAAATGAATAAATATGTTAAATGGTACCATAATTTGAAAAAAATATCAAATTTGTTATTTGGAGTATATATTTCATTAACAAAAAACTTCTTGATTCTGCTACATTTGCCGTACTTAGTCGAATTATTCCTAAAATATATAGATAGCACTAAATATTTTTATACTCTATATTTTTTTTGGACATGTTATAAGAGGCACATAAAACTTTAAAGTTTTAACTTTTATATGTTTTGTAAATAAATATGTATATAGTACTAACAGATATTTTGCAGTTTTTAAGTTTTCCTTTCCAATATATTGAATGAAAGAGAATCCCACGATGTCGTATCGTATAGTGTAAATTATGGTAATTATACGAAAATATTGCAAAAAATGAATTATTCTGTAAATAAAAAATATGACGGTTACCATATTAATAGCTGACATTGCAATGCCTGGATTGACGGCAGATGGTAAGCGAAGTAGATTTAAGAGATTAATTAACTTTTATAGACATATAGTTGTGTACTTAGTTACAAATTTCATATTGTTTTGCATTTAGATTCGTTTGAAATAGTATCGTAGGATAGGTATAGGAAAATTAATTACACTTATTTTCAGACATTTTTTTTTTCAGCTTCACGCTGTATCCCGCACATGGCAGGGTTGGCAGAGGGAAATTGGGAATCTAGTGTTAAGACACTCCGTTCCAATTCCGTTCCTCAATTTCCGCCGAGTTTCAGGCATTGCGTATTGAGGTGGAACTCAACGCCGCGTTTTGCCGTGCACAAGAGCGAAGAAATGAAATTATTAAATATTTAAATCGAAAATATTAAATATTACATTTTCTCGAGTGGGGATCTAACCCACGACCTGTTGGTTACAGTCACACGCTTGTGCCGCTGCGTCACAAAAGGCCTCATTTTCAGACATTGTGTTCTTTATTTTATGAATTTTATGTAATAAAGTGTCTTAAATGTATTGATTGTAGGCTTAATTTGATAATTTATGGAACTGATTTTTGATTTCATTGCTTCTTTGATTAAACTAAGTAATCAATTTATTCTACGCACATCACAAGTTAAATATTTTTAAGCGGAACAGTTCCTATTAACACTAGGTGGCATATATCAGGAGTAAATGGAAAATACAGCATAAAGCTTAAAACAGCTGTATGTAAATACAATTACATAAGGAGAAAAGAAAAGAAAAAATGTATAATATACTGGACTAACCAATACGTCGTTAGTAACTGTAACAATATAATAAATATATTTATGTATAGCTTCACGATGTTTTTCGCACGTAGCAAGTTAAGTCATTCTTCCCTCTTACGATTCAATTAGGACTATTTCAATTTCCATTTTCCGTCAAATTTCATGCATTGTGTGTTGAGTGGAACTCAATGCACTGCGCTTTGTCTAATTACCAGAATGAAAATATAAAGTATTAAATATTTTACTTTCTTAAGTGGGATTCTAGACCACAACCTATCCGGTTTGTAGTCGCATTCGCATGGCTTTTTACAAAATTATTATATTTTTAAGCTGTATATAATAGTTCAAGAGTAACAGTAATTTTCCAAAAGGCGCCGGTTGAAATCCTGCTACAAATTCAAAGTTTTATACACTTTTTAAATTTAAATTTAGTATTTTCTGTCTTAATTGTGGAATAATACTTTAAAAAATCGTAGAAATACTAAATAAATAGCATTCTCGTTTGCCAAACGATAATTCTTACGAATTGTCTTTGGGTAGTCGAAATTAGTAAAAATCTCCCTACAGAGATGCTAATAACATAAATAAGTTAAAAAAAACATATATGAATTTCGACGCAGCTTGATAAGAACGTGTGGCTGATTTGGTCAGAGCGCTTGCACGGGTTCCAAGAGCTTCACGCTGTATCCCGCACTAGGCAGGGTAGGCAGAGGGAAAGGAAGTGAAACCTAGTGTTATGACACTCCGTTCCACTTCCGTTTCCCACTTTCCGCCGAATTTGAGGCATTGCGTGTTGAGTGGCGGAACTCAACGCCGCGCTTTGCTTTATTACCAGAGCGAAGAAATGAAACATTAAATATTTAAATTGAAAATATTAAATATTTCATTTCCTCGACTGGGGATCGAACCCAGAACATGTCGGTTACAGTCACACTCTTGTGCCGCTGCGCCACGACAGGGTTCCAAGATGCACGGATTCAAATCCTGCTACGTTCAAAATTTTTATACGCTTTTTAAATTTAAATTTACTAGCAATAGTACAGTTCAAGAGCCTCTGCGCCACGACATCCTCAATAGATATACGTTAAAAAGCATAAATATAAAATAAAAAAAATATTTCCCAGCCATTTTTACTTCGATAACTTATCTTTATTTATCATCCTGTCAGTACATGTTAAACGAAACAAAGAATACTATCATCAATAAGGCTGTTTTCGCAATCAACAAGTTTAATTGTAATTATCGGACAGGCCTTTTTCGCTTTGTTTCACTTTTTGCCAATACCTGCCGCATCAATTTGAAAACACATTACAAATAGTAATGTAAACGTTTGTAATTATAGAATAAAAGGGTCGTATACATCTGCTAAGTTATTAAAGGTGGGAAAAATACATACACCTTATGATGGGAATGAAAATAATTTCAACGTATGGCATTTTTTATGACGATCAACTGCCTTCGTCATTTAAAGCTATTAACACTTCAAGCGCCGCGAGCTCTACTCGGCCGAGCCGTCAGCAACACTTGTGCCACATTTAAATAAAATTACAATATTTTTCTTGCAAATTGTGGAAATAACATATAAATGATACTGTAATTTCACATGAAACCCTTCCAATAACGTTATCGAGAGGAAACTGCGGCATTAGTTTTTATTTATACAGGGTGTCTATTCCGAACTAAAAAGCCCGACAAACCTCCATTAAGCCCAACAAAGTGCCGTGGACATCATAAAATATATTTTCCGATAGTCAAATTGCAGCATTGGCACGATCCACAAATCTTTACCGATAAATTTTGTGCGGGCTACTACCATTTATATAGTCGCTCGATTATCCCTGTATTGACTGATTTTGGGGCAGTCCTTGTGCATATGAAAGTTGATCTTGTTTTTATAATACACATCTACATAATGATGGTGTATTTCTTAAAAATATATACATTTTAAGTAACTGTAAATGCGACAGGTTATGGGTTCGATTCTAACTCAAGATAAAAAAAATAATATTTTCATTTTTTCTCTCCGGTTACAAGGCAAATGCTGCGTTGAGTTCCGCCACTCAACATGTGATGACTGAAATTGGAAGGAAAGTGGCATACAGAAGTGCGTCTTAAGTCAAGGTTTCCAAGTTCTCTCTGATTGGACTACCCACTACTACTACTGTGCAGGATACAGCGTGAAGCTAAAAAATAGTAACATACATTCGATTAAAATAGCATTCTAAAAACCAGTCTATGTTACAGTAGCATTGCAACCGATCTTTAATATAAAAAAAGAATGTGTCATTCTTTTTCATTTATTTTACAATAATAATTATAAAAACTATATCTCACAAATAAATATTTATAATGTATTTTTTATTTTAAATTACGTTATTATGTTTTTTTGCTAAGTGAGAACATTTCGAATATTCAACAATTGGTACTCTATAAAAGTTTAGACGTTCGGTCACCTTCCTAGTCCGCAATGTATTTTCGGAATTATTCCTTGGCTGCGGCGACGAGTGAATATTCGGCGTACGATTCAGTTCAACGAATTCTTTGCACCTGTCTACGCTTGAACGTGCTTTGCGGCAAATCTGCGGTTTTGTGAAGCGATTATAACTTGCTATAACTCTGAAGTACATAACCAAGGAAGTTTTGACTAGAAAAATCATTTGACACTATGTATTCGGTACACTATACAAATTAATGATAAGTTATTTGTACGCGATTATATAAACGAGTATTGTAGATTGTATTCCCACTGGAATTTTCATTTTCCCGTTTTGGTAACAATACAAAGCGCGGTTTTCTGTTCAACACGTAATATCTCAAAAATTATCTGGAAAGCGGGAAACGGAGTGCCTTGACACTGGTAGTGTGAGCCCATCGAGTTCAAAATTACGGGATACAGTGTTACGCTAAAGAATAAAACAATTATTTAATTATATTTTATTCTTTACTTTTATATAATAATTATGATTTGTACGTTATAAGAATAACCAGAACTTTCCATTACTTACTATTAATTGATTTGCCATAATGCAGACGTCAAGAGGGCTTACATAGTCTATACATCAAGTGTAGCTATTTTTTATTTAAACAACCGAAGAAATTTTATATAACAAAAATATTTTTTCTCTGTGCAGGTATTTTTTTCTTGATGGGAACCCAACTTCGTTTCCCACCGCCGAATTTAAGGCATTTCGTTTTAAGTAACGGTTCTAAATACAGTGTTTTTTATTATTGCGTAATTAATTTTTCATGTTAACGATATAATAAACAATGGAAGTGGAACCTTAGTGGAAATTGATTATATGTGCTTACTAACCGCTACAAGATCATTTCTAAGAAATGGAATATGATGATCCGTTTAAATATTACACATATTGTTACAGTTAATTAAGCCCTTAAGGTATGTTGAAAACCTAAAGAAAACAAACGAAAACACTTCACAGGTTGTAAATTAAAAAAGAAAATTGAATAAATAGGCTTATAACAACCTTGTAAAGCTGGTATGAACAATCACAAATTGTAATTGATATATAATCTGTGATTCGTATAGACCTTGCCGTTAGTACAATTATATTTCAAATATTTAGTTTGACATTAAATTTGATTTAACTATTGAAATTGTGGTCTAGTTATTCTTATCAGATTTATATTTATTACAAAATTATTTAATGTCACTATAGTAATGTAATAACTACTGTTTACTTTTTTTTTTTCCATTTTACATTGCATCCCGAACTTGGCAGGGTAGGCGGAGGGAACATGGGAACCTAATGTTAACACATTACGTTACGTTCTGCACTTTCCGCCGAATTTGAAACATTGCTTGTTAAGTGGCAGAATTATCACATTAAAAAAAATAATTTGAAAATATTACCCGCACTATACACGACAGGCCTCACAGTACTAGTTTAATTTGTGTTAAATCATTATATCATGATACACATTCATCGGTCAATTTAGAAATATTTTTATATTTTATTTTATTTTTGTGGAACAATGGGAAAAATGATTATTTCCCTGATGTGGTGAGATAGGTAACAAAGTATGATGCTGAGTTCCGCCATTAAAGTGGAACTAAGACGGAAACCGGAGAACGAAGTGTTTTAACCCTAGGCTTTCTCTGCTCTTCAATAAGGAGCAAAGATAATAAACAGCCTGTAAGTGGAATCTTTCAAACCCATAACCTCTTGGTAGTGACACGTCTGTGCCGCTGCGCCATGACACGTCCCAAATTAAATCTTCAATGTAGTATTCAATTCTGTTTTTTCGTACTTTTAAGAAGACAAACCGCGGCATTAAGTTCCGCCACTTAATACGCAATGCCTCAGTATCGAAGGAAAGTGGAGAAATGAAGTAATAATAATAAAGGTATCTTAATAAATCACCGTCGCCCACGGCCCTGTGTAACACCAGAGGAGCTACAGGTCCTTTAAGGTGCAAGTAGATGCGCTTTTTGAAGGTAACCATGTCGGATTAACCTGAAAATACTGTCGTGGGTAGGTCGTATCAGAGATGCGTGGCGCGTTGAAGGAAATTCCTATGAAACCGCAAAGTAGTGGAGGGCCACGTATCCAGATGATGTGGATGATACATTAACTACGTTTTACATCACTTAAATTAAGAATGACAAAATATGGTTATGAAGACTTTCATTATCATCTTCTTACATAATTAGTTTTTCATTTTAGGTAAATCATATATAATGTGTCAATTATAAAAGTTTATAAATTCACGTTTTTACGAAAGTATCTAATTATGTAATATTTTATAATAATAATATAAATTGTTTTTTATTTCAACTTGCTTCCTTTTCTCACATTACAGGATAGAAGAGAAGAGTCTAGATTTTTCTCCATTTTCTACTTGCTATAAAAACATAAGAATTAGAATAACAAAGTATAAGAATTTAAGGCCCGTTTTGTGTTATACGAGCTGAAAATTGAAAATAATTTATTCGCCTAAGTGATAATCGATTCCACGATCATTGCCTTTGTGAATATAATAACATTGTAAATATTTTAGTATAATATTATTTTTAGGCACTTTTAGTTCTTAATTTCTGACATCTGGAAACTTTGTGGTAAGATAGTCTGTTTCTACTAAGAAAATTCTCTTTATATTCTCGAGGTACTGTCGAGTCGCGTAACTCAACCCCACGCTTTGTTCATCTCCAGATCGAGAAAATAAAAATATTATTGACACAGTAATAATATTGTGACATTTCTTTTATTAATTTCTTGTTATTTATGTTTACAGTCATTTTCCAAATAGCATAACTGTTTAAGCTGATTGATCAAACAATTGCCTTTCTTGATTTCTAAATTGAGATCGACGTTCTAAGAGGTGTTCAATTATTCAAACTGTAGTAAAGCTTATTATTCGAGCAATTTAATTGGTTTGTTAGCACTGAATCTGTCTATAAACAAAGCAACAGTTGTCTCGCTTTAAATATAAGTGCAAATATAACATTTGATTTATTTGTTACTATTATAAGTAAAAAATGAGAAAATATTTTGATCTTGGTAAGTAGATTGCATAATAGGGTAAGTGGTGGTTATAATGGTTAAGACTATACATTCTCATTTGAACATCCTTGTTCCCCGCTTTTCACTGAATTGTTGAGGCATTAGGTACATGCTGAATAGCAGTACTCAACACCGCATTTTGCCTTCGTACCGAGACGAAGAAAACGAAAATATTTAAAATTTTAATTGGGAATGAGAGTCAACGCTGTCTACTGTTCGCCGTTTACAGTCACGGGCATGTATGAAGAGGTTGATGACAGTGGACGAGGCGAAAGAGGTATGCCGAGACCGTAGCGTTTGGCGCTCCGTTCTCTCTGCCTACCCCGCTAGGGATATAGCGTTAAGCTAAGTCAATAAGTAAGTAAGTAAGAGAGCACAAATTGGAATGTAAACGTGCTAAATCTTTTTTGTCATTGTTACTACTTACTCGTAGAATTTACACCAACCGTTTTGTTTTTTGCTTTACAGATCAAAATTTGGATCTTCTTGTTTGTCCAGAAGTCAGATATTTTTATGTCTTTCTTTCTTTTTTTTTTAAGAAATTACGTTCATTACGTTCATTTACATATATATTTTATCTAATTAGTCGACAGGATAAAAAAGTGTTACAAGTTAAAACAAAAAAAATGTTGTCATTACATGTACGTTGTATTAGCCTACATACACGTCGGTGGGCGTATCAGATCTAATTAATGCGACATTGATTGATACTAATGTAGTTTGGTAACATCGGACCACTGAGTAATTGATTGTCACAACACAGAAAGTTCGAGTTAAAGTAGGCACAAAGCTACCGACAGCTGGCTGGCAATCGAATAGATATGGAAAAAATGTATAGATTTTAAAAACAAAACTAAAGAAACACTCTTTTTTCGCCAAGTGCTACAAACATTATAACAGTAAAACTTGCTATAGATTTTTGTTCTTTACTCAGTTTCACACTGTTTACCGCAAATGTAAGTGTAGTCATTGAGAACTTTGGAACATATAGTTTGAACACTCCAATCCGTTCTCTACTTTTGGCCAAGTCCAGTGGCGGAACTCAACGCCGCCCTTTGCCTTGTTACCAAAGTGAAGAAATGAAAATATTAAACCAAAAGGTATTTCCAATAACCTGAGCAAAGTGTATATATCGTGTATAGAACTTATCTCAATTCTTTACAACTTGTTTATTTACATAGTTATAACGTTAATATTACCCTGTCACGAAAACTGCAGTATCTCGAAATATCAGTACAGAAAGTAGGTACACTAAATACCCCCCATTATCAAAAAAATAATTTAAACATTCCATCATATCCCACAAGGCACAATAATTCCATATAATATTTATTAGTAAGCGACATACGGTTAGTCGCGACAGTTTCCGCCTAAGGCCGACCAAATAACTGGTCAATTACTTTAAAATGTACGTTGATGGCTGAGACCCTGTGCTGGAGGCTGACCACCAGATGCCATCCCATTGTTGGAAAACAGTTAAAGGCTAAAATTTTAAAATCTTTTAAAATATGAATATGAACAGCTGTTTAATACGGAGGACTTTATTGTATTTAGTTTATACACAGTGCATATTTTTATCTAAAGGTTACGTTTGAACGATAACGCTTTTTGTGTATAAGATTTAAATATTAATAAGAGAATAATATTTGTATAAAATTTTGTCCTATTTTTTAAGTCTCTCGACAAATAGTGAACATAACTGTACTCTTTTATTTCAACTTCACGTTGTATCTTGCAGATATTAGGGTAGACAGAGGAATCTTGGGAACCTAGTGATAAGACACTCCATTCCACTTCCATTTCCCACTTTTCGCCTTCCCATTTCGAGACATTGCGTGTTGATTGGCAGAATTCAACGCTGCGCTTTGTTTTACAGTACTTACTATCAGTATAAAAATATTAGTTATTTTTCAGTATCCCGCTCTTTGCAGCGTTGGCAAAGGAAACTTGGCGAAGTTTAGCGCCACGTTTAATTTATCACCAGAGTGAAGGTATAAAAATATTAAATATATCATTTCGACCAGTCGAGACAGAACCTTAACCTGCTTAACATGTCAAATCAATGAAAGTTAAACGAAAACTTTAAAACGATAAAAGTCTTTGAATAAATAAATAGCTATTAAGAATAATATTTCTGTGCCTTTGTACTCACGTTGTGATTCCACAAGAATGGCCGCATAAAGCAACCGATAATTTAGTTCTCATTAACTGAAATGAATGGCTGCAAAATAAAATGACGCGCACTAAGCTATAATAACATGTACTTTCTAATACATATTTTGTTTTTCTGATTATATAATTCTTTAGTTAGACGAATATAAAATTAATTTATTAGATATTTTTGTACTAATGGTTAAGAGAAATTCGAAATCATTCTTAATATAACTAAGTAGTAATAATTATTACTTAAATGGAAAAGTAGGATATAGGATTATTTAAATAAATTAAATATATTTTTTAATTTCTTTTTTTGTGTTAGGGTGTGTTAATCGTGTCACTTTTAATGCAACGTTTATTACCTGCAATGTAATATATCTTTTCAAATTGGCATTGTATTTTTATAAAACCTCATATATTTGTTGATTTTTATTATTTAATAGATTTTTTATACAACGTCCAAAGTAACTAGAATTTAACGGGACATTAGATTACTAGCATGGTCGTTATGACGCATCACAATCATGCATAGTTAGAGACCTTGTGAGGACATAAAGGGTCTATCAAATAGCCTGGGTTGTTTAAAAGTGTGGTCTAAGTAGAGGACTTTGAAAAATTGAATATTTAAGAATATGTTATTTTTTTAGAAAAAAAAAGAGGAAAGCATGGCAGGATTATAAAGCCTCGGGTAAGGATAAAAGCATGAGAGAGATAAGAAAGAAAGAGTATAAGCTGCAAAAACACCAAACGAAAGTACTGATAAAGATGAAGCGTGAAAACTCTGAGAAAGAAAGAGATGAAAGGTTAACGAACAACTTTCGGGAAAACACAAAGCTTTTCTGGCGAGAAGTGAGTGCTTCCCGGAGTTGCTCGCTAACCTGTAGAATGAAAGGGGTGCTTTCGAAAGACGGTGAACTTTTAACTGAACAACCACAGGTTTTGCAGCGATGGGCGGAATTTTACAAGGAGATGTATGAATGTGATGACGCCTCTGCCTCAAGTAACAGCGAAACGCTGAGTCTTGATGTAGCGGACGGCGAAATCAGTATAAAAGAAGTTGAGAGTGCCATACGAAGTTTGAAATGTGGTAAGGCAGCGGGAGCAGATGGAGTTGTGCAATTTATGCTGGAAATCCGGGGAGGTCCCAGACGATTGGCGAGGTGCAGTCATCGTGCCTTTGTATAAAGGCAAAGGTTCACAGATAGATTGCGCAAGCTATAGGGCTATCAGTTTGATTAGCTTAGGTAGTAAAGTGTATGCTAAAATATTAGCGAGAAGAATGCAAGATAGATCTGAAAGGCTGTTGTGGGAGGCCCAGGGAGGCTTTAGACCTGGAAGAGGTTGTATGGATCAGATCTTTTCCCTCCGCATGATTACGGAAAAATTTTTGGCAGTAAACCAAAAAGTTTTCTGTGCTTTTGTGGACTTGGAAAAGGCGTTTGACAGGGTTGTAAGAAACAGATTATGGGAGATACTGCCCCGGTACAACGTGAGCGGACCCTTGCTGCAGGCTGTAAAGTCTCTTTATAGAGATCACTCAGCCTGCGTGCAAGTAGGAGCTGGCATGTCGCCTTGGTTTAACATCCAATCGGGTGTTAAACAAGGTTGCGCCATGTCAGCTTGGTTGTTCAATTTGTATTTGGACAGCTGTCTTCATGGAGTGAGACAAAGTGACATGGGAGTGAAAGTTAGTACCTCGAATATAAATTGCCTGCTGTACGCAGATGATGCAGTGCTTATTGCATCATCAGAAAGCGAGTTGCAGGCCTTGGTTACCACTCTGAAAGAAGGATGCGCGAATAATGGTCTAAGCCTGAATGCGAATAAGACGAAGGTTCTGGTATTTGAAAGAAATGAAGAAAGAACAGCAGTTTGCAAGGTCAGTGTAAATGATAAGATATTAGAACAAGTGAATGAGGTAGTATATCTGGGAAGTATGTTTAGCAGAGACGGTAGATATGAAATGGATGTGGAAAGGCGTATTGCTGCCGGTAACAGAGTTAACGGTGCCTTAGCTGCATTGTTGAGACGGCGAAACGTCAGCATAGCTGCGCGTTTGGCCGTACACAATGCAGTGTTGGTATCGACACTGTTATACGGCAGCGAAACGTGGGTATTACAGAAGAAGAATGTAAGAAAGATGATTGCTGTAGAGATGCGATCTCTTCGTCGGATATGCGGAGTCAGTTTATCTGATCGCATGTCCAATGAAGAAATACACAGAATGGCAGGTACTTGCGTGTATGTCACAGTGAGAATGAAGAAGAACGTGCTCAGGTGATTTGGGCACTTCGAGCGAATGAGTGAAGAAAGAATGGTAAAAAAGATTTATGAAGGAAAAGTGAGTGGTAAGAGAGGGAGGGGGAGACCTCGGTTGACCTTCGAAAACACAGTATCGACGATACTGGAGGAAGGTCACGTAAAAAGCATGAGGACCCCCCGGAGGGCAGGTATGTAGAGGTTGATGACAGTGGACGAGGCGAAAGAAGTATGCCGAGACCGTAGCGTTTGGCGCTCCGTTCTCTCTGCCTACCCCGCTAGGGATATAGCGTGAAGCTAAGTAAGTAAGTAAGTATGTTATTTTTTTAGGCCGTCGTAACTCAGGGGCAAAGTGCAATTGTAAACACGACAGATTGTAGATTTGAATCTGACTGGAAGAAATGAAAATATTAAATTAAATTCTTTTATTTATTCGTGCAGGTGTCAAAGTCAAGTGCGCCGTTAAATTCTGCCATTCAATACAATGCAATGCCTCGAGAATTCGTTGGAAAGTACGGAACGAAAGTATTTCAATGGTAACGGACTTTTTTTAGCACTACATTAGGTAGTAAACTTACTCATTTGGCAACTTATTACGCGTTTATATACTTGGTAGGTAGAAACCGATTAGGTTTTGCCTGCATAAATGAATGAATCTTTGTTAAAAATATTTAAAATTAAATTCTTAACGCTTTAATATAACGCATTTAAAATTATACAATTTTAATTATTTTTACATTTGATGATTTCTTTTTCTGTAATGTTGTTCTCAACGCTATTTATGATATTTGAAATAAATATTTTATTAAAAGCTATCGCTACATTCTATCAATTGGGCCACTTATACATGAGAATAAAGTAGTATAAAGCCCGCGGCTATTGTTGGTCTGCCATGAAACAGGTTCAGCGGCAAGAAATAAAGCAGATAAGAATATCAAATGTGTGTCCCGTGATTGTGCATACTTGGAGGAATTTCTTTATTGTTAATAATATGAATGTTTTAAGAATTTGTTCTTTGAATTCTTATTCTTGTTCTAAGTTATCTATAAGTATATCGTGACTTTTTAAATGTTTTTTTTTTATTTTTTTTAATCTGTAAAATGCTGTTAGTAAGTCTGTTCCTAAATATATATACGACAATTATCTAATCTATCTCATTATTATTTGTAGTAACTTTAAAATATATTCGTAATAACGGCTAGTCCCCAACCCAATATTCCTCCTCTCCTCAGTTTCACGCTGTACTCCCTTTAAAATGATCTATCAAAGCACCAATAACATATATAAGGCAGTATGGAATTCTTATTGACAACCGGGAAGATAAAAGTGGAAAACAGCAAATTATAAAATTATGATAATAATGTCTTTGATTTTCGCGATTGTTATACACTTTAAACGAAATACTTTTAAACGGATTAATCGCGTATATTGAATGGTAAACATTTTTGGGAAACCCGACGTTTCGAACACTTTACAGTAGTCCGTGGTCACGGGTAGACTGAGGTGGCATTTGTCTGTCAGTTGATATAATTATTATATCAAACTACCGCCAACGATTCCTTAATTGCCTCGCGTACTGCCCTGGATTCTTGCAGAATGAGCTAACTGTATCTGGTCCTCTAGTGTGGTGTGCTGGGGATTTTAAATTTTTTAATAGTGGGTCCCAGGTGGTGGAAAGTTTCCAACCATCTTCTCTATTGAAGTTAGGATGTTTTTGTATTTCAATAGCCTCGCGGATCATTCTAGGGATATATCTATTCTCCCTAGCGAGTATGTGGGGTTTATCAAACCTGATGTAAGGGTTGGATTTGTTCGATGTATGCTCACACACAGCTGACTTTGATACATGCCCATTCTTGACATCGGAGATGAATTCCTTCACCCTAACACCGATGCTTCTCTTTGTTTGACCTATATATGACAAGCCACAGTCACAATCAAGTTTGTATACACCTGCACACTGCAAAGGAATATTACTCTTCACTGGTCTCAAGAATTGGCTCACTTTCTTGTTAGGCTTGAAAATAGTTTTAATAGAAGCTCTTCTTAAGATGTTGCCGATCCTGTCTGTAACACCCTTTACATATGGTAAAAGTGCTGGTTGCCTCTCAACTGTGGGTGGCTTGTTGGTCTTCTGATAGGATATATAAGCGGTACGTAGATGACACATTCACAATTTTACCTACGGACAGTGTTTATATATTCTTAAACCACCTTAATTCTATTAATAATAATATTCAGTTTACAATGGAATTACAGGCAAATAATTCTTTAGCTTTCCTTGATGTTTTAGTCATAAAGAATTCTAATGGCACAATAGGCCACACAGTATATAGGAAACTCACGCACGCCGATAGATACCTCAATGGCGAATCTCACCACCACCCTACACAGTTATCTACCGTTGGCAAATCTTTGTTTCAGAGAGCCCACCACCTCTGCGATACTGAACACCTAGGGGACGAGCTTCGACAGGTGAAGACTGCTCTTCATCAGAACAAGCTGCCAGTTCCCCGCCAGCATTATCAGAAGACCAACAAGCCACCCACAGTTGAGAGGCAACCAGCACTTTTACCATATGTAAAGGGTGTTACAGACAGGATCGGCAACATCTTAAGAAGAGCTTCTATTAAAACTATTTTCAAGCCTAACAAGAAAGTGAGCCAATTCTTGAGACCAGTGAAGAGTAAAATTCCTTTGCAGTGTGCAGGTGTATACAAACTTGATTGTGACTGTGGCTTATCATATATAGGTCAAACAAAGAGAAGCATCGGTGTTAGGGTGAAGGAATCTCCGATGTCAAGAATGGGCATGTATCAAAGTCAGCTGTGTGTGAGCATACATCGAACAAATCCAACCATTACATCAGGTTTGATAAACCCCACATACTCGCTAGGGAGAATAGATATATCCCTAGAATGATCCGCGAGGCTATTGAAATACAAAAACATCCTAATTTCAATAGAGAAGATGGTTGGAAACTTTCCACCACCTGGGACCCACTATTAAAAAATTTAAAATCCCCAGCACACCACACTAGAGGACCAGATACAGTTAGCTCATTCTGCAAGAATCCAGGGCAGTACGCGAGGCAATTAAGGAATCGTTTGCGGTAGTTTGATATAATAATTATATCAACTGACAGACAAATGCCACTCCAGTCTACCCGTGACCACGGACTACTGTAAAGTGTTCGAAACGTCGGGTTTCCCAAAAATGTTTACCATTCAATATACGCGATTAATCCATTTAAAAGTGTTTCATTTAAAATGTATAAAATTATGAGTTATAATTTTTTTCACTTATTTTTATCTTTACACTATATCACGCTGTATCACATCGCAGGGAATCTTGTGTCAAAACGCTCCGTTCTATTTCAACTTTTGCAGAATTTGTGGCATTGTGTGTCGAGTGAGTGAGCTCAACGCCATGCTTTGTCTTGTTACCAGAGCGAAGAAATGAAAGTATTTTATTTCCTCAAGTTGGGATCGAATATTTTAACGCCTATAAGTTCATAAATTACTAAGTTTAGTTACAAGCTAAAGTTAGAATAGACACAAAAGATATAAGAAAAAACGGAGCAATTTAAAAATATGTTCATTTATGCTAACGTTATAAGAATCAACAACATTTCCATTAAGCCGTAAGCAAATGTTTCACATATACACTTGTATGTACAATGGATCCGTGGAGGCACATTCAATTATGCTCATTCATTAATTATAGCTTTAAATATATCACTTATAATAATTTACCACTGAGTGAGGTTTTTATTTAATCAGTGCCGTTTTCAATAATGTACTTAGCTACCAATTATTCATTCTTCATACAATTATCAATGATCATTAAACATTTTATTTTATTTCGTTAAATTTCAGATAAAAAATGATATAATTGTGTTTATAATTAAAAATAAATATGTGATAGGCTTGGTTGATAGTAAATTTAAGTAAATTAATTTAAATTAAGTTCCTTATTTTACTCAATTATGATACGTGAGCGACGTGTGTTTATACGCACCGGCCTAGAAACTACGTTAGAAGGAAATACTTTGCTTTATCTATACTTGGAGTGTGAATCCTTGGTAGCCTAAGTAAACAATGGTATTTGGATATATGGATGCAAGCCTGCAACCGATGGACTGACCACCAAAGACTTTAAAATGTGAAAAGAACTTATCAATTTTACTAAACTTTCTACTGAAAGACAGACCCTGGCATTAAATGCTGTGATAAATGTTAGTAAGAAGAAGATACGTTATTAAAAAAAAGACTAAACAGATATTTATTTATTAAAAAGAAAACAATAGCTGAATGGACAGTAATCAACATTAGCGAATGACATCGTATATTTATGTTATTTTGTACTCGCAGTTAGAAAAGCTAGATCAGCTTAATGCATTGTTAGATTGACAAGCTTAACAATTTATGGGTTTGTCCTTTGTGTCCACGGTAATATATTTGAACTATTGTTGATCATTACAATAGAAAGGTATTATTACTAAATATTTATACATAAAACGTATTTCTACCCACTTATAGTTTCATCTATCTAATAATTAAAAGAAAAACTTTTTGTTATCCGATTTTTTTGAAAAATATCAATAGAACAACAAATATTTTTTATCAACCAAAGCAGGCCAGAATTTTGCTCATTTTACATATGTTGCGTGTATAGTGGCGAAACGATGTTAATCTAATATTGAAATTAATCAAACATACTAATAACATAATTATTAAGACTCCGCCTAATGGATATGGATAAATTTCAGTTTCGGGTATAAATTTTGAAACATTATGTACTGTCTAATGCAACGTAACGCCGCGTAATGTCGTACCAAGGTAGAGAAATGATATTTTTTATATTGTATATAATGATGTACATAACACGGAGTGAAATTTAACATGCAGTAACTCAAATTACAAGGAAAGTGAAGAGCTTATCTTAACTCCAAGTTTGCTTTAACTCATCTTCTTTATGCAGGATGAGTATAATAAAGCTTTAATATAAAATTAATACAAAACTAACTACTACAAGGCCTCGTAAATCATAACCTATGTCTCCATATCTACAATTTTACAAGTGAAGTTATTTAACATAATAAATCACAGAACACGACTCTATAGTTAAAACCCAAACGTTTAAGAGCTAACACATAAATCCCGTCAAACGCTTACAATATTCAAGTTCACATCGTCATACGATAACAGTTACATGCTTTTACTAAACAGGGATGCTATAAATTGTGAATTAATAGGCATTTCCTTTCTTTTATATATTATGCAAGTTTATCGTTTAAGTGTCACAGTGGAAGAGCGTATGAATATGAATTCAAGGATTGTGGGTTCGATTTCCCAGTAGAAAAATAATTATCTTTTTTATGTTTATGCCCGATTGTATGGCTTGTTATATGTAATGTTGAATGCAGACATTTAAAAAACAGAGTTTCTAACTCTAAATTCTTGAAAGATCAGGTGATTTTATTTCATACATAAGACATTGTCAAGGACGAATTTTTATCAAAGCACTAAAGGTTGAAACCAGCTGGTAAAAAAAATACTATTAAGGAATTATTTAAATTATCTCTGCGATATCTTATACGATAATTTAATATTTTTACGCAAAAATATGTGTATTCTAATAAAAACTAGTGTAATAACGAGCTTATTAATATATATATATATATATATATATATATATATATATATATATATATATATATATATATATATATATATATATATATATATATATATATATATATATATATATATATATATATATATATATATATATATATATATATATATATATATATATATATATTTATATATATATATATATATATATATATATATATATATATATATATATATATATATATATATATATATATATATTAATAAGCTATAATCGCGAAAACCGAATTATATATCTTCAATTTCGTCCTTCTGACATCACTGTAGAAATTAAATATTTGTCATCTCAATAACAAAATTACTCAAGTACCAGAATGTTAAAATGAAGATAATTTGTTTCCCTAAATGCGAATTGATCCTACAGCTATCGCCTTTACAACCTCGCCTCTAAACCACTATCACTACGTAACAATACCTTCAATGTATAATACTGTATCAATATTAAACCACTTGCCAAATACATTATGCAATACATCTGATAAGAAGAAATTAATAGACAAGTTCAAAGATAATTTCATAGATTCATATCTGTCACCCGCTATACTGTAATTAGTAGACTGAATGGCAACTTCGTTATCTAAAAGATAATATAACTTATTTACTCATTGAAATAATATAAAGCATGTTTAGATTGCTTTGCTATTAGAAAGCAAGGTCGTGTGATAATGGTACCTACGTAGTACAGCTTCGGTTATATGATTTAATATATAATTATTGGTGCAATTTTAGAACTAGATCGCTTGTAGGACAATAGATATTAAATATCAACTAAATAAAAAAGCTTACTTCTAGTTAAGATTATTTGAGAGCTTATAACTGACTGACTGTTAATTCAAGTTGCAGTGTAAACATATTATTATCACTGAGACTTTAAGTATCTATGAGTGAAAAAATAGTTAACATCATTTAAATTATTTCTTAAAAGTTATTTCTGTATATTTCAATACAATATTCACCTTAACTGTCAGATATTCAAACTTGTATTTCGCATACCATTTTATTAGCAAAAAAAAAGTGCAGCCATAAGAACTTTTAAATCTTTAATACATAAAACACTTCTTTTTATTTACGCTCTAAGTTACGAACAGTAAGGAATTTTCGCTTAATCTTATAATTTGTGACGCTAAAACCAGACCCGTATGATCCAGATAAGCAAGACAAAGCGGATACTTGCATGAGAACTGGACCACTAACCGATATTAGTATATTTTGTATTTAGAAATTTCATACATTTCCCTAATTTAATACTATTTGCATTAAACGGCTTAATTACTTTTATCAGATAGATATTTATAATAAATTAATATGACAGGTACATTTTGAAGGTGAACTGGTTTTGGTTTATGACATTAAAGGCCGTAATTTCAAGTTTGATATACTTCATTCTTACATAATGCCATCTAAAGCACAGATAGTAATATGAAATACGCTATACTTTTTAATAATATCTATCGATTTTGTTTAAAATCCACTGTCTATTGAACACACAACATATTATGTACTTTGTTTTTTTTATACAAGAATTTTGTTATAGAAGCTTCAAGTAACAATTATTTTCAATTATAATTTTCGTTACGTTATAAAAAATACGTTGTTAATTTACACTTTTTCCGTAGAATAGGATACATGGGAACCTTATCGCACGCTGTTTTTCTTAGGGTATTATCATTCCCCACTCTTGCAAATAAATTAAGACTTTGTGTCGGCGGAACTGAACGCTGTGTTTTACAATCAGAATGGAGTCATGAAAATATTTGATTCCCTTCAGTAGGAATTACCGTAGCGTTTACAATCACACCCTTGTGCTTGATTTAATTATTGAAAGTGCGTTGATCCTGAGTGAGACAAACTACAATCTAGTTTATAATCAGAAATTATTTATTCCAATGCGGTATAATATTGTTAACATTTTTATTCCATATAATTTACAGCTTTGACTCGTATAATAATTAATATAAACAAAACCCCCAACCAAATGACACGAGCAGGTGTTAATAATGAATTAATCAAATATCTATTCATGACATGAAACGTTTCATTTGATTTTGAATAAACTAATGTTGCTTGTATATTTGGAATTAATTAATTTTAATAGCGAATGATGATTATTTAGTATTTAACCCGACGTTTCGAACACTTTACAGTAGTCCGTGGTCACGGGTAGACTGGAGTGGCATTTGTCTGTCAGTTGATATAATTATTATATCAAACTACCGCAAACGATTCCTTAATTGCCTCGCGTACTGCCCTGGATTCTTGCAGAATGAGCTAACTGTATCTGGTCCTCTGGTGTGGTGTGCTGGGGATTTTAAATTTTTTAATAGTGGGTCCCAGGTGGTGGAAAGTTTCCAACCATCTTCTCTATTGAAATTAGGATGTTTTTGTATTTCAATAGCCTCGCGGATCATTCTAGGGATATATCTATTCTCCCTAGCGAGTATGTGGGGTTTATCAAACCTGATGTAAGGGTTGGATTTGTTCGATGTATGCTCACACACAGCTGACTTTGATACATGCCCATTCTTGACATCGGAGATGTGTTCCTTCACCCTAACACCGATGCATCTCTTTGTTTGACCTATATATGATAAGCCACAGTCACAATCAAGTTTGTATACTCCTGCACACTGCAAAGGAATATTACTCTTCACTGGTCTCAAGAATTGGGTCACTTTCTTGTTAGGCTTGAAAATAGTTTTAATAGAAGCTCTTCTTAAGATGTTGCCGATCCTGTCTGTAACACCCTTTACATATGGTAAAAGTGCTGGTTGCCTCTCAACTGTGGGTGGCTTGTTGGTCTTCTGACAATGCTGGCGGGGAACTGGCAGCTTGTTCTGATGAAGAGCAGTCTTCACCTGTCGAAGCTCGTCCCCTAGGTGTTCAGCATCGCAGAGGTGGTGGGCTCTCTGAAACAAAGATTTGCCAACGGTAGATAACTGTGTAGGGTGGTGGTGAGATTCACCATTGAGGTATCTATTGGTGTGCGTGGGTTTCCTATATACTGTGTGGCCTATTGTGCCATTAGAATTCTTTATGACTAAAACATCAAGGAAAGCTAAAGAATTATTTGCCTGTAATTCCATTGTAAACTGAATATTATTATTAATAGAATTAAGGTGGTTTAAGAATATATAAACACTGTCCGTAGGTAAAATTGTGAATGTGTCATCTACGTACCGCTTATATATCCTATCAGAAGACCAACAAGCCACCCACAGTTGAGAGGCAACCAGCACTTTTACCATATGTAAAGGGTGTTACAGACAGGATCGGCAACATCTTAAGAAGAGCTTCTATTAAAACTATTTTCAAGCCTAACAAGAAAGTGAGCCAATTCTTGAGACCAGTGAAGAGTAATATTCCTTTGCAGTGTGCAGGTGTATACAAACTTGATTGTGACTGTGGCTTGTCATATATAGGTCAAACAAAGAGAAGCATCGGTGTTAGGGTGAAGGAATTCATCTCCGATGTCAAGAATGGGCATGTATCAAAATCAGCTGTGTGTGAGCATACATCGAACAAATCCAACCATTACATCAGGTTTGATAAACCCCACATACTCGCTAGGGAGAATAGATATATCCCTAGAATGATCCGCGAGGCTATTGAAATACAAAAACATCCTAACTTCAATAGAGAAGATGGTTGGAAACTTTCCACCACCTGGGACCCACTATTAAAAAATTTAAAATCCCCAGCACAACACACTAGAGGACCAGATACAGTTAGCTCATTCTGCAAGAATCCAGGGCAGTACGCGAGGCAATTAAGGAATCGTTGGCGGTAGTTTGATATAATAATTATATCAACTGACAGACAAATGCCACCTCAGTCTACCCGTGACCACGGACTACTGTAAAGTGTTCGAAACGTCGGGTTTCCCAAAAATGTTTACCATTCAATATACGCGATTAATCCGTTTAAAAGTGTTTCATTTAAAATGTATAACAATCGCGAAAATCAAAGACTTTATTATCATAATTTTATAATTTGCTGTCTTCCACTTTTATCTTCCCGGTTGTCAATAAGAATTCCATACTGCCTTATATATGTTATTGGTGCTTTGATAGATCATTTTAAAGGGAGTACAGCGTGAAACTGAGGAGAGGAGGAATATTGGGTTGGGGACTAGCCGTTATTACGAATATATTTTAAAGTTACTACAAATAATAATGAGATAGATTAGATAATTGTCGTATATATATTTAGGAACAGACTTACTAACAGCATTTTACAGATTAAAAAAAATAAAAAAAAAACATTTAAAAAGTCACGATATACTTATAGATAACTTAGAACAAGAATAAGAATTCAAAGAACAAATTCTTAAAACATTCATATTAATAACAATAAAGAAATTCCTCCAAGTGTGCACAATCACGGGACACACATTTGATATTCTTATCTGCTTTATTTCTCGCCGCTGAACCTGTTTCATGGCAGACCAACAATAGCCGCGGGCCTTATACTACTTTATTCTCATGTATAAGTGGCCCAATTGATAGAATGCAGCGATAGCTTTTGATAAAATATTTATTTCAAATATCATAAATAGCGTTGAGAACAACATTACAGAAAAAGAAATCATCAAATGTAAAAATAATTAAAATTGTATAATTTTAAATGCGTTATATTAAAGCGTTAAGAATTTAATTTTAAATATTTTTAACAAACATTCATTCATTTATGCAGGCAAAACCTAATCGGTTTCTACCTACCAAGTATATAAACGCGTAATAAGTTGCCAAATGAGTAAGTTTACTACCTAATGTAGTGCTAAAAAAAGTCCGTTACCATTGAAATACTTTCGTTCCGTACTTTCCAACGAATTCTCGAGGCATTGCATTGTATAAAATGGCAGAACTAAACGGCGCGCTTTACTTTGACACCTGCACGAATAAATAAAAGAATTTAATTTAATATTTTCATTTCTTCCAATCAGATTCAAATTTACAATCTGTCGTGTTTACAATTGCACTTGGCCCCTGAGCTACGACGGCCTAAAAAAATAACTTACTTACTTACTTACTTAGCTTCACGCTATATCCCTAGCGGGGTAGGCAGAGAGAACGGAGCGCCAAACGCTACGGTCTCGGCATACCTCTTTCGCCTCGTCCACTGTCATCAACCTCTTCATACATGCCCTCCGGGGGGTCCTCATGCTTTTTACGTGACCTTCCTCCAGTATCGTCGATACTGTGTTTTCGAAGGTCAACCGAGGTCTCCCCCTCCCTCTCTTACCACTCACTTTTCCTTCATAAATCTTTTTTACCATTCTTTCTTCACTTATTCGCTCGACGTGCCCAAACCACCTGAGCACGTTCTTCTTCATTCTCACTGTGACATCCACGCAAGTACCTGCCATTCTGTGTATTTCTTCATTGGACATGCGATCAGATAAACTGACTCCGCATATCCGACGAAGAGATCGCATCTCTACAGCAATCATCTTTCTTACATTCTTCTTCTGTAATACCCACGTTTCGCTGCCGTATAACAGTGTCGATACGAACACTGCATTGTGTACGGCCAAACGCGCAGCTATGCTGACGTTTCGCCGTCTCAACAATGCAGCTAAGGCACCGTTAACTCTGTTACCGGCAGCAATACGCCTTTCCACATCCATTTCGTATCTACCGTCTCTGCTAAACATACTTCCCAGATATACTACCTCATTCACTTGTTCTAATATCTTATCATTTACACTGACCTTGCAAACTGTTCTTTCTTCATTTCTTTCAAATACCAGAACCTTCGTCTTATTCGCATTCAGGCTTAGACCATTATTCGCGCATCCTTCTTTCAGAGTGGTAACCAATGCCTGCAACTCGCTTTCTGATGATGCAATAAGCACTGCATCATCTGCGTACAGCAGGCAATTTATATTCGAGGTACTTACTTTCACTCCCATGTCACTTTGTCTCACTCCATGAAGACAGCTGTCCAAATACAAATTGAACAACCAAGCTGACATGGTGCAACCTTGTTTAACACCCGATTGGATGTTAAACCAAGGCGACATGCCAGCTCCTACTTGCACGCAGGCTGAGTGATCTCTATAAAGAGACTTTACAGCCTGCAACAAGGTTCCGTTCACATTGTACCGGGGCAGTATCTCCCATAATCTCTTTCTTACAACCCTGTCAAACGCCTTTTCCAAGTCCACAAAAGCACAGAAAACTTTTTGGTTTACTGCCAAAAATTTTTCCGTAATCATGCGGAGGGAAAAGATCTGATCCATACAACCTCTTCTAGGTCTAAAGCCTCCCTGGGCCTCCCACAACAGCCTTTCAGATCTATCTTGCATTCTTCTCGCTAATATTTTAGCATACACTTTACTACCTAAGCTAATCAAACTAATAGCCCTATAGTTTGCGCAATCTATCTGTGAACCTTTGCTTTTATACAAAGGCACGATGACTGCACCTCGCCAATCGTCTGGGACCTCCCCGGATTTCCAGCATAAATTGCACAACTCCATCTGCTCCCGCTGCCTTACCACATTTCAAACTTCGTATGGCACTCTCAACTTCTTTTATACTGATTTCGCCGTCCGCTACATGAAGACTCAGCGTTTCGCTGTTACTTGAGGCAGAGGCGTCATCACATTCATACATCTCCTTGTAAAATTCCGCCCATCGCTGCAAAACCTGTGGTTGTTCAGTTAAAAGTTCACCGTCTTTCGAAAGCACCCCTTTCATTCTACAGGTTAGCGAGCAACTCCGGGAGCCACTCACTTCTCGCCAGAAAAGCTTTGTGTTTTCCCGAAAGTTGTTCGTTAACCTTTCATCTCTTTCTTTCTCAGAGTTTTCACGCTTCATCTTTATCAGTACTTTCGTTTGGTGTTTTTGCAGCTTATACTCTTTCTTTCTTATCTCTCTCATGCTTTTATCCTTACCCGAGGCTTTATAATCCTGCCATGCTTTCCTCTTTTTTTTTCTAAAAAAATAACATATTCTTAAATATTCAATTTTTCAAAGTCGTCTACTTAGACCACACTTTTAAACAACCCAGGCTATTTGATAGACCCTTTATGTCCTTACAAGGTCTTAAACTATGCATGATTGTGATGCGTCATAACGACCATACTAGTAATCTAATGTCCCGTTAAATTCTAGTTACTTTGGACGTTGTATAGAAAATCTATTAAATTATAAAAGTCAACAAATATATGAGGTTTTATAACAATATTATGCCAATTTGAAAAGATATATTACTTTGCAGGTAATAAACGTTGCATTAAAAGTGACACGATGAACGCACCCTAACACAAAAAAAGAAATTTAAAAATATATTTAATTTATTTATATAATCCTATATCCTACTTTTCCATTTAAGTAATAATTACTACTACTTAGTTATATTAAGAATGATTTCGAATCTCTCTTAACCATTAGTACCAAAATATCTAATATATATATAGTGGAATTTTATATTCGTCTATCTAAAGAATTATATAGTCAGAAAAACAAAATATGTATTAGAAACTACATCTTATTATAGCTTAGTGCGCGTCATTTTATTTTGCAGCCATTCATTTCAGTTAATGAGAACTAAATTATCGGTTGCTTTATGCGGCCATTCTTGTGAAATCACAACGTGAGTACAAAGGCACAGAAATATTATTCTTAATAGCTATTTATTTATTCAAAGACTTTTATCGTTTTGAAGTTTTCGTTTAACTTTCATTAATGCGACAGGTTAAGCAGGTTAAGGTTCTGTCTCGACTCGTCGAAATGATATATTTAATATTTTTATACCTTCACTCTGGTGATAAATTAAACGTGGCGCTAAACTTCGCCAAGTTTCCTTTGCCAACGCTGCAAAGAGCGGGATACTGAAAAATAACTAATATTTTTATACTGATAGTAAGTACTGTAAAACAAAGCGCAGCGTTGAATTCTGCCAATCAACACGCAATGTCTCGAAATGGGAAGGCGAAAAGTGGGAAATGGAAGTGGAATGGAGTGTCTTATCACTAGGTTCCCAAGTTTCCTCTGTCTACCCTAATATGTGCAAGATACAACGTGAAGTTGAAATAAAAGAGTACAGTTATGTTCACTATTTGTCGAGAGACTTAAAAAATGGGACAAATTTTTATACAAATATTATTCTCTTATTAATATTTAAATCTTATTCACAAAAATCGTTATCGTTCAAACGTAACCTTTAGATAAAAATATGCACTGTGTATAAACTAAATACAATAAAGTCCTCCGTATTAAACAGCTGTTCATATTCATATTTTAAAAGATTTTAAAATTTTAGCCTTTAACTGTTTTCCAACAATGGGATGGCATCTGGTGGTCAGCCTCCAGCACAGGGTCTCAGCCATCAACGTACATTTTAAAGTAATTGACCAGTTATTTGGTCGGCCTTAGGCGGAAACTGTCGCGACTAACCGTATGTCGCTTACTAATAAATATTATATGGAATTATTGTGCCTTGTGGGATATGATGGAATGTTTAAATTATGTTTTTGATAATGGCGGGTATTTAGTGTACTTTCTGTACTGATATTTCGAGATACTGCAGTTTTCGTGACAGGGTAACATTAACGTTATAACTATGTGAATAAGCAAGTTTTAAAGAATTGAGATAAGTTCACGATGTGATATTTACACTCTGCTCAGGTTATTGGAAATACCTTTTGGTTTAATATTTTCATTTCTTCACTTTGGTAACAAGGCAAAGGGCGGCGTTGAGTTCCGCCACTGGACTTGGCCAAAAGTAGAGAATGGATTGGAGTGTTCTGACTATATGTTCCAAAGTTCTCGCTGCCTACACTGACATTTGCGATATACAGTGTGAAACTGAGTAAAGAACAAAAATCTATAGCAAGTTTTACTGTAATAATACTTGTAGCACTTGGCGAAAAAAGGGTGTTTCTTTAGTTTTGTTTTTAAAACCTATACATTTTTTTCCATATCTATTCGATTGCCAGCCAGCTGTCGGTAGCTTTGTGCCTACTTTAACTCGAACTTTCTGTGTTGTGACAATCAATTACTCAGTGGTCCGATGTTACCAAACTACATTAGTATCAATCAATGTCGCATTAATTAGATCTGATACGCCCACCGACGTGTATGTAGGCTAATACAACGTACATGTAATGACAACATTTTTTTTGTTTTAACTTGTAACACTTTTTTATCCTGTCGACTAATTAGATAAAATATATATGTAAATGAACGTAATGAACGTAATTTCTTAAAAAATAAAGAACGAAAGACATAAAAACATCTGACTTCTGGACAAACAAGAAGATCCAAATTTTGATCTGTAAAGCAAAAAACAAAACGGTTGGTGTAAATTCTACGAGTGTAACAATGAAAAAAAAGATTTAGCACGTTTATATTCCAATTTGTGCTCTCTTACTTACTTACTTATTTACTTAGCTTCACGCTATATCCCTAGCGGGGTAGGCAGAGAGAACGGAGCGCGAAACGCTACGGTCTCGGCATACCTCTTTCGCCTCGTCCACTGTCATCAACCTCTTCATACATGCCCGTGACTGTAAACGGCGAACAGTAGACAGCGTTGACTCCCATTCCCAATTTAAATTTTAAATATTTTCGTTTTCTTCGTCTCGGTACGAAGGCAAAATGCGGTGTTGAGTACTGCTATTCAGCATGTACCTAATGCCTCAACAATTCAGTGAAAAGCGGGGAACAAGGATATTCAAATGAGAATGTATAGTCTTAACCATTATAACCACCACTTACCCTATTATGCAATCTACTTACCAAGATCAAAATATTTTCTCATTTTTTACTTATAATAGTAACAAATAAATCAAATGTTATATTTGCACTTATATTTAAAGCGAGACAACTGTTGCTTTGTTTATAGACAGATTCAGTGCTAACAAACCAATTAAATTGCTCGAATAATAAGCTTTACTACAGTTTGAATAATTGAACACCTCTTAGAACGTCGATCTCAATTTAGAAATCAAGAAAGGCAATTGTTTGATCAATCAGCTTAAACAGTTATGCTATTTCGAAAATGATTGTAAACATAAATAACAAGAAATTAATAAAAGAAATGTCACAGTATTATTACTGTGTCAATAATATTTTTATTTTCTCGATCTGGAGATGAACAAAGCGTGGGGTTGAGTTACGCGACTCGACAGTACCTCGAGAATATAAAGAGAATTTTCTTAGTAGAAACAGACTATCTTACCACAAAGTTTCCAGATGTCAGAAATTAAGAACTAAAAGTGCCTAAAAATAATATTATACTAAAATATTTACAATGTTATTATATTCACAAAGGCAATGATCGTGGAATCGATTATCACTTAGGCGAATAAATTATTTTCAATTTTCAGCTCGTATAACACAAAACGGGCGTTAAATTCTTATACTTTGTTATTCTAATTCTTATGTTTTTATAGCAAGTAGAAAATGGAGAAAAATCTTGACTTTTCTCTTCTATCCTGTAATGTGAGAAAAGGAAGCAAGTTGAAATAAAAAAACAATTTATATTATTATTATAAAAATATTACATACTTAGATACTTTCGTAAAAACGTGAATCTATAAACTGTTATAATTGACACATTAAATCTGATTTACCTAAAATGAAGAACTAATTATGTAAGAAGATGATAATGAAAGTCTTCATAACCATATTTTGTCATTCTTAATTTAAGTGATGTAATACGTAGTTAATGTATCATCCACATCATCTGGATACGTGGCCCTCCACTACTTTGCGGTTTCATAGGAATTTCCTTCAACGCGCCACGCATCTCTGATACGACCTACCCACGACAGTATTTCCAGGTCAATACGACATGGTTACCTTCAAAAAGCGCGTCTACTTGCACCTCAAAGGACCTGTAGCTCCTCTGGTGTTACACAGGGCCGTGGGCGACGGTGATTTATTAAGATACCTTTATTATTATTACTTCATTTCTCCACTTTCCTTCGATACTGAGGCATTGCGTATTAAGTGGCGGAACTTAATGCCGTGGTTTGTCTTCTTAAAAGTACGAAAAAAAAGAATTGAATACTACATTGAAGATTTAATTTGGGACGTGTCGTGGCGCAGCGGCACAAGCGTGTCACTACCGAGAGGTTATGGGTTTGATTTCCACTAGAGGAAATGAAATATTTAATATTTTCAATTTAAATAATAATTGTTTTCATTTCTTCGCTCTGGTACAAGGCAAAACGCGTCATTAAGTTTCGCCACTCAACATGCAATGCCTCAAATGCAGTGGAAAATGGGATGAAGTGTCTTAACACTAGGTTCCCAAGTTCCCTCTGCCTCATGTGCGGGATAGAGCGTGAAGCTGAGTTATTTTTAAATTCGGCGAGTAGGGATAGAACCCACAATTTATCACATTTACAATTGCGCTCTTTTGCTTCTGCATCATGACGGGCCTCAACTTTGTTTAGCGTTATTTGTTATAATATTAATATTTAGATACAAGTTTGTAGGTATGGAGTTTTAAGGGTTACTCTCGAAAGTTTCAATTCAAAGGATTCCCAAATCTCCGTCCGTTCTAACATTTCATATATCAAATTAAGATAGGGTCTTTGAAGTTCCTTTTCGCAACGAAGCAAAGTTTCGCAAAGGAGCTAGATTTTTACTGCGTCTCGAACAATGGACGTGTTTTGAAGAATTAACTCATGGATTAATTAACATATTCACGGAGCGTATCTAATTACCCTCCCTTTAATTAAAACTTTAAGCCTCACGCTTTATTTGCTTCCGTTGGATTGAAAGGGCTGCCGTATTTACGAGCGAATGTTATAACGAAAAATGAACTCAAAGAAGCGATACTGTAAATATCAGAATGTAGTTTCAATATTTACGTAGAAATAAAAAAAAAACACATGTGGTAACCTAAGTGACTGGCCTATTAAAGGCAGGTTAAATTCATTTTCTTAACGTAAGCATATGCAGTTATATTGAATAAAGTAAGAAATTGAACGGCTAGCAAAACAAAAATATGGTGTCGAAAGAATTAAGTAAATATTTAATAAAGTGAAATGATGAGTGCCAATTTTATTTATGAAATAGATAACATTGACTGTAAACATATTCCAATGGGCTATACGTAAATGATGTGCAAAATGGTTATTTTTTATTCATTAATGGCTATCTAATAAATTATAGGAAAAAAAAATATATGTTATTGGAAATATTCTCATACGAGCATTCACTTAATGGAATGAACAGTTAATAAGAAAAATATTTTTTGTCTTTTATTTTGTTGCATTCTTACTTCTTATGAAATTTAACTCAGCTTCACGCTGTATCCATGTATGCACATGGCAGGATAGGTAGAGAGAATTTGGTAAACTACATTTAAGACACTCCGTTCGATTTTCGTTACCCACTTTCCACCGAATTTGTAACATTGCGTGTTGAGTGGCGGAAGTCAACGCCGCGCTTTGCCTTGTTACCAGAGCGAAGAAAAGAAAACATTAAATATTAAATTTGAAAATACTAAATATTTCAGTCCCTTGAGTGGGGATCGAACCCACAACCTGTTGTTTACAGTCACACGCTTCTGCCGCTGCGCCATGACAGGCCTATGAGTACTATTTTTTTAATAAAATTTAATTTCAATTAATATTTTACATTATGTTTTTAGCTTCACGCTGTATCCCGCATTTAGCAAGGTAGGCATAATGTCCCTGAAACTTAAAGTTCAAACATGCCGCTCCTTTAAGGCACTTCCGGTCTTACCTAAAGTAACTTTCCGGCCTAAGGTACAGCGGTGGAACTTAACGCCGCATACTTCGAGTGGGAATGGAATCCACAACCTGCATGTTTACACATGTGCATCTTTTCACCACATCAGGTTCAATATTTTGTCTGTCAGTTATTGAGACCTGCAACAAATGTGAGTTGCGATTTCTATTAGGTAAAATTAAATAACCCTTCGGTGAAAATTAGACACAATGCAACATTGATCACTCAGTACACAATGTTGTTTGATATTGTGGATTTATTATACACGTTCTATCCAAAAATATTTATTTATAAAGAAAATACTTTCTTCACGCTGGTAACAAAACGCGGCGATGAGCTCCGCCACTCAACTTGCTTAACATTTGATTTCCAAGATTCCATAGCCTACCCTGGCAGGGTCTGCAGTTCAAATCAAATCAAATAGAAATTGATCAGAAATTAAGATTTTATTATTTTTTCGCATTAATTTAAGTCACATAGATAGGTAAGGTGTCATTTCGCCATATCGCTTACACAGTACGGTTATTACTTGCCTACTATCTCTATTATAACATTAGGGGCATTAGTAGCAGATAGACAAAGATACTGGCATATCGAATATCAGATGTAAACTGTGTTGGGACAGGTTAACAACCTACGGCTGCATTCCGTTCACTGGTTTAATGATAGAATATTATATAGAGCTGATGATATTATTTTAGATATATTTTCTTAAGTTAAGCACATAGAATTACTTATTGCTACTTACACTAAATTTTGGCTATGAATTTATATTTCACTTGTTTTTTTTTTCGAGATGTTCAATATATTTTCTTACACAAGATTATTAGTTAATACTGAATACGAAACGACAATCACGACTACGATCATCGACAAATTTGTTCAACTAAATTCTTTCATTTTTTATTCTTATCAATAGGATGTGATAATAGAAAAAAGTTTTAAAAAAATCCCTCTAAATACTACATTAACCATAAAACAACATATCACAAAATAATTATAATTTATTTCTACCACAAAATTAACAAAAAAAGGATTTTCTTCCAAATATTAGCAGCTCTACATAATTTAATTATACCAAAAGGTCCTATATAGATAATATTGAAGTAGAACGATGTTTACTGGCTATTAAAGGTGAATGCGATTCAATTCCACCGTCGTGTTCGTCGGTAACGAAGTTTGTGCTGGCTGGTGATAATGAAACGACGGTGACTTGCCGATAATAAGATGCGTATATTAGTGGAGTCCGTAAGGAGCTTTTGAACACACTATTCTATAGTATAGTACTTGTTGTGGCGTAATGGTTTCGTTACAATGTATTGGGTAAGGAAGTAATTTTAGCTTTAGGCTTATTACCTGCTGTATGAAAGTTTTAATTAGATGGTTCAAATTATTGGTGTATTTAGAAGTATGTATTTTAAGATAACAATATATATTTAGGCCATACATGGCAGGATAGGTAGAGGGAACCGAGTATTAAGATATTCCATTCTGTTTTCCACTTTTCACTGGATTTAAGGCATTGTGTGCTGAGTGGCGGAACTTAACGCCCCACTTTGCCTTGTTACCAGAGCAAAAAAAGGATTTATATTTAATTTGAAAATATTAAATATTTCAGTCCCTCGAGTGGGGTTCGAACCCACAACCTGTCACGTGTGTAGTTAAACGCACACACCCCTTCCGCCACGAAAGCCTTTAAGTTAAACATATATTTACATAAAATAATATAAGACAGCGTAGCATTTAGAAATTAACTATCTATATCAGAAACTAGCGACGTGATCACGATTCACCCACTTGAGTTACACAAATATTTAAATCTTATTAACTCTAAGTAATCTTAACAACTCTCGTCTTCTAACAATAATACAATTTTAAACCAATATCTATTGAAAACTAAACGTTTTAATTAAGATACGAACCTCGAATCCACATATCGATCACTTACAATTACTGTATTATAAGTATAGATTAACTACACTAATTATAGCAGTTTCGCGCAAGCGTATGTTAGACAAAATGTGTTGATGGCTTCAACTCTCAAAAAAGACATATCAAGACAAAAGGCTCTAAGACTTATATATTTTTCAGTTTAACGTCTATCTCGCTCATATCAAAGTAGGAAAAGTAAGTTGGGAACTTAGTGTTATGACACTCCACACGTACAATTTCCCTAAACAACACTTATTTTCCCCGTTTTCCGCCAAATTTTTAAGATATTGCGTAATGAATTGCAAATCTCAACACCGTTCATTGCGTTACCAGCTCGTTACCAGCGCGACGAAATGATAATATTAAACATTTCATTTTGTACAATTAAAATATTTTATTTCTTGTAGTCATACACTATGTTTCTCACTTTATATTACGTATTTTGCAACAAAGTAGTTTGTCCTTTCTAATTTTAAAAGTTACAAGTTTATTTTAGTCAGTTCAAGTTTCTCAGACAGTTAGGCAGTTCAACTGACTCAGGTGGTCCAGTTACAAAATACCCCTTGTCCGGTCTATTTTAGCGAGCAGCTGTCGCGAAACCGGTATTACTCGTAGCTTAGAAATGTTGGAGAGGCCATCGAATACATCGTTGTTTTTTATAAGACATAAAATGTGAAAAAGATTGGAATGATATGTTATAATTTTAAAATAAAGTGCTTTAAAATATATGAATGATTTTTTATAATTTATAATTTATACGTATTGAGTGACAGAACTCAATGTTGCGCTTTTCCTTTTTACCAGAGCGAAGAAATATAAATATTAAATATTTTGTTACCTCAAATGGAAAGCGAACCAACATCCTATCGCGGTTATAGCCACAGGCCCCTGCACCACGACGGGCCACAAATATTATTTCTTAAGTCACGCCACTTCTACCTTTTTTATGTTCAATATTTAAAGCACGCAATATGTTTTATACCGACCATGTTGTATTAAATACATAATTTCATATAAATCGTTCGTAAATATTAGTGTCATGTCTATTTGCGCGATTTAGAGTTATCGAAACCATTTCCATAATTTAATGTGTTTATCTCTTATGTTTATCTTGTTTTGTGTCATTTGAATACATGTGTTAGTTTTGATAAACACTTGATATTTTTAACACTTTTTATATAATGTAATGTTTTGTATTATCGTAATATATTTTTGAAGTAGGCGATGGAATATAAGGGGACTTTAATTTCCAACTTTAATATAATTCATATAAGGACCTCATTTCGATTTCTTGAGGTAACTGTAAATGTTTATTTTTTATAAAGCTAAAAAAGGCTTATTATTGTCTTTGATTTTCGCAATTGTCACGCATTTTAAATGAAACACTTTTATCCGGATTAATCCCGTATATTGAGTGGTAAACATTTTTGCAATCCCGACGTTTCGTACACTTTATAGTAGTCCATGGTCACGGGTACACTGAGGTGGCATTTGTCTGTCATTTGATATAATTATTATATCAAACTATCGCCAACGATTTCTTAATTGCCTCGCGTATTGTCACAGTCAGGTCCAGCAACCGAGACTACAGCCTATCAGACCAGTACCACGAAGTTAATAAATAATAATGCGTATATCATAAATTATAGTTCTCTAGTTTGTTCCATATTATAGAAATAAATAAACAATATATAAAATTTATTAAAAATGAATAATGACAAGGTACCAATGCTATTTAGATCTTTTCTATCCACTCAAGGCGAAAAATAACTATACTTATAATATTTTGTAAGGGATTCTAATTATTTTAAAATAATATTCAATAAAAACTCAATATATAATAGTTATAAAATCTAACAAAATAAAAATGTCAGTTGTTAAGTTATATAAATAATACAATTAAGAATTTGTTTATCAACATTATAAAACACAAATTAGTCTATGAACTTTGAAGCAAGCAATTAAAGCTTTCACTGGATAAGTAAATATTTTCCTTTTACCTTGTAAGCCATTTATGACTCTTCTAAGGCTTAATTAAACCTCTTTGAAGTTCAATCTGTAACTTGAGTACCAGTAATTGCTCCTGAGATATTTCGATAATATTATTTGTAAGTTTAATTTAAAATTGTAATGATCACCGCAAAGCAATCATGGATTTAAGAAATCCATTCCATTTGGAAATACTAATCTTTGCTTCCTAGTTTTAAATTGTTTTGTTTACTTTTATTTATTTATTTATTTTTGAGGAGTCATATTATATATGGTACATATTTAGAAGAATCCGTAGAATAGGCAAAGGGAAGGAAAGTATTAAATACGACAATTTTTAAAAGCAAATATGGACACAAATTAAAAAAAATAACCCTTCTTAAATTATCAACATTTTATTTCTAAAGAAACTTAAATAATATTCCTATAGCTCAGCCGGGGGTTGCCGCATGGGGGTAGCTTGTATAGATAACATAACATATATTGCTTTCTAACATAGGCACAAACTTAGGCAATATTACTTTTAAATGTATATACATTTGAATAAAATTTTGTTTTAGAATAATTATTATTTATGTATTTACTTAGAAACTAATATCAGATAAACTAAGAATATACAGCCTCCCATAAGCATGTCGCTGCACTCCCCTAATAAAAGCTACTATATTGTTAAACACACATTTTATTAGACCACATGCTAACAATCATTCATGTACCTATAAACATCAAATAACAGTAAACCCAACATTTAATCTTTAGCCTTCATGCTCTGTGGCTTTCATATTATCACCACTTGGTCTTAAGCTTGGCAAAATGAAACAATTCATCACGCAACTACAGCCCACATAACTTGGTTTTAAAGGCGATATTTGCTTGAATTTCAAGAAGTATTTAATGTGTACATCGCGACGTTATTATATAAGGCACGAATGCCTCCCTTTCTTTAATAAATGAGGCTAATTAATCTATGGCAACTGTCATGCTGAAGAATAATCAGAAAGCCCCTTCGAATAATTGCTTTGTAAAATCATCAGTTGAAGTAGGCATCAACCGTCGCTTAAATGGACTGAGCCTATTAGTTATTTGTCACTTTTTAATGTATCACACTTACTCTAGTCCTCGTTACTACCGGTTAAAAGTAATATATTTTTAACTTTCATTACCATTTATTATATAAGAATTTGATTTAAGGCTTTGGAGAGTCAGAATGAAACGTAATAATGTTCAATATCATTGAATTTCTAGTAAATGTATTAAAATATTTTAGTAGTTTCATTTATAATAGATAATATACTATCTTCTAAATTTGTAGATAGTTGATTGCATGAAACAGTACAAGAGTGGTGAAACTCAAAGCCTTGCTTTGCCTTGCTACTAGAGCGAGATAATGAAAATATCAAATATTTCATTTTCTCAAGTGGAAATCGAGTCCATTATTGATCACGCTTATTGTCTCGCTAGTGTCTCAACGCCATGATTGGCTTTTAAGAAAAGTATGCTTTTAAATTATATTACATTTAAATTAAATAAATTAGAAATTAAAACTAAAATATCTTGTAACTTTTCAAAATAAATACAAAAAATCTTACTTCATAGTTAATCTTGTTTTGAGCTAAATGAAATTTGTAACGGTTTTCTTCTCGCTCGAAGAATACTTTATGCTATTCCATTTGGTAATATGACGGATTTCACATAGCAATAACCTTAAGTTAGGATATTTATAATTAAAATTTAAAATATATAAGATGATTAATATTATTTTATTAACTCAAATAGAGATCGAATCTATTACCATCACGAATTCATAAAACTTTACCAAAACAGCATAGATATTAATATTTGAAGTGTTAATTTATATTTAGGAAATAAAATTAAAAAAAAAAAATACATAGACTGATTTCAAGACAGGTAGGTTGAAATCTCGCTATGTTAAACGTTTGTAAATATATTATAGTTTTTTTTTTTTCAGCTTTACACTGTATCCCGCACATAACATGGAAGGCAGAAGGAGCTCGGGAACCTAGTGTTAAGACACTCCGTTCTGTTCCCCAAGTGGAGAAAGTTCCGCCAATTTTCAAGGCATTGCGTTTTGAGAGCAGAGCGAAGAAACGAAAGTTCTAAATATTTTATATCCACGAGTCGAGATCGAACCCACGACCTGTAGCGCTGACAGTCAGACGATTGTTCCCCTGCGCTACATCAGGCTTCATTGTTAAACAATACCATACAATAAGTGCGAACGCGACGACTATGAGTATGATTCCAAATAGAGAAATTAGTATATTTAACTGTATTATTTTTTCTGTAATAAAAGTTAATACGTGGTATTGCGTTCAAAAGGGAAATAAATTAAATATGTCACAAAATTACGACAAAGTGGGCTCTTAATTCCAAGTTCCTTTTGCCTGCCTAATTATGTAATTTTTTTTTGTTATTTTTTTGTTTTGTTCTGTATTTTAAACGTATACAGTAAGGAAATCACATACAAACCGTACAGCATTCTTTACATTATGTTAATTAAAGTAGCTATCTTATTTGAATTCACCAAGTGATAAATTAGGTTAAGTTCAACAAAAAGGATTTATTTCAAAGTGAATGTCACGCAAAATTAAGGATATTCAGTGAGCAGTTTACCCACGTTTCTTGTACGGTTCAAAGGATGGATTCTCAGCTAAATGTATGGCGCCCGAAGAAATTTATAAGGAAAAGCTTTTTTATATATAAGGTTAAAATAAGCGATTTTAACTGAAAAGGAGTTGGAAAACATTTTATTAACCAATATATTATATATGCCTTGTATATTTTTTGATTTTTTTGTAAATCAGTATTACGATAATGTTATGTTCCCAAGCTCCTTCTATTTACCCTGCTATATGCAATGAATAACGCAATATTAGGTGAAAAACCATAATAAAAAAGAATAAAATCTAGCATATAAAATATTATTCGTTGTAAACTAATTAATTTTATTATTACACGTCTACCTAAAATTGTTTTTTATTTTTAAAGGCCCACGCTGTTTCCAGCAAACGTCAGTCTTTACTGACGTTTGACAGAGATTCCTTTATTTCCTCTTTAAGTTTTGTTTTGTTACCAGAGCGATTCGAATCTATAACCGACGCTGCACCAACGGTCATAATAATAATTGAGGCCACAGATATGTAGATTATCAATAAAATTTTATTGGTTTTACTAAACTTAAATTTTAAAATTTTTAAAAAGCGTATAAAAATTTTGAACGAAGCAGGATTTGAACCCGCGCCTCTGGAATACCGTTCCAGCGCTCTGACCAACTAAGCCATTCGTTCTCACCAAGCTCAGTCGAAATTGTTATACGCTTGTTACAACTTATTTATGTTGTTAGCATCTCTGTAGGGAGATTTTTACAAATTTCCGCTACCCAAAGACAACTCGTAAGAATTATCGTTTGGCAAGAGAGAATACTATTTATTTTAATATTTTTACTATGTTTTAAAGTGTTATTCCACACTTAGGACAGAAAATACTAAACTTAAATTTTAAAATTTTTAAAAAGCGTATAAAAATTTTGAAGCGTATAAAAAAGCGTATAAAAATTTTGAGACCTGTCGTGGCGCAGCGGCACAAGAGTGTGACTGTAACCGACAGGTTCTGGGTTCGATCCCCAGTCGAGGAAGTGAAATACTTAATATTTTCAATTTAAATATTCAATGTTTCATTTCTTCGCTCTGGTAATAAGGCTAAGCGCAGCGTTGAGTTCCGCCACTCAACACGCAATGCCTCAAATTCGGCGGAAAGTGGGGAACAGAAGTGGAACGGAGTGTCTTTACACTAGGTTCCCGGGTTCCCTCTGCCTACCCTGCCTCGTGCGGGATGCAGCGTGAAGATGAATGAGTGAGTAAAAATTTTGAACGAAGCAGGATTTGAACCCGCGCCTCTGGAATACCGTTTAAAATATAAAATTTTTATACGCTTTTTAAAAATTTTAAAATTTAAGTTTAGTATTTTCTGTCCTAAGTGTGGAATAACACTTTAAAACATAATAAAAATAAATCAATAAAATTTTATTGGTTTTATTTTATTCCTTGAACACGTATATTGTAAAGCGTAAAGTTTTTAATCCTTTAATTTATACCCTGAAGAAATATTCAAACCTATTATTGGCTAAAGCTTTGCGATACTAACAATAAATCGACTGGCAATGCGCGTGAGCACTCGTAAATCTCACTGCACAGTATCTGACTTGATAGTTTTCGAGGGCAATATATTTTATGCATCTATTTCGCAGTGTACAACACAACTGAGTTTAGTTATTTATAGATAATTGTAAAAAGTATTAGCATGTTTACTTATTTATTTAAATATGTTACGCAATAAATAAATTATAGGACTTGATGGTACAGTGGGACAGGGTCTATGATCTATGGGCTGGCTGTTGATTTAAGATATTTTTTTTCAGCTTTCTCAAATTTCCTCAGTAAGCATGCAATGTTTTTTAAATTTCGATAGAAAGTAGAGAAAGAAGTCCTAAGACAGTAGATTTTGTTAAAGAAAAAAGCGGGATTTTTTTAAAAAAATATATAATGTTATATGTATCAATCCTGTCACACAAGCGTGTGACTGTAACCGACAGGTTCTGGGTTCGATCCCCACTCAAGGAAATGAAATATTTAATATTTTCAATTTAAAATATTTAATGTTTTTATTTCTTCTCTCTGGTACAAGGCAAAATACGGTGTTAAGTTCCGCCATTCAACACACAGTCAAATTCGGCGGAAAGTGAGGAACGGAAGTGGAGCGGAGTGTCTTAACACTAGGTTCAAGTTCCCTCTGTCTACCCTGCCATGTGCGGGATACAGCGTGAAGCTGATATGATATAAATGTTATAGTTATATTAACCTATTGTCTAATAGCTCTTGTGGTATCTTTAAACTAATACGTGAATTCGGCTAATGGAAACTTTATGTTGCAAAGAGATAAGGTACCCAATATAAAAAATATCATGTAGTCATTAAAACTTCTAAGTTTTAATTCTAATATAAATTGTTTAACATGAATATTTTTCTTGAAGAAATATTTTATAAATAATTTTGCTATCAAATTATGTCGTGTTTCTTTACTTCACCATTTTAGTTAATACTCGCGAACATTTTTTTTATATGTTTCAATCAATGTTATATTCAATATATAAAAATAAAAAGAGCATTTAAAAATAAAAAAAAAAACATTAAAATACATTGGACGGAATAAACGATACCGGTTTATTATGAAACATACCACAGTGAACGTCAAACGTCAGCAGCTCAACGTTGTCGGAACATTTAGATATTAGGCACTAAATGCTAACACGGCTTCTTAGTAATTCCCTTGCAAATACAAACGTGTCACACTAAATATTATTAATTTACGATGCTATGTAAATATCAGCAGTAACGTATTCCGCGAAGAACTTTATTACTCTTCTAGATCAACGATATTTGATACTGGTTTTAAATTATAAGCAAACCATGTCGCTTTTATGGTATTCACTATAAAATTGACATAAAAACTTTTCGGCGGTCGCATTAGTATGGTTAGCCATAAATCTAGACGGTTAGTGTCATCGATACATTATCCGATTAGGATTTGAAGGAATAGATAAGTTAGAAAAATTTAAGATGAAATATGTTGTATATGAATTGTATGAGGCCTGTCGTGGCCAAGCGGCACAAGCGTGTAACTGTAACCAACAGGTTCTGGGTTCGAACCCCAGTCAAGGAAATGAAATATTTAATATTTTCAATTTAAATATTTAATGTTTCATTTCTTCGCTCTGGTACAAGGCAAAACGCGGCGTTGAGTTCCGCCACTCATCACGCAATGCCTCAAATTCGACGAAAAGTGGGGATCAAAAGTGGAATGGATTGTCTTCTCACTAGGTTCCCAAGTTCTCTCTGCCTACCCTGCCATGTGCGGGATACAGCGTGAAGCTGAATGAATTGTATGTATGTGAGAAAAAATCGTTAGGATTGATATCTTTACGAAACTTAGACCCAATTTTTGTTTTCTTATCTGTTATCTTAAACAGCAAAAACTCACAACAAAATTTGATGAGAACGTATGTTTTAGTGACTAGAGCACTTGTGCGGTTTCCAATAGGCACAGGTTCCAGTAGTGTTAACATTAAAATTTTATAAATTTTCTAAATAAGTATTTTTCTTCAAGTAAAAAAAGAAAGAAAGCGAGGCGTAATTGCTGGTATCTTATAATATGATTCTGGAATCCTGGAATGGAATATCAAATACTCAGTCTTTCAGTCCTTGTCTTTAATTGATATATACAAAGCGATCGCGAGAAACGTTTATGATTTATTTTTTTCTCCTAAAGTACATACTTTGCTGCGTAGAAGTCTATACATTACGTCTCTGAAAGAGTGACATTCGTCTTCATATTTATATCCATGACTGTTTCGAGTATCGTTTACATTATTTAGAAATACTGTGCTCTGCTGCTACAAGCTCTGAAAAATTTCAAGAAAAATTTGCTAAAATTGTATAACCATCAATTTTAATTCTGACCAATATCGAAATGAAAAAAAATCACTCCTACTTAATATAGAAGTGTTTTTTTTTTGTTGTTTGAATAACCGATCAGCTATAAGTTTAACATTTAAATTTTTGGTTTGTACTAGCACGTAGGTACCTAAGACATTTTCAATAAACCTAAAATAACTCTACGTTACTGAACAGTGATACCCTATTGAAATCTGTTTAGATTGATTTTTATTGTTGTCAAAGTTACGTCCACTGATTTTCATTATGTTAAAAAGTGAAAGTATTGTATCGTTATAAAATTAACTTTTCATAATTTATAAAGCAAAATTAGTACTTTATTTAGTACTTATCAATTGACTCTAAATAAGTATGTGATACAATTCTCACTGTACTCGTACGTGACGGGAGTTATCTAACCTTCGTTTTAATTGAACATGCAAGCGCTTGACCGATATTCCAGCTGGCTTGTGAAACGAGCAATTTTAGAAGTACCACACTCATAAAACTATTGGTGGAAAATGTGTCAATTTTATTTTTTTCTAACTTTTCTAAACATTGGAAAATTTTCACAATAAATCTAGCAAAAGAACTTAAAAAGATCAGTTATTTGTAACTTTATTAGGTTTTCTAAATGTTTATATTATAAAGTCAGTTTAAAAATGTTGAATGAGTTAACTTTACAAGTTATTTTTCAGTATTTCTCATAAACGTGGTGAAATATATTTCTTATATTATTTAACCTTAATAAATCTCGAATACAAATCATTGTATTGACAATAAGACGATCTTCCATTATGGAAATTAGAAGGCTCAATATGGAATCGGAGAATCTCAACACTAGGTTCCCAGGTTCCCTAAGCCTATCTTGTGTAAGCAAACAAACTACTTACAGATGTTACTGCTATTTCAAATAGCGTTGTTAACTTAGAAGAACTCTAGAAAGTAATAAGTGGACGATCTCACGAAGCTATCGACCATGTTACTTGAGAATTACGTGACAATATATATCTCATTGTTAACCAGACTCTAGAGTAAGTAGTTATCAGGTAAGATGTGCTTTGGAATACGCGATTACGTTATGGAATCCGTTCGATAAGATTCACATTATCAATATAGAAAAAATCCAGTGCTCATTAACTACGTAACATTGGACAAAACTCATCACGATAATTTCCAGAGTTACTATCACAAATTTACATAGTGGTATCTCACCGCATTCCCAGACATTGCCTTAAAAATTTATTCTTACCAAATAATTATAAAAGTAATTCAGGTAAATTTTTACCCGTTAACCGGATATTAAATAAATACCTTCATACATTAATCGGTCGATAAAATCGATGTCTTCAAAAAGATCGAAGTTACCACAACACATAATCCATACATCCTTCGTAAATATATGACACAAAAATATAATGTAATTACTACTGTTGTTGCTCCTGAACTATTTATATTACTTTTTTTTATTAAATATGAAATATGTTATTTTTAAATTCTTATAAGATTTATTGTAATCTTTATATTGTAATTTTCACTTTTTTTTTATTTTGATTGTGATTTTATTTATTACATGTAATATTTTTTACAAAAGTGTAGAACAAAAGAGGAACGGAGTTTGCAGTTACCATGTGCAGGATACAGCATGAAGCTGATATGTTTTGAATTGTAATCTCTCTGAAATATTTTATAAATGCATTTTAGTGATACACACACATATACATGCCTGTTAGTGGCACATGTATCAGAGCATGTCCGATTCACAAATTTTATTTATAAATAAATAAAAATAAAAATTACCTTATCAATTCTAACATAGAGGAACTGACTTTATATTTTTGATTACAGCACGTCAATACACCAACAATCATCAATCAATAAGTCAAAAAAGATTGATGAATAGGTCAGTCCTAATACTAATTCAGTACTGATAATGTGTTTTAGTTGGTAATTTGACACTAAACACGATTGACGTAAACTATAATTAAATATCTTGTCTCAAGTTTTATTTTATTAAAAGTTGTTTTTCATTAGTTAGAAAGCTTTGGTAGCAAATATACACCGAAATATCGCTGCAAATTAGTTTTCACTTAGAGATTAACGAAGTCGGGCTTTAGATGTCTGGGATATGATTATCATAAGGAAATCTATTTAAGTACTTAAGTACTGCGAAATAATTCATTAATTTGTCATATCCTAAATAAGTGAGAAGAAAGTGTGACTACAGTTGTATTAATATATATTAATTAATTACATGTATAAGAAAATTTATAATTTAGTTAAATTGTAAATAAGTATTGGCTTATCAGCAAGATGTCGTATACTCAAGCAAGCCCATTGAGTGCATAATACCGCAACGCTGACTGCACCAGCGGGATTTTAAAAAAAAAATTTTTTTTTCGCTTCACGCTGTATCCCGCACGATGCAGGGTAGGTAGAAGGAACCCGGGAACCTGATGTTGAGACACTCCGTTCCACTTCCGTTTACCACTTTCCGCCGAATTTGAGGCACTGCGTGTTGAGTGGCAGCAGAGCGAAGAAAAGAAACATTAAATATTTAAATTGAAAATATTAAATATTTCATTTCCTCGGCTGGGGATCGAACCTAGAACCTGTCGGTTACAGTCACACTCTTGTGCCACTGCGCCACGACAGGCCTTAAAAGTAAAATTATTATCAAAATTATTTATACATAATATTTAACATTTTCACGGACTACTGTATAGTGTTCGTTCGTACGTCGGGTTTCTAAAACATGTTTAACAATCAATATACGCGATTAATTCGGTTAAAAGTGTTTCATTTAAAATGTGTAACAATCGCGAAAATCAAAGACATTAATAAATACAAAATACGATTGATGTTTTATTAAAAAAAATACGTTTTTTTTTTTACATATCTGTCCACTGCTTTTGTTATTGACTGTACGTACATAATTAGATACTGTTATATGCGTATATAATAAAGATATTTAAGGTTTAACGCTGTAACACTTGTGACGTATTCTACGAAGGTGGAAATTTAATTAATTCGTTTCTATTCCAAAGAAATCGACACCACGACCAATTTACTTTATGAAGTGTCACAAAAATATTTCAGATGTTATCTAAATAAATATATTGTGGATTTATTTCTCGAAAAACCTATTAAAACTGAGATAGAACAGCTAACGGAAATAATATTTATTGTTTTGTTTAAAAGTTAATTCTTAATAGTAGTAATCGTAAAAAATAGCAGGTTATATAGATTTTAAAATTATTCGTATTTTTATTACTTACTATGTATTTTTATACACACTAGTGAGGAAATTATTACATTGTAACAAATGTATCGACATAGCCAAATGACGTATTGCTTAGTGGAGCTGGTGCACATAGAGGGCTTCCAAGAAGCGTGGGTTCGTGTCCCGTCGACAAAACGATTTAGAGTAAATCATTTTTGTTACTGTGAATCTGGCGTGGAGTGGTAACACGATAGTTGTTAGGCAGCGTTGAGTTCTTTCACTTATTTTAAAATTCACCCAGATGGGAACATATTTTAAGGGTAACTAGGTTTCATCCGCCTTCCCCATACACGGGAAAAAATTTAATGCGTGCTTTAATCTATGGTAAACTTTTTAATCATCTCAAAATCATTAAATGCAAAATTCTTTATCTAAATCTCAATTTTTATGAAGGGATATATATTTTCTTTTCTTTCCTTAAGCGTAAAATTGTGAGCAAATATTTAGTAAGTCTATAAATTAGATAATCAATGCAGCTTCTCGAAATGTGTACCTTCGTATCCCAATTCTTGTAAACAGGAAATTGAAATATTATTATTTTATTAGATTTTTTCTACTTTTACTTTCTCACTATTACTATTACAAGTATGTATATCAATATATGTTTCACTATTACACGTAGTATGCATATCAGTGTACGTATATGTGATGTCTTATAACATTTTTAGTATTTTAGCTTTGGTTAGTTTTAGATTTTTTTTAAGTTAATAAAGATCACTGTGTTTTTATATTCTAAAATTTTACAACACATAATTTCTTTTGAGTTAGAATATCTACATTCTGAGAGTACAATATTGCACACTTGGTTCAACATATAAAAGACTGGGGCAAGTTTTTGCCGATTGGCAAGTTGATATGCAAAAATCTAGCAATAAAAAAAAAAACAACATTATTTTTAGCAGATTACATTTCAATAAGATATTCGCAAAAACTAAGAATATGATTATAATAAACATTGCTTCTTCAAGTACCTTGAAGAAGCAATGTTTATTATAATCATATTCTTCATAGCTTCACGCTGTATACCGCAAATAGCCGGGTAGGAAACTTGGAAACCTAATGTTAAGACACCCTTTTCTATTTGCCTCTTTTCGGAAGATAATATTGAATATTTCATTTAATATCATTTCAAGGTATTTATTTGTATTCATGTTTTTTGTATGTACTAATGTATGTAATCATAGCTACGTTAATTGGAAAAAAAAATTAACTAAAGGGTTAATTGTATATATTTTTTTAAAAAATAAGCATAAAATATAAAAACAAAGTTCAAGGTAATTTTTTGCTCTCATTCTACGTTACAAAAACAACATTACTTTTCATTAACCGTCTCCCCTTCGTCCACCCTCAATCGCGTGATATTTACACAAGTAAAATCTATAGACAGTATAGTTAAATTGTTGTCTGTTTCTATGTTTGAAATAATACAAATGACTACATTGAAAATGTAATATAAACTTATTACTTAATAAAATAATATTAAAGATATTTTCTTTATTTTTTGATTCTTCATGCTACGTCTTGCTCATGGCACATTCGAAAACAAAAGGTTATCATCATTATAAGTTATATTATTGTTAATCTACAATCTGTTCATATAGACTAAGAAATCGCGGGATTTTTCGTAATGATCAGGAAAACGGTCATATTGATATTTATGGGTTGCGGGACAGTCCCTTCATATGAATGCACTTGGTCTGTCTGCTCTCAGTGGTTGCGAACTCGAGTTATGGAGCTTGAAAGAAGCTTTATTATTGCGGAAAAAAAACGATCAGGGAAATGGTCAGTTTTGGTACCTATTCAAAGTGTAGCATCTCCGCATGCCACATAACTCGGTCAGACTGATGCTCTAAAATCACCTAACACAATGAATAATACTCATGAGATAGAACAATTTTTGGTGTAGCACCAAAGCTGTAATTCTGCTGGTCTATTAGAGCTCCGCATGAGATACTCCTATTCTTCGATTTTTTTTATAAATAAACAAAAGATAGATATCACAGCCGCCAAAATTTACTTTAAAAGGTCCCCTATTGTCTCATTTTTTGTACTTGTGTTAGGTGTTCTTAACAAATATACGTCATGTTTGCACTAGTAAAACTGTAAAAAGCAACCACTCAGAGCCGGCAGACCAACTCGTTCCACTTGTGGGGTTATAAATGTTCGAATCTGTGTCAAAACTGATCATTTCTCTTATTGCTTTTTTTTGTCCTAAACAATATGGTTGTGATTTTAGAGCATCAAAACTCCTGAATGCAACTACTTAGTTTCAGCAAACCGAGTTATTTGGCATGCGGAGATGCTACACTTTAAATAGGGACCAAAACTGAACATTTCCCTGATCGTTTTTTTCGCAACAATAAAGCTTCTTTCAAACTCCATAATTCGAGTTCGCAACCACTGAGAGCAGACAGACCGAGTACATTTACATGAGGGGACTGACTTGCAACCCATAAATGTCGATATGACCGTTTCCCTGATCGTTACGAAAAATCCTCTTAGTCTAGTAAGTCTAGTAAGAGTAATATATACATTTGCAAACCAAAAAATAATTAAACGAAATAAAACAATGTATATACATACATTAGAATAGAATGTATCTTGTATACAATTAAAGGCCATTCATATAAAATACAGAGACAATAAGAAAAATGTCAAAGTGTTCACACTTCACACGCGAGAAATCTCTTTATCTACTTTGGTGTTTTACATCTTGGATCTCTAGGAGGTGTTTTTATAATTATAGCAGAGCGGCAACGCCACTAACGTCCCTGACAATGTATATTCAAAGCCGTGACAGCTAACCCATTAAGGTAACTTTTACTTTATTACGCAGAAGAAAAAAATAATAAAAAATTTACTAACAATTAATAATATATCGATTTAATTTAACATTATTGTAATAAAAAATGTCGATGCACAAAAACAAGTCATTTATAACTTTTTTCTCATAGAAAGATAACAAATATGCGTGGAAATATAACAAATACAGAACATCTTAGCATTACATTTTGTTATTATTTTATACATTGTAAAGCTTAAAACTCTACAAAAATTGTAAAGAAATATTATTTTTTCTTATCAATAAAAAATCTACCAGCTAGCACTATACTTTTTAGATCCCAACACGTCGAAAGCGTAGGAATTAATGACACTAATAAAACAAATGTGAGACATTCGTTTACACATCCCTGTCTTTATGTCCCATTTAAGACGACATACACTTTTACAGCGGCTCGTAAAACATCGTGCTGCGATACAGATACAAAGCCAATTCAAACGTAATTTTAAATGGCTATCGCTAATTGCGCGTCTATTTTCGTTACGATTGTAAATTATTTTATTTTTTCTTCCATTTCTATTTGTATGTATATGTGTACTTATATTATACTTCTTTTATTAATAAAGTCGGTAAATAATAAAGACTTATAAAGGCATCATCAGTGATGACTTAAAATATAAATATTTCCTTTTTTTTTGTTTGTTCTTGAGTTTTACCTCATTGTTCTGTTCATTCTATCAGCGGTAAAGGCCAAAATAACTTAGTGTCCATTTTTCACAAACTGCAATTCAATAAATTACGTGTCGTAACTTTGTCCTACTAGTATATAGATAAGAAAATAATTCTTTCTATTTTTTTTTAGCTTACATTGTATCACGCACATGGCCTACCCTAGGCAAAAGGAAAACTTGGGAACCTAGTGTTATGCCACTTCGTTCCCACAGAATTTGAGGTATTGTGTGTTGCGTGGCGGAACTCAACGCCGCGCTTTGTCTTTTTAGCAGAAAAAGAAAATATTTAATATTTAATTTCCCTGAATGGGGATTGAAGCTACAGCCTGTCACTTTACAGTCACCTGCGTCACGACAAGCCTTTTCTTTTCTTTCCTTTTTTTTATAGAAAGAATTAACAATATTAAAAAAAAAACATTCATATTTATTTGGCTACATACCCTATATAAGAAATGTATAACAATTACATATAATGAGAAAAGAATTTCCTTTTGGTAGTACATCTAAACCAGTTTAGTAATACATAGTCTAAAATGGTACCTACCATTTTAACTACCTTAAACTTATTTTTAATATCATTGATCATTTTATATAGATAAAAATTAGGGACCATTTAAAATGATAAATTATTTAATAGGCAATGATTAATTTTATTTCTTACGGATGAATTAATTTGCTGATCTGAAATTCTCATTCTCACAGTTATAATAAAATTCAATTCAACAGTTTAAACTGTAGTTTAATTAGACCTCAAGTATAATGATTTATCTTTCTGTTCTTTTTTAGTTTTTTTATTAATTTCACGTTGTATTCCGCACATGGCTGGCTAAATCTGAAACTAAAAGTTTTCTTTAGACTGTAGATAAAAATTTTACATCAAAAGTATAAAATTATGACATAATAAAATATTTCAGCTTATTCTCATTTTACAGAAAAAGTTGTTCATATCAAAGAAATCCTTACAACAAACAGTTTTAAAAAAGCAATAAAATCCAAACGTGCCATAATGATTTATAGAGAACAATTAGTGCGATTTAAAAGAATCACGTAACCATTAAAGTCATAAATGTTTCGATGTAGCAGATAAATGTAGCATTGAGCGACATTTACTTTATTACACCATATAAATTATGCCTTTTACAAAAGAAAGAAATAGAAACTAAAAATCACAAAGGTATAAAAAGGCCGTTTTGTACCGAGTAGTAAAATTAAAGATGTGATATTCTGCTGTGCTAAGGGCACTCAGCTAAGAAACCTTAGCTTAGAACTCAGATTAGTACGTCTAATGTATGACCATTCACTATAATATATGTATTACATAAAAAAACAGAAACATTACTTTATTTTTGAATTCAAAAAGACTCAACATGCCTATGCATGTTGAGTCTGATATTTAATCTACTGACTTCACAAAATATATTCTTTAAAAAAAAAGGGGCTACGTAATTTATCTCTCTCTCTCTTTTGATCTCTCTCTCATCATATATAACAGAAATAATAAAATTTTCAATTCCTCGAGTGGGTATTGAACCCACAACTTGTCGTTTTTGTAGTCGCATGTTTGTGCCCCTGATCCACAACAGGCCTCAAATATGAAATAAAAAAAAAAGTTCACTATGACACATTTATGAACAATTTCTTAAGAATCTTACCAAATTTATATACCGAAAAATAACTTATAACTCGCTAATACTTACAGCTAAGCATGTCGTGTTCGTTTCTAACAATATAAATAAGCATCTCTGGTATTGACATTATTTCAGATGTTTCATATACACAGTAAATATTCTTAATGTGCGCTGTCACAAGCAGTGCTTAGACAATTTGCTTTCACGATCATTTTCTTTGCTTACAGATGTTCTTTGTTATGTGGACGTACGTGAGAACAGGATAAGATTTTACTTCATATAAAAATCTCGTTTCTTTTATAAAATATGGATAACGTGATTTTTTTTTGTTTTCCGTGAACCTAGTGTTTAGATGCTCTATCGCTCAATGGTAACCCATTAAGGGTTTCTTCCTTCTGCCAAATTTTGGAGGCATTGAACTTTGAGTGGCGAAATTCAACGCTGCGCTCGTTATAAAAGCAAGAGAATATTAAATGTCTTTTTCTTTTTCTTTTTAGAATATTATCTATTTTATATTTTAAATAAAAATTAAAGCAAGAAGTATAACAATCTCTTAAATACTTTGAAAGATTTAAAAATATAATTAAGATTATACTATATAAATATCAAAGATTAATGTTGATTTAGCAATAAGATTAGATTAATAGTGAATACCATATTTATTTTACTATCTATATATAAATTAAGAGCAAACACAATACACTTAACGATAGATTGCAGTAGGAAATTAAATAAAATGAACCGCAAACACTCGTTACGACGTGTCATTAACACTTGCATGTGCTTCCATAGGGAATATGTGAAGAGTACTGATTATATTGACGTAGTAATAAATGTGTGGGCAGAACTTGCGATGTGAGACCGCAGAGAAACTATGTAAAAATGTAGTAGGTGCCTTATATTAAAAAAAATAAGAGAATCAATTTATTATTAAAGATTCATAAATTATTATGAATTCTTTATTCTTTATATGCCTATGGATTCCTTTCGAATGCTTCAATTTTGGCGATAAGTGGGGAACGGGATGGAGTGTCGTACCACTAGTTCCCAAGTTCCATCTGTCACACGATAGTGACGAGAAACAAGAACAAACTTTAGAAGCCTAGTCATAGCCTCCAACAACTAAATAAATCATTTATGGGTCTGAGTATACGTTTCTATAACAATATTCCGCAATGTATTGTAAATTGGCCACTGGAGAAATTCAAAGTAAATGTTAAAGCAATGTTAAACAAGAAACCTTACTACACTGTCCAGGAATATTTGAACGATAAAAATGTATTTAATTAAAATAATTTGAATTTCATGCAGAATAGTCACCATTGTATTAAACAATGAAATTGTAACATTTAATATTGAAAAGAGCAACTGTTGAGTTTCTTACCGGCTCTTCTCAGCAGAACCGCATTCTGAGCCGGTGGTGATTTTTATGTTCGTTTGACGATTCAAAAGTGCTTGCAAAAGTCTATTTGAATAAAGAATGATTTGAATTTGAATTAGTCAACCTTTCCATGTGCGGGATGCTTAGTAGATTTCGCTTAGCTGCAACTGCAACGTACCACGTACATAAAAGGAACCTATGTTAAAATATGAAATATGTATGAAATATTGAATAAAGATATAATTCAATATTTAATTTTACTAAGTGGGATTTGAACTCATAAACGTTGCGTCGTGATGCGAGGTTTTTAAGTAACACGTGCCCTCGCCTGACACGTCCTGTCATTTGGGATTTTTATAGATGATTGTAGATTATTATTAATAATACACAAGAATGTGATTAAAAATTGGTCAAGTACAAGCCGGAATTAAATTCATATTAATTTTCATTTTTTCCTTTATTTGCATTGTAAGTTCTCTGCTAAATTCGTATTACTGAAGATATCTTTTAAATTTTGATTAAGAGGGCAATTAAATAAAAAAAAAACAAAAACAATGCATAAATGCTCGTATTTTTTATTGTGTTGACTTCAAACTTATCTTTTTCTGTTTCAGAGATCAGATAATTTCTCGTCTTAATATCACTGTTTTGCTAATTTAAATATTCAGTGTACAGTAAAAAAACAAGTTTATTTTAAATATTAAAATGTCAATTTCCACTGCAGCTAGACCTAATGACGTCGGCGTTATTTTTGAACGTAGTCCAAAATATATTTATATATATTGCGCTTTCAGTCACCACCCAGGGGATTCCTGCCACTCTGTTATATCGTGCTATTTATATGTTCTGTATTTACTTATACAGTCTATCGTTAAATAAGCAGCTATACAAAGTATAAGTATGATGCCCGTGCCCGTGTTCCAGGGGCACATCCACACTTGCGTTTGTTAGCTTGACAGGTAGCTTGGTTCGATCTCCACTTGAAAAAATAAATATTTAATATTTTTGTTTCTTCACTTTGGTAGCAAAAAAGAGACAAAGCGTCACGTAAACGGGGTGTCCCTAAAATATTATCATGATAATAGCTCTGTTACTAGTGTGCCTTAGATTTAGCGTATAATTTTTAAAATATATATACCTATATATATATATATATATATATATATATATATATATATATATATATATATATATATATATATATATATATATAAATATATATATATATATATATATATATATATATATATATATATATATATATATATATATATATATATATATATATATATATATATATATATATATATATATATATATATATATATATATATATATATATATATATATATATATATATATATATATATATATTTTTTCAGGAAAAGTCAAGGCAAACTAGCGTACGGGTCACCTGATGGTGAGTGATCACCGTCACCGTCGCCCCCGGGAAACACCACGGGAGCTACAGGGGCGTTGCCGTTGCCTAGCAATATTATATATTTATATATATATTATTTCCTGTACCCTGTATATATTTGTTCCTGTACCCTGTATACAGCATGGTAAAAAGAAAGAACCTAGTGTCCAAACACTGCATTCTACATTTCTGAATCGCCTGAATTTAAGTCATTGTCTAGTTATTGACGGAACTCAACGCTATAAATACATGAGTGTGGAAATGAAAACAATCTATTCCCACGAGTGGATATCGCCACCTTATATTTGGGTTTAAGGAAAAATAATAATAAATCAATAATTGACATATATAATAAGGTGGTGGTTTCTGACTTATTTCCCACCCGAAGGAATTTTTTTTTCTCGTTTTATGTAGAAAATTGTGATCAGAGTGTCTCGATTTTATTTGACTGAAATTAAAACGTAAAGCAATTCTTTTTGTTGACAAGGAATTATATAAAAATACATTTAAATATGTTTAATCAAATATTATTATACTCTCCTTTTTAAATGTTTTGTTGAAAGGCAGGTATTACCCCTGGAAATTATGAAAGTGTATATAAAAATTTTCACGCCCTAAGCCACCCTCCTGACTTCACCTTCCGACCTATTATTATCAAATCAGTATGGATACCTGAAAGATAACAATTTTACTCCCCTAAAATGAGAAAATAGGCTACAGTATCTAAATCATTGTTTTACGATACTATAATTTTGTTGAGGGGTGCGCTACATGTTTTTTGAAATTCAATTTCATGAGTGGTATTTCATTGAACAAAATAAAAAATATTTCGTTTAATTTGACTAATATATATATATATATATATATATATATATATATATATATATATATATATATATATATATATATATATATATATATATATATATGTTCACTGGTTAGAATATCGATTATCGTACCAGAACGGACAAGGTTTTTGCGTAATTTTGAAGATTAAACCACTGAAAAACAGAAAAAAATAAACTTTTTCAAATTCGCCGATCAACATAATTTATAACTAGTATGACGCTCGGAATGCCATAATCTAAGAACCATACCATTACTAGTATGTTTATAAAATCGTTAAACTAACATAGAAATTTGATTAGATTAATCGCGTATATTGAGTGTTATACTTTTTTGGCAAGGTTTGCCTGCTTGCTTGCTTTAAAACACTTCGTTCCGTTCCCCACTTTTTGCCAAATTTGAAGCATTGCATGCTGACTAACAGAACTCAACGCCAAGCGTTGCCTTGTTGATAAAGAAGAAATAAAAGCATTAAATATAAATAAGTCAGTAATTAATTAGTAACTGGCCCATACACATAGTGTAATAATCGTAATAATAAAAAAAGTATTATTTAAAATATTATTATGATAAATACTGTTTCTAATTTACAAAATAATAGAAAAATCAATAATATATTTAATTAACAACAAATTTCTAAATATTCTAAGCTCACACAGCTTATACTTGGTATCGATATTCATAGTTCTTGTATATTATATAAGGCCGTAGATTCCTTTGTATACTGACTTACACAATTTGGAAAGCTATTGACATGTAAATCAACGGTGGCTATTAAATTTGCATTCTAATTAAATACCACCGTTCTTAGTGACTTAATGCTAATGAAACGATATTTTTACTTCGATTTTAGTATGATTAAATATTGGTTTTCTTAAATTTATTTTAAGTGTTCAATCGTTTTAATTTTTCTTTTCTACTTCAGGTTAAGCAGGGGAAACTGGGGAACCTAGTGTTAAGAGACTATGTTCTATTTTTAGTTTTCCGCCGAATCTGCGTTTTAAAGTGCCAAACTCTACGCCGGCAAAGTTTTTTTTTTCTTTTTTTTGCCGCACTAGGCACGGTAGCTAGAGGGAACCCGGGAACCTAGTGTTAAGACACTCCGTTCCACTTCAGTTACCCTACTTTACGCCGAATTTGAGTCACTGCGTATTGAGTAGCGGAACTCAACGCCCCGCTTTGCCTTATTACCAGAGCGAAGAAATGAAACATTAAATATTTAAATTGAAAATATAAAATACTTCATTTTCTCGAATGGGGATTGAACCCAGAACCTGTCCGTTACAGTCACATGCTTGTGCCGCTTATATTTCATTTGAAAATATCAAATATTTCCTTTCTTCAAATGCGGATCGAAGTCACAACCTGTCGTTTCAAGTCACATTCTTGTGCCCCCACTACTAACCTTAAACTGTGAAATGAAATATTCTTTGTAGAGAAAATTTTGTTAACAAACATGAATTTCATTCGCAATATACAGAAGTCCTAGTGACTGTCACATTTAGAAATGTTATTATGCATGCGACCGTTGCTTGAATATAAAAAAAAATATAATCATATTGATTTACTCTTGGAGAAGTCACTGGAGACTATACTAAATAATATTTTATTGTAAAACTTTTCAACGCTCACACTTCAACATTACTATCCACTATCGACCAACATCATCTTGTAAATTCATATAAAATTACATCGTTTTACATCTAATTTATACAAACATACACCAGACACGAAGAAGAACATATACTGACATCCTTTACACGAACAAAGCTAACATCGTGAATAAATAACACAAATAAAATTCCTATAAATATTGAAAGGTATATTTCACACTTTACCGAAACCAGTAACTGAGATATATTATGACATTTTTGTATATTGAGCGGGCTTTTTAGACGACGACGGTTTTACTGAATCTTTGTTTGTAAACGATGAAAAACAATGCCGCAGCTTTTTTCTTTCTTTAAGTTTTTTAGCGTTTGCGTTGCGTTCGGATTGCAAAAAATTCTGGGGAGACAATGTATTAAGCTGAGATGACAAGACTGTTTTGGCGCGCCCGTCGTTACTTTTTTCGGCCGCTATCAAGCGATTGTACACTCTTTTTTAGTATAATGGCCGATTATTTAAAGCAATCTCAAAGTAAAATCTTTGTATTATTTTGGTGAAAGAGTATAAAATATATAAAAATATTATTTTAAAATGATTTGGTGAGTAGTCATTAAAAAAAGATTGTTTTTAGTTGACGCCATCATGAAGTTTGAATACACTGGATCAAACGCTACGATGGGGGATGTGGGTAGAACGGTCACTTGGAGAAAATTATAAGGTATTTTTAAAAAATATTAAAAACGTACAAATTATAAAATGTACAGTGTATCGAAACTATTAACATACTATATTTTGTCGACTTTTGCGATCAATCTATCGACTGAGTAGTTTCTGAGATGACAGTGTTTAACCACATACTTCATACATACGTACAAACATACATTTCATATGTTTTTTTTTTTATTTTTTGAGCTTCTCGTATCCCACACATAGGACGGCAGACAGAGAGAACTTCGTATACGTAGACACTTCTAAAACAACGAAGAATCTATTATATGATAGTTATAATATATTAATTTTTTATAATACATTTATTTTAAGCTCGTAAGCGTTTTATATAGATGTGCGTATTTTTGTTTGGCGATTTAATTTATATTTCTACATATGCACTTGGCATATAAATGTAAGGATATTCATAATCTATTACACTAATAGCAATGGTGTGTTAACGACAAGGGAAATAATTTAAACGGTCATATTTTTAAGCCACGTGAAGCCTTCAGTTATTGGAAACTAAAAAATTTTCATAGAAAAAGGAATTCTGCTACAATTTTAATAAAGTCTAATTTTCTTTGCTGTAAATATAGCTTTCTTTATATTTTGCCTCGCGTATACAACATTAATACTTCATCGGAGAAGGTTAGCTGAGAATATTCAGTATTCATACATCAATGGTTTTATTTAGCGTTTTACGTTTTAAAATTAAAATATGTAACTTATATGCTTGTAAATTCTTATATATTGTATTTAGTTTAAATATGAGAGAGAAAAGTTACTTTAATAGTAATATATTTTGTATTCAAGAAATTAAAAATATGTAACTTTCTCGCTAGAGGTAGGTAAAAATTGTTCAAGAAAATTAATCTGGGCTTTGCGTTACTATAAGTGTCTCTATAAGGAGTCAGAAAAAAATAATTAACAAAAATTTTTAAAAAGGTCTGTCGTGGCGCAGGTGTATATTATTATAAACGTGCAGCATGTTATTGTAAACGTGATAAGTTTTGGGTTCAATCCCCATTCGAGGAAATGAAATATTTAATATTCTCAATTTAAATATTATTTTTTTTAATTTCTTCGCACTGGTAACAAGGCAAAGCGCGGCGTTGAGTTCCGCCCTCAATCCTCAACGCCTCAACTTGAACGGAAAGTGAAGAATGGAACGAAGTGTCCTAAAATTCCATCCCATTCCATCTGTCTACCCTGCCATGTGAGAGATACAGTCTGATTCTTAATATTAATTAATAAGAATAAAAATATTGTAACATATACATATATTGGCGCGACACCGTTTATAAATAACACTAGTTTCTCAAAATTACATATAAAAATATTGAATATAAATGTAGCTAACTCTTAATAAAGGAAAGCGGTGTATCTTTATTATTTTGCTTATTAGTTGATATCAACCAATTGGAGGCTTTGAACGATGTCAACTAAGAATATTGTGAACATAATAAAAAAATATTATTAGATTATTAAGCAGTTGATATAGAAATATGTTACTGATTTAAATGTAACGGTTAATAACAATCTATTTTCTCTTAAGTTAAGTTTAAAAAAATATATTTATTGACTGAAATAGGTAAGGTGCTTAAAACAATGACTTTAAATGTTTATATAAGGCCTGTTGTTTCGCAGAGGCACAAGTGTGTGACTGTAACCGACAGGTTGTGCGATCGATGTTCGATCCCCACTCGACGAAATTAAATATTTAATATCTTCAATTTAAATATTTTATGTTTTCATTTCTTCGCTCTGGTATAAGGCAAACATAGGCGTTGAATTCCGCCACTCAATACACAATGCCTCAAATTCTGCGGAAAGTGGGAGACGGAAGTGGAAAAGAGTGTCTTAACACTAGATTCCCAAGTTCCCTCTGCCTACTCTGCCATGTGCGGGAAACAGCGTGAAGGTGAATATGACTATTATTACTTTAATTTTTTATCTCTGGTAAATTTAAACATCAAACAGCTTCCAATTCCACAATTTAACAGGCAATTTGAAAATGGGACCAAAAGTAAATCTTAACTCTGTCTACCGTAATAATACGACATATAAAACATCAAAACGTAGAATTCTACATTAAAGAACGTTAATAACACATTGTAAATTATATAAATTAAATATCTTTAAAGACTTTGTTCCAATGTAGTCAGTTTCAAGGCTGTTTTTCATTAACAGTATTGCATACATTGTTCATCTCGCCGTGCTATCTAACTGAACCGATTGTTCTTAATCAACGTTTGTATTGAACGTATTGGGGTTATTCGTAGTGATTGGAGCGAGAACTAGAGCTGACGAGCAATTTCTTGCAATATCCTTCATTCCAACCCTATTTCATATGCAATATGTGTTTTGATGCAGTTTTGTACAGTTTAAGATGATTTTAAAGCTTGTTCAATAAAATACAATGAAAATAATAATTATATTTTTGTAGACCTATTAAATATAAATAATGTTTTTACTATATTGTTTAGTGTTTATCAGAAAATAATTAGATTTGATATCATCATGTTTATAACAGTGGTTAAAATGCTTGCACAGTTTCCAAGAGACACGGGTTTAAATCCCGCTACGTTTATAGTTTTTTACGTTTTCCAAACAAGTTTTGTTCTTTCCTAAGTATGGTATAGGTACTTTAAAAAAGCTATACTTTCAATAATAAATGTTTATAAAACATTTTTACTATGTTTTAAAGTGTTATTCCACACTTAGGACAGAATATACTAAATTTAAATTTAAAAAGCGTATAAAAATTTTGAACGAAGCAGGATTTGAACCCGCGCCTCTGGAAAACCGTTCCAGCGCTCTGACCAACTAAGCCATTCGTTCTCACCAAGCTCCGTCAAAATTCTTATACGCTTGTTACAACTTATTTATGCTGTAAGCATCTCTGTAGGGAGATTTTTACAAATTTCCGCTACCCAAAGACAACTCGTAAGATTTATCGTTTGGCAAACATAGTAAAAATATTAAAATAAATAGTATTCTCTCAATTTTTAATTTAAGTTTAGTATTTATAAAACACTTTTTTATTAAAGTCAAAAATTGTTGGATCTTTTTCACTATGCAACCATAAGCTTATATTATTACTTTTATATTCACACCTCCTGCTTTTTGTGAAGTACATCGCATAAAGCAGGTCAGACAGACGATCGACGAGACCTAGTGATGAGACTTTCGGGTCCGTCAAATATTTGAGACATTTCGTTGTGTTGCGAAACTCAATGCCGTGCTTTATCTTATTACCAAACAAGGAAACGAAAATAATTACATAATTAATTTCTTCAAGTAAGAAACAAACTCACTACCATTTACAGTCCTGAGCTGTATCGCTGAACAACAATGGCTTCAATTTTATTAAAAAATATTACTCAAAAAAGCAAAATTCAAATTTAATATTTGAAATGATGTATTTCAAGTAAAACGTATCCGCAACAACCACAGAACAGTTTGCATATTTATTAATATTACCACAATGATGATAAATCGTGTGAGGAGTTTAGCAATATGTAACCATTAGCATTGAAATAGCGCTCGTTATCCTATCGGCATCTTCAATTGGAATAGATTTAAGCTTTGAATTGTGCATTGTTCATGCTGTCGATTATTGAAAGATGGGTATTTTGTCTTAGAAATGGTAAGTTTTACAGTGGTAAATATTTTTTTTTACTAAAAAGTAATGATAGATGCTTACGTTAGTTAGTTTAACAAAGTTAATATGATAAAGGAATATTAAAACACTGTGAATATAACTATTATTTAAGAGAAGGAATTGAAACCATAACTATTGTGCAGTCAGGAACAGTCCAAAAAAACCCAATAAGTTATATCGATGTTAAAACAAATAATAATATTATACGATACGATGTTAAAACAAATATTATTCAGGTACGCCATTCAACCCGCACACACATTCAGATATAAAGGAAAGAACAAAATATATTTTTATTAGGTCTACCTATCGTGGGTCAGCGCGTAGCGTAATTGACAATTACGCAAGATAAAAAATATTAGGAACAAGAATAGAAGCAATGTATAAACAAATAATACGTTGATAACTGCTAAAGTTAAAAAACTACAGAGCAGTGTCGCTTGAACTCAATAAAATATGAAATATATATATATTTTTTGTATATATTTCATATGTTATTGAGTTCAAGCGACACTGCTCTGTAGTTTTTTAACTTTAGCAGTTATCAACGTATTCTTTGTTTATACATTGCTTCTATTCTTGTTTCTAATATTTTTTATCTTGCGTAATTGAATTAAATTACGCTACGCGCTGACCCACGTTAGGTAGACCTAATAAAAATATATTTTGTTCTTTCCTTTATATCTGAATGTGTGTGCGGGTTGAATGGCGTACCTGAATACTTTATCTTACTCTTAGCTTCATGCTGTATCCCGCACATGGCAGGGTAGGCAGAAAGAACTTGGGTATCTAGTGTTAAGACACTCAGTTCCACTTCCGTTCCCCACTTTCCGCCGATTCCAGGCATTGCGTGTGGCGGAAGTCAAAGCATCGTTTTGTGTTGTACCAGAGCGAAAAAATGAAAACGTTAAATATTTTAATTGAAAATATTAAGTATTTAATTTCCTCACGTGGGGACCGAACCCACAACCTGTCGGTTACAGTCACATGCTTGTGTCTGTGCGCCACAACAGATCTCTTTCTTATCTAAGAAGGAAATCAAAATAAATTAAATTTTAAATATTAAAAAAATAATTTGAAAGTGATGTGTATCTTAGCACTCAAATAAAGCGTTCTAAATTCAAATTATAAGAGTTACATTTTGTATGAAAATTCCAATACAATATGCCTGCCTACTTAGCATCATTTGTCTATAATACAACAGCTTTTATCTGTTTCTAATAAATAATTGCCTCAAAGGAGATAAGCGTGCGATTATTATTGCGCGAATGAAGTACTTAATATATTCCATCTTGCAATCGGTTCATTCGATCTCGGGGAACAGCGCCTTGATGTACGGTGGCAATGCGTAATATCCTTTAAGATAAGCTATAACTGTATAAACTAGCTCGAGGCGTCGGATTCTCTTTTGTACGTTGTCCGTTGTTACTTTTTTTGATATTGTATCATATTTTTGTTGTATTTTAAAAAGAAGTGTGCTTAAACCATAGGAATTATTGTGATTATAGTTCGAACTTTCAATACATTGTTGAAATTTTAAAGTGTATTTATTACCTATTTATAACACTTGTTCTGATTTATTTAGCTTCTTGCTGCCTTATAAAGCAAGTTAGGGAGATATAACTTGGAAACCTATTGTTAAGACTTCCCGTTACCACGAAGATACTCCGTTCCCCATTTTCCGCTGAATTTAAACTATTATCAACTTTATTATTTGAGTGGCAGAACTCGATGCAGCTCTTTGCCTTATAACCTGATCGAGGAAACGAAAATGATATATTAAATATTAGCGATTCGCCCGTGGTTTTGTATGCGTAAATTACACTTTCTCAATTAATTTCTTGTTGTTCTTATTAAATTATCGTTTTTAAAATAATATATAGTTGTATACATTGAAAATGAAATGAATACAATATTTGTAGCAATTTTGTCGTACTCAATAATTAATCTTAATAATTGACGTTACTTTTTTATTTAACAACTGATTTAAATAAAACAAACGACAGATCTTGAAGGAAGGTTACCAAAAATAATAGTGAAAACTATTTTAAATCTGGTTAGCCGCTTCTTAAATTAGCACGAACAAACGCACAGACGAACAGATTAACATTTTCAATGGACGCTATTATATTAATAACGTGCCTTATAAGATTTTTTTTAACATATCTTCCATGTACAGACAGTGATCGACTACAGATTTATCATAAATATGAGTATCATTTCCTCGAGTAGCAGTCGAAACTGCAACCTGTCATGCTAACAGTCACACGAAATTTTTTAAGCCACGACAGGCCTCTTTCAGCTTTATTTCATTGTCTATTTGATTTTTAAATATCAAAGATTTCTACTTTCTTATGTAGGTACCCTGTAAATTGTGAAAATTTCGTGGTAAAGTACCTTTTTTACAATATATATAAATAGAGAGTGCAGTAGAGAGTTGCAGTATTTCAGCAACAGGTAAAGCCAACCCTGATAAAAAATTATGTCACAGATGCAAAGATCAAATAAATAAATGCTAATAAAGCTAAATTAATATAAGCACTGAAGCTAAAATACATTATGTCTATACAAATTAACTACTACTAAATATCCACACTCTGAGATCTAAGATAGTAATAGTGAATTAATGTGCATTTTAATTACATTTGAAACTGCGCAGCGCCTTATCTTAATGAGAGGTATGATAAGGCCCATTGCTGATGATTATTTTCCTATAAAATATTATCGATAGGACATCGTAAACTTGAAGTGCTATTGAGTTAAATAAAAACTTTGAATATTAGATATTTTTTACTTTTACGCTGAACCCCGCATATGGCAGGTCAGGCAAAGGCAAATCGGGAAACTAGTGCTAATTCACAACGACGGATATCAACGCTGAATTTTGCCTCGTTACCAGAGCGAAGAAATGAAAATATTTAATATTTCATTTTCTCAAGACAGGATCGAACTTACAATATGTCGCAGATGCATTGTTAAGTTCAATCATTCTATATCCAATGTCCTCAAAATTGGGTGAAAAGTGGAGATCAATGTATTAATCACTTGCTATCGAAATTAAAATATCACATTCTAATATAATAATATAAAGTAATTACTTTTCCAGTAATTTAATTAATACTGAAAAATTTAAAATTAAAGCATATGTAACGAAGTCAATGATGTTTTTTATTTGTGTGGATTAAAAATATTTTATTACGTAAGGAATCTTCTGTAGCTATCCATTATAGTAAATCGTCATCGATACTCCAAGCACGTTCTGCAAACCTTGTCATAGCATGTGGATATAGTAAAAACGTATGAGCAACTTTCACGAAAAGTGGGAGATGTCGTTTATCAAGCTAGCTGTAAGAACTCTCGACATATAAAACTTTTGATACAAGATGCCGGGCTAAGGGACATTAATATTGAGGATATCACACTAGTTAAAGTGTTTTCGGATGTTTTGGTGTTTTATCTACTTAAGTTCGAATTGATATAAGAGATAATAATGTTTTGGATAATATTAAAACTACAATTATTGTTATTTTTATCTACAAGTTCTTAATGACTCACATTCTCAATGACAGGCCTCATTTAATGTTTCTTATACATTATAATATTAAAATGTTAATTAAAAAAGTCCAATAAAATCTGAGAAAATAAATATATATACGAATTCCAAAACAAACCAAAAATAGCTTTCCGTTTCAAAATTCTATACGTTACTTTTGACAAAATATGTGAAGGGCATGTGTTACCGAACAAGCTTTATTGGGTATCCTTACCAAAGTATGCGAACAGAATCCAATAAGAGACCATGAAAAGAATTCTCGTGGCTAAAACAAAATACCGTACCCTTTTCTTGACTGATTGTCACTTTGATGTTCCCTTTATTGTTTTGAGATGTTTAAAATTATCTTTTGTTAGAAATTGTAATTACTTATTTTAATTACATAATATAAGCTAAAATTCCAAGCTTGTTAATAAGAGCTACGCCAGTCAACATGCAATGCCTACAGAATTGGACGGAAAGTAGAGCTAGGTGTTTTCATGAGAATGTAGTGTCTTAACACTACGTTTCCAAGGTGCCTACCCTACCATACGGGTTTCAAAAATCTTTAGGAATGTTCTACCTCGTCACTGTTGCAATGAAATTTAAGAAAATTAACTTGTATTGAGATTTTAACTTGTGTTGTGTAACAATATTTAAACTGTTTCTTTGATTGTTTCGCTATTTATACATCACCAGTAAATTACTTTAAAAAATAATATGCAATATTTTATTTTAGTGAATTAATTAATCGTATCAATGATATATATAGGAACACAAGATTAAACCTTTAGCTTAACGTTTGATATAAGTAAAATTTCATAAATATAAGAAAATAGCCTTCAATTGATTTATAAGTCACTTTTTCTTGACACCTTTCACGCGACATTGTTGTTCGGACAGCGTCTACGGATGTACCATGTCTATTATGTTTTGCATACATGTATATTATAAATTATGTAAAAACACCTGCTTGAAATGTAAATTAAGAGGAGTTATGGAAAGAATAAGTATATGAATAACTGCTTTACTGTAAGTTTGTAAAAGTAGAATTATGTTTATATAGACAAGAAAATAATAGTACATAATTTTTTTTTTTTATATGTTAAAATATTCAACTTATTTTATGTACAATAATTTCACCTCGGGATTCCAATATCTAAAACTACTATATAATAAAATGAACCCAGAACATGGCATATATCCTCTATCTAAGGCTACGTAAAAATTGACCGCTATTAATATTTATGTTGTGTACACTTTGAAGCTTAATATAGAAATGTCAACGGACTATATAAATATCATAGGCTTTTTATCCTGTCGAAGCACAGTGGTGTTGACTGCGTTTGACTGTAAACGCAACAGGAGTATGGGTTGGAGTCCCACTCGAGGAAATAAAATATTTAATATTTTCAAATTAAATATTATATTTATTAATTTCTTCGCTGTGTTGACAAGGCAAAGCACTTTCCGCCACTCAGCATGCCTTGTTTCATATAAGGTGGAAAGTAGGGTACGAAACGTTCGAAAAACGAAAAAGTTCCCTTTGCCATGTGCCCAAGTTCCCTTTGCTTTCGTAATCATAAAGATTCGATAAATTATCATCCAGTTCCCACTTAAAGTATACCGGAAATTAAATTATCATAAAATTCACAGGAAATAAAACGAAATCTTGAAGGGCGGAAATTTATGCTGTCAAGAATGCAAGCCACGGACGTATAAATTATAAAATTAACGCTCAGTTTTATTAGTTCAGACTTCTACCAGTGTCTGACAGTACTGTAAAGAATAAGAATGCTGAAACATGAATTTGTGTTGGCCTACATTTTATAGCAATGGTTGTTGAACTATTATATATTTCACACTTTTCTTTTAAACTTATAATTTTAGTTATAAATTTAGGAAATTAAAAATAAAATCAAATAAAGAAATACGGTCAATTTCTTCCATAGGTCTCTAGTCCGAAGCACTACTTTAGGGACCGTCCATTAATCACGTGAGGTTCGAAAAGAAGGGAAGGGGTTTGGCGAAAATCACGAAATATCACAAGGGGGTAGGGGGAGTGCAGTAAGATATCACGTGTACCTATAAGTAAGTAATTAATAAGTTTAAACCTCATCACGGATCACCAAGGGGGAAGGGGTGGTAAAAAATGCTACAAAAAACATCACGTGATTAATGGACGACCCCTTAAGTGAACTGGTGTAAAATATTTAAAGTTTAAAAAAAATATATTAAAATTATTTAACTATGAATATAGTGAGTAGAACATAGTTAGTACAAATTTCACATGACTTCATTAAAGGATAAATTTCGTTTAGTACACACTACACTAACCATCGTAATGTCAATTGCATACGAATGACAGACATCAAAGGTTTACCAATTTGCGCGTTAATTGATGCGTAGTATTGTATTAAGCGCGCGTTTCATCTGGATAATATTACTGTAAGCATACTCCTAATGTATCTACTAATACATATATATACGTACGTACAATAGAAAATATAAATCAATTTATGTTTTCACTGTAAGTTTTATTAACAAAAACACTTGATAAACAAAATTAAACTATATTGCTTTTCTACTTAGAGGAGCAATCGATATTGGAATACAAAGTTTAAAATTATTCTTATCGTTATTTTCAAGGAAATTTTACTCGACTATTGATAAAAAAAGATCAATACTTTCAGATTGTTCATATAAATAAGATTTTAGACGTAACTTGATTCGAACGTATTGCTTGATGGTCGGAACTCTTGGGCGGTTTCCGGGAAGGATGGGTTCAAAATCTGCTACATCCATAAATGTCCATATGTGATTTCTAAATGATATTTTTCTTTCCTAAATGCGAAAGAAATTCAAATTCAAATATTTTTATTCAAAATAAGAAGTTACAAGCTTCGTTTTTTGAACGTCCAACAATTTACCAAAAAATGAAAAATGTAAAACAAAATTATAACCGGCAATTCTTGAAGATAAGCGCTTAAACTAAATAATCAAATTTACTTAAAAACATTAACAAAGATCAAATTCATTGCAGCCTAAGTTAGACATATAACCGGACGGTTCGTGTTCGTACAATATAATAGGTTCATTGTGTGTACATCCTGATTGATGAGGCGGAAGTTAACAGATCGATATTACTTTGATGCTTCGGCGTCGATAATAGCATATTGCTAAAAAGGAAATGCCTTAAATGTTACAGCTTTTTGAACTTTTCAATAAAGGTTGTGTTAAAAAATATGTATATCTATAGTCGATTATAATTTTCTTTAACATTGGGTTAAGGTTAAAGCTCATTTATTCTCAGAAGAATCCTATTCACTTATATGATAATATACATAAAAATAAAATATATAAAAACAAAATATTGTTGAGTATATCACAATTCAATATAAACACAACATAAAGAAGAATCAAACAATTTTAAGGGTAGGGTTACAATTTCTACACAAAGTTACAAGAAATATATGCAACTGGATGAGACATTATTATTATTTTATTTAATAACAAAAATTAATTAATAAACCAATTTTGGCCTTATCAAGTGCTAATGTTACATTATTTGAATAAGTACATATGTTTTTTATTGTTGTTTCTTTTTTTTGTGCTAAATTTAAGAACTATTATGATCTTTTTTTATGGAAAAGACGGCAAACGAGCGTACGGGTCACCTGGTGGTAAGTGATCACCGTCGCCCACGGCCCCGAGTAACTCCAGAGGAGCTACAGGAGCGTTGTCGTCCTTTAAATTGGAAGGGCACCGTGGCCCGACATTACCTAATGCGAAACGCAGTGGCCAAAGCCACTACTTGACGCCGGTCTTAAATGCCGGGGGTGGTAATAATCCGGTCGAGTCTACCCATGCGTGTTGCCATTACTGGCAACGTGACTCTACCACACGCACTTCAGTCGCCTCTTACGACACCATCAGTACCAGGGTGATCCTATTCTAAGCCGGAACAACACGGCACAAAAGACATAAATTATATAACATTTTTTAAATAAAGCCTTTTTTATTTTCTTTAAAATGATTTAAATATAGGCGCCTTAAATATAGAAATATAATAGAAATAATGAGAGAAATACTACTTTGATTTGTCTCCAAAACTTAAGTGAAGATGATTTGAACTTAGTAAAAGCTTTTGTAATAAATAACTATATTATGCTAATGCGGCGTCTCATTCAGCCCTAACGAGAGTGGAACGAGCGGCGTTCATCTTCAACTACTCGTTAGCAAGAATTCAAAATATTTATTATGAATTAATTTACATAAAGAACGTACCTTAGCGTCTTACAATGTTCTCTTACATCTGTTTTATTGATATCTTAGTTGTTATTATAAGTAAAAAGAATGAACTAAAAAAAAAATATCCTTTAATTAAAATCATTTATTTCTAGGATTTCCCTTCTAAATTATAAAAGGGGTAGTATATTTACCTTACGCTTTAATGCGAGAACGCATTAGCCATTTAGAAAGAGGGAATCTATAATAACAACAAACTCTAAATTTTAATTTTCAAGTGATATATCGTCGTAGATTAGAATGTAAAATTGTTAAATAAGTTTTTGTCGTTATATACTCGTAAAACATACACGTACACTTTTATATCAGTGGATAGTGTTGAGGCCTATCGTGGTGCAAGGGCACAAGCGTACGACTGTAAGCATGACAGGATGTGAATTCGATCCTCACTTGATGAAATAAAATATTTAATATTTTCATATGCTTCGCTCCAAGTCAAAAACGAGGCAAAACTCGGCGTAAGGTTCCGCCACTAAAATCAGAACGGAGTAAATGGGAAACATAACACAACACTCCCAAGTTCCTTTTACCATATGCAGGATACATTGTAAAGCCAAAAAAGAATCATTAAAGCCAGAATGAGAAAAAATAGCTAGCTCATTCCCCTATATTGAGATGGAACATACGACCAACTTATTTAAAATAAAATCCTGTGTCAGAGGGCATCATTTATTTTTTTATTTAGTTACAATATTGAGAAGTTGTTGATCCATTGTCGTCTTTCGAGAGTTTATTAAAACAATATTTCAGATACCAAAAAATATTTGTTTTATTTATTTGTAAGTACAGATATATAATATATTGAAATCTGTCTGAACTCTTCTCTTTCCACAATATTTTTTAAAACTTAGTCGATATTTTATCAATTTTTCTTTAGTAGTTTTTGAGATATCCACGTTTTTTGAGGTCATTGACAGGTACATGAAGGCGCTTTAAACTTTAAAATTACTTTTTGTAAAATATATTACACTAAGAAATCAATACACAAGTATCTGATGTCTGAAGCATTTTGAAATAAGATCCAAATGATTTTATTTGAATTATAAAGTTTTATTCCACATTTAACAACTCAATAAGCCTAGATTAACATAAATATCTTGTAGTGTTGAGATGTCTTCATTTGAATATTTTATGCCAGCAGTATTTACAGTGTCAATAATTTTAGTTTTTAACTGGTTTGTCTCACGGTCCACGGATTACGTGTAACGGCTTAAAGGTAAACTAATGTTTTAAGTAAAGCACTTAGCGTGAATATCGCGAACCATATAAAATATTGGTTATTGGATTATAAATAATATTGTATAAAGTACTTTAATACGACACAAAATATTTTTCATAACCAATAGTTTCTGAGAGAAGTACCTACGCTTTAACAGCTTTCTGCTTTATAATATTCATATAAATTAGCCCTTTTTTACTTGATAGAAACAAACTATTATGATTATGACACTTTGGATGTCACATAGTTAGCTATTATATATTAAAACAAATAAAAACTTGGTTTTAAACACTTAACGCTGTCACAGAGTCAATTGTACAAACTTACGTATTTTAAAAGTATTTAACACTGGCAACATTGGACATGTATACTGTAAACGCGACGGCTGTGGCCTCACTTGTAGCAATGAAATATTTTACATTTTCAACTGCTTTGATAAGTAGGCAAAACGTTGCGTTGAGTACCTTCACTCAAAAAGAATAACATCAAGAATTAGATAGAAAGTGAAAGACGAACATGTCATTAGGGAACGGAGTGTCTCAACACTTGGTCAACACGGCATGAGATGAAGCTAAAAAAATATTAAAATAGATACAATTTTAAATTTAGTTTCAAGCGTATTGAATTCGCAAATTACACCACTATTCTTCGTGAGATTTGTTTCGGAAAACCAAATGTACGACGCTTCAGTACTGCACAATAGTACCGCAGACTGTGAAGCCCCAGCCAACGGACGGAAAATTAAAAGGCAAAACGAAAGCGGCTTTCTAACCATCTTTTTTACAATTCTCCAAGTGCAATGGCGGACGCTATAAAAAATATTAAAATTGAAAAGCGTTTTTAGAAAGATGTCATTTGAGTGGAATTGAAAATTTAAATTAAATATTAATAAGCTATTAAATTTTAAGTAATATAAATCTGAGATCTGATTGTTACACATTTTAGATGAAACATATTTAACCGGATTCATTCTTTATTAACCATGTATATTAATTTCTTTACATTTTTGGAAATATAACAAAGAAACACAAATATATCTACTAAATAAAAAAAAGGTTGTAGGTAAATAAAAAAAAAGGATGTATACTAAAGTTTTCACAATTTATAGATAACAATATACGAATACGCGATTAATCCTGTCCCAATAAAAAAAATAATTTTATTCATTTAAAATATTAAAACTATCAACTAATTGTTTAATGTTTCGTCAACGGTAAATATCGTCATTGGCATTGTTATTTTCAAAACATATAAAAATATGCTATAAATTACATATTATAATTTATATTCATATGTAGGTTTTTTTTTAATAGAAAAGACGGCAAACGAGCGTCCGGTTCACCTGGTTTTAAGTGATCACCGTCGCCCACGGCCCCGTGTAACTCCAGAGGAGCGTTGCCGTTCTTTAAGGTGGAAGGGCACCGGGGCCCGGCATTACCTAATGCGAAACGCAGTGGCCAAAGCCACTACTTAACGCCGGTCTTAAATGCCGGGGGTGGTAATAATCAGGTCGAGTCTGCCCATGCGTGTTGCCATTACTGGCAACGTGACTCTACCACACGCACTTTAGTCGCCTCTTACGACACCATCAGTACCAGGGTGATCCTATTCTAAGCCGGAATCACACGGCAAAGTTACACGCAATAACGAGACACGGCTGTTGCACTTCCTTTTTTAGCGTGCTCTTCCGCCTTCGTTACTTTCTCACTAATGCACATACGTTGCGTGAGGAAAAACCAATCATTCGACGCTCGAAAGAGTTCACGAAAAGGAAATAAAAATTAAACACAAATTGTGAACTGTGGCCCAAAATAAACTTTGTTGTTTTTCTATTTTTATTGGTTATTAGCAAAATCCGTAAGTATATTTTTGGAATATTTAAATGTAAAAAATGGCAGGCTAAGGGAACTAAGTGGAACACAGTGTTAAGACACTCCGTTCCACTTCGTTTCCCACTTTCCGCTGAATTTGAGGCATTGCGTGCTAATTCATCGCCGCGCTTTGGCTTGTAAGAAGAGCGAAGAAACGAAAACATTAAATAATTAATTTGAATATATTAAATATCTATAAATATAAAATATAATTTTCTTGAAAGGGGATCTAACCCACAAACTCGTTTACAGTCACTCGCTTGTGCCGCTGTGCCACGACTGCCCTCTAAATATATCTTAACATATCTACCAAATAAAGAAAAAAACCATTGAGTATATTTACCGTTTTCGCAATGATGCAAAACTAATTCTGAACTAAGCTCGTTCTCGAATAAGAACTGGAATGAGAATCAAAATAGATCGCTAATAAATAAGTCAATGAGATTTGCATGGCTGATGGCACAAGAGAGTAGATATCGACGATTATGAAAGTAGTAACGACGTTTCGTTTTATCTGAAAATATTATTTCATAGTTTGTGTATTAAAGAATAATTGTATTACAATATTGTGGATATAGACGGAATAAAAGAAAAGAAGCTTGAAATTTGAAATTTGAGGCCTGTCGTGGCGCAGCGGCACAAGAGTGCGACTGTAACCGACAGGTTCTGGGTTCGATCCCCAGTCGAGGAAATGAAATATTTAATATTTTCAATTTAAATATTTAATGTTTCATTTTCTTCGCTCTGGAAATAAGGCAAAAGCGCGGCGTTGAGTTCCGCCACTCAACACGCAATGCCTCAAATTCGGCGGAAAGTGGGGAACGGAAGTGGAACGGAGTGTCTTTACACTAGGTTCCCGGGTTCCCTCTGCCTACCCTGCCTCGTGCGGGATACAGCGTGAAGCTAAGAAGAATAAAAGAAAAGAAGCTTATCGGGGCGCAAGGTCTTACGACTGTAAAAGCGACAGGTTGTTGGTTCGATTCCAAGTAAGGTTGCCAACTAGGTTCCCAATCTCTCTTCCGTGATATACAAGGTGAAGACAAAAAAAAGATAAAACTTTTGTTGCAAGAGCTTAGTTTTTATTAGTTATTAAGTACACGGAAATTGGATTGTCTAAGCACTAGGTTTCCAAGTTCTCTCTGCCTACCCTGTCATGTGCAGGATACAGCGTGAAGCTGAGTAATCTAAAGTATACTTTGCATGGTCATAGGATAGATTCCTCTATATACTCCATGATTATTCCAGAACAGCCAAGAATATTATAACCACGAAAACCACTGCCAGGCTCTCCATGAAATATTTATATATTTAGTAAATCTTAAAATATCTTTTAAAATAAAAGACAATATATAATATTAAAATTAATAATTATTTATTTATATATCGATTAATAAATCGATATATAAATAAATAAGAGTTCACGAAAAGGAAATAAAAATTAAACACAAATTGTGAACTGTGACCCAAAACACTTGGGAACACAGTGTTAAGCGATACGTAATTACGTATCGCTTGATTTTTAACTTATTAATTAAAAAGTCTAGAAACAAAATTTTGTTTCAGTTAAGTAAATTTTTTTTTCATTTACCTTTTTTTACTTTCACGGTTTCTTCCCTCTCGCAGCATGTATAAAAATAATATCGTATCGAGACATTATTATACGAAAGAATACGGAGTTAGATATTACATTTTTTATATTTATTTATAAGCCTATTTATATATATATATATTGATAACAAACATTTTTTTTTATAATTACCATAATTAACGGTGATCAACAAATTAAATTCAAAAAGTGTAAGCAGAAAACAAAGTGCACTACCGTATACCACCCATAAAGTATTTGTTTACTCAAAGCTGACTTCTGTTACGTTTAGTTAAACTTGAAATACTTGAATTTTAAAGGAATATTCCCGTGGCGAACAAGTATTTCACTTTAAAGTCACCCGAGATGAGAGCTGATGGCCGGCATCTACTTTGTTACTTGATACAATTCAAATACGCTGTTGTGTTAACGCTTATCTCCGTGTTTTGTTGTATTTACTTAGTTTTGAAATTAATAGAGTGCTTAATTTATTTAGTAATGGAAGAAGACGTTTTATAATTTTTTGTTGTTAGATAGGCAATATTATATAAACGTGAAAATTTGTGTGGATGGATAGTTCGTTCCAATTTCATACAGAGCTACTAAACAGGTTTCGATGATACCTACAATATACAGTGATATAGTTTATACGTTAACATAATACGTGAATTAAAATTCGTAAATATATATATTTTTAATATAGATAATAATAGGTTTCAGCGGGTGAAGTAACGAGTGCTCGTTTGTACCTAATATGTACTTATAATATTTTTTCGATGGACATCAAAAATAAAAATAAATAAATTTAATTATTAAAAAATATAATGTAAAAGTAACAAGTATTTTTGAAATTAATACAACTAAAAAGATGAAGAAAATAATACAACTAAAAAGATGAAGAAAATTTCATTATTATTTTTAAATTATATAAAAGAAATTACCTACATGAATAACGAATTTAATATTCTATGTTAAGAAAGGTTTATTTTTTTCTATAATTTATTCATGTGTATGTAAACATTGTTTCATTTAATTTAACCTTATTATAATATGCGTTATTAAGCGATGGCACGCGAAATCCCAATAAGCTCAAGATTTATTATTACCTGTAAATTGTTAATTTATTTTTTTTAACTTAATAAAAATATTAATATACCTTATGGTAAGTTTATAATGGAAAATAACTTTTAGCAACTTTCTTTATACGTATAGCAAAGTAGGCTTTAACTTTAAGAAATTTAATGTTATAAATACTTTTTTTTTTAAATGTTATTTCACACTTAGGGAAGAAAATACTAACTATACTATTTAAAAGGCGTATAATTTTTTTAACGCAGCAAGATTTGAACCCACTTTTGAACTAAATTGTGAATATTTTAATTTAAATTGCGAATACTTATAAAAATATATACACTAATACTGAAAAATATATACAAGTGTGAACTGAAGGTGTATTTTTTTTAATTTCATTAGATTTCACCACTGAACACACAGTATGTTAAAATATGCAATTTATAATATCGTTCTGGCAAATATGATCTCAAGAACTGAGGGACCTTAAGACCTCAAGACCTCAGGGACCTCATGACCTCAGATACCTCAAGACCTAAGGGACCTCAATATCTTATAATACTCAAAAACTCATATCGTTCTGTCAAATGAGCCAAGCGCCCTCAAGATCTCAGGTAATTTTCGAGAATACGCCATCACTATGTTACACATAAGTACGAAACGAAAGAAGTCGTATAGAACCCAAGCAATTAGCGTTTTATGCTCACTGGTTTATACTACATAATTACTAACGACCACCGTCTTCTTCAAAGCTATCCAAAATGGGTCTGCATACATACTATACTAATAAAAATATGAACAAAAATATTGTTTATAAATCAGAAAAAGTTACTAAATGTAATTTTTAATATTGCTACAATAATTTATAACAGCAATTTCAGGTGAGTCTAACATTATTACGTTACTTATGAAAAATTGCGGTATCGTCGTAAATCCTGGTACTAATAATATGAGTTAATAGAGGTCTTTTATTACAATATTTTTAGTATAAAGATACTAAAGTCTCTTTTTTATGAATATTATTACAATGATATAAGACAATTTGCCAAAACTAAAATATATATATATAAAAATGCATAGCTTTTTAATTAAATCAAAGAAAGGCAATAAGTTAACTTAGGATTGCTATTTTCAATATCCAACACAAAGGTAACATATTTAACGAGATTTGAACGCAAATATATTTTCAGGTGCTCATAAAATTATCAATTAATTACTACAAAATCATCAATATAGTAAAACATGCTGCCAAAATAATGAAAATATTATCATATAATAAATTCCAATTAAACTACCCAATAACGTACCCAATACGTTTTTGCTTATAAAATTAAATATTGGTTAAATTGGACCACAAACGTTAACACAATCACTTATAACATTGCCGCCATCACAAACTTACCGTTTTATTTACTAATCAGTGTTGACTCGTTCTATTTACCGATAATAATATGCTTTACTTATTTGTAATATGGTATACCATATTTTCATTTCATCGCTCGGGTACAAGGCAAAACGCGGCGTTGAGTTCCGTCACTCAACACGCTCACAGTTCCCAAGTTCCCTCTGCCTACCTTGCCATATACGGGATACAGCGTGAACCTGAGTAGTATAAGATATACGTAACGTTATCCTTGTATAGGTAGCCATAGTTGTAACTAAATTATATAAAAGGTGACATTTATTTGCTTTGGAGTAATTCCCGATTTTGGGCTGGAGCATTGCATTATTAAGGGACTTATGAAGCCTATATACAAGTGGTCACCAGTCCGAGGCACCTGCTCCAGGTGTATACTTCATATTCGTTTTATTTTTTTTTCAATAAAGTTCACTATGCCTACTATAGTTTTCTTCAAATCATAAAATTAGTTGTAAGATCCTGTATTTTGTTATTCATTTATTACAATGTCCTCTGAGGTCGTGTCCAAGGCCTGTCGTGGCGCATGGGCACAAGTATGTGACTGTTGATTATATATCCACTCGGGGAAGTGAAATATAAAATATTTTCAAATGAAACGCTTGTTTATTTCATTTTTTCGCTCTGCTAATAAGGCAATGCGCGGCATTGGCGAGTTTCGCCAATCAACATGCAAAGTATTTAATTAAGGGAACGCAATGAATTGTCTATACTAGGTTACCACGTTTCCTCTCTCTCTCTGTCGTATCTTGCCATGTGCAGGATACAGCGTGAAGCATAAAAAATGTCCTATACATACACATATGCTATTTACATGTTCAATATTTTTACTATTTTTAAATTGTTATTCTCACACTTAGGGTATAAAATACTAAATTTAAATTTAAAAAGCCCGCGCCTTTTGGAAACGGTCCAAGCGCTCTCTGATCAACTAAGCCATACGTTCTTATCTCATAATAATGTCTTTGATTTTCGCGATTGTTACACATTTTAAATGAAACACTTTTAACCGGATTAATCGCGTATGTTGATTGTTAAACATGTTTTTTGGAAACTCGACGTCCCGACCCGAGTCTACTCGTGACCACGGACTACTAAAGTGTTCGAAACGTCGGGTTTCCAAAAAACATGTTTAACAATCAATATACGTGATTAATCCGGTTAAAAGTGTTTCGTTTAAAACGTTCTTATCTCTTCTTAATTCTTACAAATTCTTTTTAGGTAGCGAAAATTTGTAAAAATCTCCCTACGATAACATAAATAATTTGTAACAAGCGTATAAGAATTTCGACGTAGCTTGATGAGAACGTATGGCTTAGTTGGTCAGACAGCGCTCGGACGGTTTTCAAGAGGCGCGGGTACAAGTCCTGCTCTGTTCAAAATTTTTATACGCTTTTAAAGTTTTTGTGTTTTCTGTCCTAAGTGTGGGATTAACACTTTAAGAAATAGTAAAAATGTTAAGCTTTTATTTTGTTTTATCTGTCTCGAAATTTGTAATCAAATCTTGTAAGCTTAATTTCATCCACTTCCTAGTATCCGATTAAGATTAAGATGAAATTTCACGCGTACCTTAATTTCCCGTTACAATGCAGTCATATAAACTATGTTTTATTATCACTCAAAATCGACAAAATGGTGGGCTACATATTTCAAGACAATCCACTTAATATAATTATTTAAGGGAAAGGGCTTATCCTGTAGAATACAGCACATAATAAAAAAAATCAAGATGGTGGCCAGTACAAAATGGCGGAAAATAAATTGATTTAAATAACAAATAAAAAAAAAACACTCCTGAAACGTTTTATTTTTGTTTGTAAATCACAATGTAAGATGCATTTATTTATATAAAAAGGTGTCTGATATAAAAACGCAGTTTTTACACATGCACCTAAATTGTAAATATTTTCAAATTAATAATAGCTCTATAAAGAATGAAATACTACTTATTATTTCAAGATCTTGTCTCCAATTTGCCTTTTACTATTAAAATAAAAGGGGAAACGCATATTGTCTGACAAATGACAATTTACATAAAGGCACTGAACATAGAACACTACTAGCTTGGAATTGCGCATAAAAGCCTTTGCATGCAAATTAATGATACGAACATCTTGCTTTTATGTTTATTGTGTTTTTCTTTTATTAAGAGCCGCCTTAGGTTTGTTGGCATTATACTTGTATTTTAATATTTTCATAATTTAAATATCTATTTGTAGCTCCGTCCCCCGTCGAGCGAATGAGTGAAGAAAGAATGGTAAAAAAGATTTATGAAGGAAAAATGAGTGGTAAGAGAGGGAGGGGGAGACCCTGGTTGACCTTCGAAAACACAGTATCGACGATACTGGAGGAAGGTCCCGTAAAAAGCATGAGGACCCCCCGGAGGGCATGTATGAAGAGGTTGATGACAGTGGACGAGGCGAAAGAGGTATGCCGAGACCGTAGCGTTTGGCGCTCCATTCTTTCTACCTACCCCACTAGGTATATAGCGTGAAGCTAAGAAGGTACTTACGTAATATACTAGTTCAAATTCAAATTCAAATTCAAATTATTTTTATTCAAAATAAGAAGTTACAACTTCGTTTTTTGGACGTCAAACAATTTACCAACAGTTTACAAAAGTTACTGCCTCAGACCTGAGAAGAACCGGCGAAAGAAAATCAGCGGGACTAGTCCATTCTTTTTTTTATCAAAACTTTACATTATATAATTAATAGACAATAATACACTTGAAACAGCCTGGAGCGAGCATTTTATTCCCAAGGCGTGATATCATTTATAAATTAGGTTATGACAATCTACTTTTGATAAATACTAAAAACATAGATTATTTATTATGATTCTATTAATAATAATATATCTTAAATTTTCAAAATATTTTCATTTTTAAACAATGATTAAACAAAAATATTTTAAATATAAGCTATCCCTGATTAGGATTTCAACGCACGCCATCATACGTATCTACTTCTAAACACAACCGATACAATTATAAAGTGTTCATGCAAAATATACATATTATTATTACATATATTATATACATATATATATATATTTAAAATCAAATAACATTCAATAAACGAAAAAAAAAATTACACTCAGTGTCAGACATATGGAAAGGAAAGCGTAAATGCTATGTCTAGACACAATTGACAATCCGCAATACTCAGCTAAAATGTTTTTGAAATGTTCGTCTGCTTCTTTTATCTACTTTTATTAACTTCACTTAAAATAAAGTATTTGGTTTTTTAACCTTTTAAAAATATATTGGCGCAGTGGACGCGTTTGATTGTAATCACGATGGTTTTAGTTTCAATTTCCATTCGGGGGATTAAAATATTTAAATATTTCCATTTCTATAAGAAAAGTAATCTGCAGGCGTCGGCCCAAATTTGGTTCTTGGATTAAAAAAATTATATTTCAAAAAAAATAACACGATAATACATTACATAATACAGATTGGTATGCATGTACATATATAATATTTGATAATTATATACTTTTAACAAGAAATACAATATTCTTGATTGTCGTGGCGTAGGAACACAAGTGTGTGAATGGAAACGCTACATGTTGTGGGTTCGATTCCCAATCGAGAAAATGAAGTATTAAATATTTTCATATAATGTTTTCTGTTTAATATTAATGTTTTTAGTTTAATAAAGCAAAGCGGGGTGTTGAGTTCCACGATTTAAAACGCAATGCCTCAAAAGTAGGGAACGGAACGAAGTGTATTAACACTAGGTTCCCAAAGTACCCTTTACTTACTCTGGCATATGTGGGTCATGACGTGAAGCTGGAAAAAAGATACAATATTCATCATACATATTTACCTATAGTATAAACTTATTTAACGTCTAATTGAAGATAAATATGTATAAATTACTTTTCAATGGACATATACAGTGCTAATTAGAATGAGTGAAATATTGCGTTCAAAGGTAATATTAAGCCGTGTTTTAAAATACTTATTTAAGTAAAAGAAAATTCCAATTTATTTTAAATATACAAAACATTCTTTTTACGAGTTTTTTTATAATATTAATTAAGTTAATTGAAAGTAACATTTAAGCTTTTCTAACTTATGAATTGTATAAAACGTATTTATTTTAAAGACATCGTGGTACTGTAGGATAGCACTTTTAACTTGGTGGTTGTAGATTCAGTCTCTTTTAGGAGAAATAATTATATTTAAACAATTGTTATTTATTAACCCCTTAACCGCTCTAATAGACAAACTACGGCGTTGAGCTCCGCCACTCAACACATAACGTCTCTATACGTATATTAACGCAGACAGTAGGAAGAACGTCTACGCAAGATATTTCCTCTGTTTCCCCTGTTAAGCTCTAAAAATAGTACAAGCTTAATCAAATTTAAACCATCCAAAATAATAACTCATATAGGGATAATATAACCAAAGCCTTCAATGTCATTTGACCGTCGATTTATTAAATCCGTAAACAATTTTTACTTTTCTTTTTATTGGATAAAAAGAAATATATGGTTTTTGTAAAAAGGTACTTGTATTTTCAAAATTTCTTAATTTTGCGTGGCACAGAGAATCTGGTAATAGAAAAACATACATATGTATATTGCTAAATTACATATATTGTTAGTACTTTATTTATCTTTTTGGTTAGGTTTGATTTATGTATTTGAATATATATACTTTTCTTAAACTATTGAGTAAGCTACATATGTTATCGTTATGGCACGTACATTAAAAATGTGAATAAAAATATTCATAATACAAGCTATACATTAAAACTAAGTATACACCGATAAGCCATATTTTTAAATATCGTATTATAACGTCTTTAGGAACCATTTGGGGAACGGAAGTGGAACAGAGTGTTTTTACTACACTAGGTTCCCAAGTTCCCTCTGCCTACCCTGCCATGTGCGGGATACAGCGGGAAGCTAAGTTAGGAACAAAAAATATATATTAGCATTTAATTTTTAACTCAACGATCGACAGTCGATGACGTTCTGCTCCCACAAAGACCCAAATTACTTGACCAAATTATCTATAAACGATTAATGTTAAATGATACGTTTGATCCATACATTTTATTAAAGGTTAAATACAAATTGCTTTTTAATATTTTCTATACAATTTCGGATGGAATCGATTTAGTTTTTTGTTAAATATCATTATCCAGCGCTTAGGATGATAATATGTTAGAAGTTTATTTTGTTAAAAAGGTGTTTAATATAATTATAGAAGTATTATTTAGGCTGTAGTGGCGCATGGGCACACACTATTGTATGAATACGACCTTTGTAGGTTGGATGGAATCAGGGAAATTGAATATTAATTATAATTTTCTCGCTCTGAAAACGAGGCCCACGTGTCATGAATTTTCACCGCTTAATAAGCCATGTCTCAAGAATTCGGTGTAAACTGGGGAACGGAGTGTCTTAATGGGAGTATTTTAATAGGAGACAGAGGTAATTAGCGCTAAGACTATCCGTCATCTACTTTCCCAGTTTTTTACAATATTCAACCTCTACTCAACTTTTAATGACATTGTGTTTTGGATAGATAAAATATGCCGGCTAGATTTATCTTACTGGCTTTAAATTTACAATACCCACAAGATATAAGAAGTATAAAGAATTCAGCCAAATTTTAAATGAAATATTATAATTTTGTATAAAACATCAAAATAAACAAAATTGTAAGATCAAAAAATATTTAAAAAATTATTTAATGGATGTTTTTTTGCTTATTTTAAATGTTTGTACAATTTTGTTTATTTTCAATCACTACCTACCTACCTTTGATAAAAGTGCTTGTGTTTCTTAAACTAATGATCCTATTTTCATTTAAGAAAAGAAACTTAAAACCACCACGACGAACACACACACACGCCCACATAGACATAGACATGCATGCAGTCACACACTTACACACACAGAGGTACACGCAAACACACACAGACAGACAGGCAAACAGACAGATAAAACTCGTAACACCCCTCTTCTTTCAATGTCGGGGGTTAATTATGTCTAACAACCGTGACAGTTATTCAAAATGATCCCAAAAACATAAAAAATCGATTTACCAAACGCTCGATAGTTCAACAGGCCATGTAATTTTAGGTTAGTGCAAACGTTTTTGATCGCGCATAATCACCAGCTCTTACTCATGAATAAATATTATAGGTACGCATTTTAAGCTCCCCATTAAGCAATTATATTGTTGTTACCATTATAATGTTTTCAAAAAACATTTAATTTTTTATTATATCAAATTATAATGTTGTGTACGTTGTGTAGTTATTAAATATCAATCAAGTTTTATAATCCTTGACTTAAGTTCAGTGTAATAGGTGGTAGATTGCCTTCTTAGTATGATGAGTCAAAGAATGAGGATAAAAAATTTGCACAGTGTTTCTTCAATTGGCAATAATTTTCGTCTTGTTTAACATACAAAAAGCATTCTTCTAGTAGCATACGTAGGTAGTATATAAACGCGGTGTTGAACTCTACCACTCTGTTGAGTGACGGAGAGATCTCATTTCCGCCCACCATTTCAATAAATTTAGTTAAATATATTGAAATGGCAGACAGAAAATAGGGAATAGTATGTCTCATCACTAGACTTCCTGTGCCTACACTACTTGCAGGAAAAAAATACTATTTGCATTATTTCCAATATCTATTGACTAATGCTTTATTTTCTATAGTTGATGCTTTTTCAAGGCAGTAATATAAAACTTAAGTCAATCACTGCATTCGTTTGAGGATTTTCATATAATAACACCGTGAACATTTATTAGCGAAGTCATATATTTTATTTTAATGGGGCATGTCTAAAATTATTCCATGCTTGGTAATTAAGTGTCTTAAAAATGTATGATTTATTGTTGGAGATCACAACGCCTCGCTCGTTTGACTGATTTACTTCGTTCTCAGGTTTCGCGATTTTATGTGATCGCGTATTCTTTAAAGTATACTTAAATATGGTACCTATTTGTAATATTGTGTTTTATAACTAAAATAATAAAAAGATGAGATAGATGGTGACAAAAAATGATATATCTATTCTATGTTTTGTTGTTTTAGTAGTTAATTTAGTATTTTTTCTATTTTTTAGTAAATGCTGCTAAAACTGCTGCTGAAAAATTGAAATGAGACGTTTGTACTTTACGTTATACAATTGCCCTTTTAACGTAGAAAATGACTATAATTTACATAATTCCTATACTTAATTCAAACTTATTTTATAGAGGTTATAATAAGTAATATATTTTAATATTTTAATTGGTAACAATTATTATACAAACACTAAATTTGTTAGAAAAAAGCAACAAATTTATTTTATTTAAAAAAAATATGACTCAAATAATTACTTTGTAATTTCAAAGTGCTTCTAGCTTTATTATGGTAATCCTACTTTCTTAAAACGTAGGTAAAAAATATTGTGTAATTTTCCAAATCATTGAAAATAAAAAAAAACAGTATTCAAATTGAGGTCTCAAATTGATTTGAGGCCTGTCGTGGCGCAACGGCACAAGCGTGAGACTGCAAACGACAAGTTGTGTGTTCGATCTCTGCTCGAGGGAATGAATATTTAATGTTTTCATTTCTCCGATCTGGTAACAAGGCAAAGCGCGGTGTTGAGTTCCGCCACGCAATGCCTCAAATTGGGCTGAAAATAGGAAACGGATGTATAACGGAGTGTCTTAACACTAGATTCCCAAGTTCCCTCTGCCTACCCTGCCATGTGCGGGATACAGTGTGAAGCTGAGTGAGTGAGTGAATACTAATCTTAAAACATAGGCAAGAATTATTATGATAATCAAGTCTTCCGCATCATTAAAAATAAAAAAAAATACTACTTAAATTGGTTCATTCATTTAAGAGCTACGGTGCCACAGACGCAGGCATACAATTTTTTCGTCATGTGTGAAGAATAAAGATTTTTTATAAACTTCTTCTTCTTAGCTTCACGCTGTATCCCGCACGAGGCAGGGTAGGCAGAGGGAACCCGGGAACCTAGTGTTAAGACACTCCGTTCCACTTCCGTTCCCCATTTTCCACCGAATTTGTGGCTTTTCATATAATTCTCAACGATTTTTTAATTTAACATTCAGTGTAGTAGTATGGTTCAAATTTGGAATCTTTTTACCACAATTATTGGCCAATATGTGACATGACTTGTCAACTTCTTCTCTACCAAATTCGATTGACGTTGATTGAATCATGGTTGCTATTTAAAATATTGAATGAAAACGAAATACGCTTACAAGTGAATTTAATATTTAAATACTTGAATTGCGATTGAATTTACAAATGATGATTTTATTACATAAAATTATTAATGAGTATAGTGTAAAGAGTATAGATTACTAGATACTCTGCGCTATAGTTCTATTGCCACCTTCGGCGGTCGCATTAGAATTTTGAATTTTTTTACTGTTTAATACAGATAAACTTCCCAACAAAATGAAATATTGATAATTATTATACAAGAGCCAGATATCAAAACTATAGCATTTGCAGTTATATTTAACTTATTTAACGACAACCTACGTTTTTCTATTGCCATTTTAGGATATGAAAAATCTCATATGTTATGTTAGTTTTCTTCTATATGTTTTGGTGTGTGACCAGGTAGCCAAAGGGAACTGTGACCAGGTAGGCAAAAGGAACTTGAGGACTTATAGCTAAGGCACTCCGTTATATAGTACATACTCCACATTCCGCTTAATCTAAGGCATCGCGTGTTAGGTGACGGTATTAATCGCCGTTTTTTTACACATTTTTTTAAATAATATATATTTTAATTTTTTTGACTGACAATTAAATCTAACAACTGGTTGCGTTTACAGTCACACCCTTGTGTGCGCCGCGACTGGCCTCTTCTCTTATACTATAACTGCAAAATAAATCCATTGACATACAACATAATATGTCAGTGTACCAAATTAGAAACTGAGTCACAATTATTTCGAAGCATATTTACACCTAAAATTTATTCATGCGTTTATAATATAATGATAAAGTTAATTACTCAAGCGTAAACTAATGTTTAAATACTAAAATGCCAATCAAGCTTTAATAAGCCCACCTACTCGTAACTGGATCTGGTAAGGGATATGACAGTTTGACTCGTAAAGATATTTATTTATTTCACGCCTGTCTTTCTTAAGTTAGAGCTCTGACAAAACAATCCATATTTAGAACCTATATTAATGCAGCGTTTTTTTTTTATTTTTCAACCACATATTTAGGTATATCAACAATGTAGGTATATCAATTATTCGTTTGGTTTTTAGCAAACAAATATTTCCGTTAATTGCTCTGGCGTCATTAGTTGTCGTAAAGGTTGTCGATTATTATTCAGTGTTCATCGTGAATCAATTTGTGGTGATAAGGAATGTCGTACAAGATAGCTTAAATATTTTTTAACAAACTGCTTTGGTTTGGTTTGTCGAGGGAAAAATGAGTGGTAAGAGAGGGTATCGACGATACTGGAGGAAGGTCGCGTAAAAAGCCTGAGGACCCCCCGGAGGGTTTGTATAAAGACGTTGATGACAGTCAAGTCACAGTTCTCGGCATATCTCTACCCCTATCCTTCTGCCTATCCCGCTAGGAATATAGCGTAAACTTAAGTTAAGTTATTTATATAAATTTAAGTTTTTACGAAATAGTAGTTAGTACGCTCTGAATGTAGGTTACATTCAGAGCGTACACAAATATGCTGTGCCACATACTTAAAAATATTTTCTATATATAAATAAATCTGTCGTGGCGCATCGGCACAAGCGTGTGACTTAATAATTCCCTGGTAATAAGGCAAAGCGGGGCGTCAAGTTCCGCCACTCAACACGCAATGCCTCAAATTCGGTGGAAAGTGGGGAATGGAAGTGGAACGGAGTGTCTTAACACTAGGTTCCCGGGTTCCCTCTGCCTACCCTGCCTCGTGCGGGATATGCGTGAAGCTAAAAAAATCTGTCTATATATTTTACTACTTTAAATTGTTACAATCCTGGAGGGAACTTCCAAGAAATCTTTATTCAGTTTAATAAGAAAACGCCCAGCTAAGTAACATACAGCAGTTCAGTTTCACTAAGCAAGCTAATATTGACCGCAGATTGTATTTACTCACCTCAAGTTAGGGGCAAATAACTGAATCATCGTATCGTGAATGTAACGGAAATACAAATTTGTCAACCCTCAGTTACTGATTTGTTTGTCTCTGCTGGTATAGTCTGTTTAGAACCTAGTCCTAAGGTTGTTTGTTGTGTTTTTTGTATATACTTAGAAAACAATCATATAAGTAATAACTATAATTTATCAATTTAAATATAAATTGATTGCATAATTTTGCAATAAAATGATGAATATGTTTTTTAAACTAAAACTATTATTTATTTATACTTTGCAGAAAACGTATAAAAATATGAAAATAACGGGATTTGAACCCGAGCCTTTGAGATTTCTTACAAATGCTCTTATCATACGTTCGCGTTCAGGTACGGCAAAATTCTTAAACAATCATTACTACTTATTTATGTTATTAGCGCTGTTTGTTAAAATTTTTATGTTTTTTTGCTAAGTTTTTTGTATTCTAAGTGTGAAATATCACTTTATAAATGTGAAAATATTATCAATTAATTACAACAAGAGAAGAACATAGCAATAGAAAAATTATTTAGAAATTGGTTAGGTAGAGATTGGTGCTTGGATAATCGAGGCGAACTTTATTTGGCCAAAACCTTGGCCGCAATTTTCAAGCCCTTTTTTGAGCTCTTCATCGTGCAACGCAATGGGCACAACTCCTGCTTGATTAATTTATCGAATCCATATTGATATTCTATGTACATATTTCTAACATAGATAAATTTTGATATTTAATAACCAAGACACTAATTACAATAATATTATCTTTTTTTCTTAATTTCACAGTTAGATTATGTATAATATTCATTTGTTTAAAGGACTTTAAATAAACAAATAGGCAAATTTCTAATTGCTCTACAGCAATATTCGATACTGTCGATATAGCAAAATTGGTTTCATTGGTTAAGTAAACTTTGTGAATTCCCTCGCGAAGTGTATTCGGTGCAAAGTTTTGGGACAGTCTGCTACTAAATAACGTTTATCGCATAATATTAATACTGAGTATATAAGAGATAATGTACATACATATTATAAATTGCGTTTCATATATACCTACTAGTAGTTGTTGAAATGCAAGTAAGGAAAGGTAAAATTGTCTAAAGAAAATTTTACCGAAAAGTAAATTAAATCCAACAATTAAATCCTTTATTGGTAGGTTAAGCATTGAGAGAGAGAGAGAGAGAGAGAGAGAGAGAGAGAGAGAGAGAGAGAGAGAGAGAGAGATGTAAACACAGTCCGTCATCGACTTTGCAATCATTTTACAAGCAACACAACATTTTGTTAGTAAGTTTGGAAATAAATTTAAATAATTTACATATATCTATTACACCTTGTAACTGTTTATATACTCCATGCTCATCGTCACTTTTTATGCTTTGTAGTGTTACCAGTGCGAAGAAACGAAAACATACTATATTGAGTTAGAAAATATTAAATATTTAATATCCTCGAGTGAGGATCGAACCCACAACCTATCAGTCTAATGTCACAACGTAACGACAAGCCCCTGATGTTATGCTGCTACTTTACATGTAAAGATACAAAGTGACAAGCATGACAAGTATTTTATTCAGTGTACAAACAGACAAAAGTATTAAAATACTTTTATTGACAGAGTAAGCGAAGAGTGAGGAATTCTATAGTATTGCAAGCTCTAAAACTTGACAATTCTACGTTCAACATAGCTTAGCATAAGATAATGAATTATTGAGCGGTTGACGATCTCAGTTCGAAGAAGTTCGCCGAATTCATTACGAATTGAACTCTCTTTTGACGTTCGAGAGAGTATTCCGTTGTTAATAAGTAATTAGTTTTACAATAATATACGTTATGGTCTATTATTATACCGACTGTAAACGTTATTTGTAGGCATGATACAAACTTGAGGAATTAAAATATTTTAAGTTTTAATTTACTAATTCTGGTAACAAGACAAAGTATAGCGATGAGTTTCGCTTAACACGCGTTACCTCGATATTGGTCCAAAATGGGGAACGCATATCCTGCCATGAGCGGAGTACAGTTTGAAGCTAAAGAAAAATATAACATTATATTAAAACGAATACGTACATTGTTGTTAAATTAAATTATATTTGTTCAAAAGGGTACCATAATTGATTGATTAAAGAAAAAACTTACTATTATATAATATTCTTTATTTGATTATTTATCATCTGATACATTATGAAGATAATTAATTTAACAAGTAGTATTTCGATTTTCAATTAGATTTCTCTTTAGTATTTAAGAAGATTAAAACTTATAAGTCTCAAAGCACAGCGGACGCATTTTAATTAAACATTTAATAAAGTGTGGCATCTGACGACTGCAAACAGATATGACCGGGCTTAATATTTATACAAATGCTTGTTAAGATTAATTCTGCCTTGTTGCTTAGTAAGGAACGTAGGATTTATTATTTTTTATTTATTTGTACAAGATATTTCCTTTCTTTTTCTTCAGTTTTGCGCAGTTTTGCGCATATTGTAGGGAAAGCTTGGGAACCCAATGTTAATACATTTTGTGCCGTTCCCCACTTTTTGCCAAATTTGAAGCATTGCGTAAAATTAAAAACCGCGCTTTGCCTTGTTACCAGAAGGAACTAAATAAACTTTTATATTTCATTAGAAAATATGAAATATGAAATATTTCATTCCTATAAGTGTGGATCAAACTCCGATCTGTTGTTAACAGTCACTACCACCTTGAGACCGAAAGTCCGCATCTTCTGTTCTTAACTGAGACACAGATCAAATGTCCAGCTGACGCGTCGTACCTTAACTACCCTGGCTACTCCTTAGAATATAGGTTCGAACCACGAGCAGGGGTCTGCGTGTACGTTCGCGATGACATCTGCATCAAGCGTCTCAAAAACCTTGAGATACCAGGTTTATCTGTACTTTGGGTACTGGTCGATACTGGAGCTACGCAAAATGTGTATGCTGGTGTTTACTCTTTGATCACCTCAGCGAAGCCGCTGATGAGGGTCAGCAGAAATACCCAACCGCACAGTTATTAGTTCTGGGGGACTTCAATGCACACCACAAAGAGTGGCTGTTCCCATACCAGACGACTGACCACGCTGGACGAGAGGCACGCAAATTTTCATTATCGCTAAATCTCTCCCAGCTGGTCAACTGTGCGACGAGGGTCCCCGATGTAGAGTCTCACACAGCTAATTGCTTAGACCTTTTGCTGACTACGGACCCAGACCGACGCTCTGTGGCAGTTACGGCCCCTTTGGGCACCTCTGACCACTGTCTGGTGAAGTTTGTATCCGTGTACTCACCACCCGATCAGGGCCCTTGTGGTATAAGACGGGTGTGGCGATACAAGTCAGCAGACTGGGATGAGATTCGCCACTTCTTTTCGGCTTATCCTTGGAGATCTTGTTTTTCTTCAGGAGAATCGTCGAGCTGCGCAGAAGCCATAACGGAAGTCATACGGCAGGGCATGGAATATTTAATACCATACTCTGATATTCTTCTGACAGTAAAGCTCGCCCATGGTTTGACGCTGACTGTAACCGTGCAGAAACGCGGAAACAAGAGGCGTATAATGCCTGGGCTGATGCTCGCACGCGCAAAGCTCCGAATACTCGAGAACTGAAGAAAAACTTCAATAAGGCCTCCAAGCTAGGTAAAAAGGAATTACGTAGAGCTCGTTTCGAGTACGTTCGTAAAATAGGCGCAAAGCTTGCCTCTTACCCAGCGGGTACTAAAGCATTTTGGTCGCTCGCGAAGGCAGTCGAAGCGAACTTCTGTCGATCCTCTTTGCCGCCTTTGCAGAGGCCAGATGGTGCGCTTGCTCACACTGCGGTAGAGAAAGCCAACTTGTTCGCTTCTCTTTTTGCGGAAAATTCGCGTCTAGATGACGCAGGTAAATCACCACCATCTTTGCCGTACGCCGACTGCTCTATGGCACCTGTCCACATTCGCCAAAAAGAGATACGCGTGGCCCTGTAAAATGTAGACGTGAATAAAGCGAACGGCCCAGGCGGCATTCCTGCAATTGTGCTGCGTAACTGTGCGCCTGAACTGTCTCCGGTTCTGACACGCCTGTTTCGACTCTCACTAGAGACTGGAGTAGTGCCCAAATCGTGGAAGCTTGCAAATGTACAACCTGTGCCCAAAAAAGGCAGTCGGGCAGACCCTGCCAACTACAGGCCGATATCGGTCACCTCTATACTCTGCAAGACTATGGAGCGTGTACTGAATAAAAGGCTTGTGGCATATCTGGAGGAAAATGATCTCCTAAGCGATAGCCAGTACCGATTTCGTAAAGGGCGATCGACGGGGAATCTGCTTGTGTATGCCACGCACATATGCAGCGAGGCTATCGAGAGATATGGTGAGTCAAGTTCCATATCTCTCGATATCTCTGAAGCCTTTGACAGGGTCTGGCATGCAAGCCTTATAAGTAAGCTTCCCGTATATGGACTACCGGCCGACCTTTGCAAATGGATATCAGACTTCTTGAGGGGGCGATCGATACAAGTGGTCGTAGGTGGACGCGTATCTGCTCAACAGGCTATAAATGCAGTAGTTCCTCATGGATTCGTTCTGTCTGCAGCCCTATTCCTGCTGCACATCAACGATATGTTAACACCCGGTGTCGTTGGGTACGCTAATGACAGCACGGTTGTTGAAAGATAAAGATCCAATGCAAAGGCCAGAAGGATCGTAATCCAGTCTTGTCGAGAGTCTATGATCGATCGACTGAACCTGGCACTTCAGGGCGTCTCCGAATGGGGCGATGCCAATCTAGTCATGTTTAACGCTACCAAAACTCAGGCGTGTTTATTTTCCGCAAAACGGAGCCCCTTTGATCTTGCTCCGACTTTCCGAGATGTACCCGTGCCGATAGCTGACCATTTCGAGTTTCTTGGCATGAACCTTACGTCAGATTTGAACTTTGGACGTTACATCGAGTCTTTGGGCGCAATTGCAGCTAAAAAACTAGGTGTCCTATCAAAGGTTAGGCAATATTTCACTCGGGGACAGCTTCTTCAACTCTATAAAGCTCAAGTCCGATCGAGTATGGAGTACTGCTACCACCTTTGGGACAGATCTGCTAAATATCAGGTAGCGACCTTAGACTCGATTGAAAATCGCGCCAAGAGGCTCATTGGAAATTCAGCGATTGTTGAGGCAAAGCTGCAAAGCCTTGAACATCGCCGAAAAGTAGCTTGCCTGACGATTTTCTACAGGATACATTTCGGAGAGTGTACAGCAGCACTACATGCCTTAATACCCTCTTCTCCTTTCTATCTGCGGGATAGTAGACGTAGGCAGGGATTTCACCCATACGTCGTCGATATACCACCTTTTCGTACTCAGCGCTTCGCCTCAACTTTCCTAATGCGAACGGCTAAGGAATGGAACTCCCTGCCTGCTGAACTGTTCCCCGACAAGTATAACTTGGCCCTCTTTAAGGAACGAGTGAATAGGTACTACCTAGGCAAGCATGCTCCACCATCGTTCGCATCGTCACTTACCACCAGGTGAGATAGCGGACAAATGCTTGCCTATCAACAATAAAAAAAAAAAGTCACACGCTGGAGCTCCACAGCACGACCGACTTTAAACAGGATAATTAAATTGTATAAAAAATACCAACATACAGTGGGACTGGGTTTGATTGTAAACGCGATGCTAGTCGATTTGATACTCTGACTAATTGACTCAGTTAAACTATTGCTATTTAGTATTTTTTTTTCAAATGAATTAATGGCAAAGCCAGGCGTTGAGTTCCGCCACTTAAAAACAATAACTCAATAATTGGGCGGAAATATGTGAATACACAATTTTAAATAGATCTCTTTATTTATAACGAGATAAAAAAACATATACGTAGTTACTTGTAATAGAATTATATGTTTTATATCTAAAGAAATGCTAAGTTATCTATTAACTCAAATCAAATTTAATAACGTTATTGCTATTAAGCATAGCAAAATTATCTTAAATATATTTATTGTTATGTAAGTAATATAATTTTAACTTACATTGGTATTCGATATTGAGTTTTATTTATCCATAAATTTTCTTTCCTGTGGAAAGAAGTTTAAAGCTAATTATGGTTGGTAAGGAAGAAATTTAACAATTTTCATTTACTAATCCAATAAGTATATAATACTTTAAGAAGTAAAATCAGTGTTACTATAACACTTTTGTAAGCTACTCCTGAGTCACGATTAAATGACAGTAAAGTCGAAGCTTACTATTTCTCAAAAGAAATTAAACCTAATTAATATATCATTAGAATTTAAACTTAAATAAAGTGAACATTTGGTTCTTCGCGTGTCTACAAAACGTAAAGCATGGCTTAGTACTGAAAGCTTATTGTTTTATATCGCCGCCCGCCCAGTAATGTGACAGTGGGCGGAATACGCAACTCCACGTTTACGACTGTTGAAGACGTTTGTATAACGTGACTGGTTTTTGATTTTGTTTTCCTTAAGTACAACAAAATTTATATACTTTTTTAAAGCTTTAAGGTAATCCAGTGTAAACAGATAAAGTAAGTAAGATAAGGTTAGTCTAATATTTGTATGTGTCGCAATGATTGAAATAATATCATATCACTATTTTTTCTAATCTACTTTTGTTCTTTTTAAAATATATGTTCATCTTGAATAAGAATTAAACTCAGAACCATCGCATAAATTCTACGTAACTATAGCACAGTGATGTAAAAATACTTTAGTTTTTTTTTGTATTATTTTTATCTTCATGATGTATCTTGAATATTTGATTGTTGTTCTTGTTACCAGTAACTTAGTGTTAGCACAAGCATAGAACTTTTAACACGATAGATGGTGGATTTGATCCCCATTCAACGGTATAAAATATTTAATATTTTCGATTTAAATATTCAATGTTTTCATTTCTTCGCTCTGGCAGCAAGGCAAATCGCAGCGTTAAGTTCCTCCATTTACAATGCTTCATGCAACAAAAAATGCTTTAAATTCGTCAGATAGTGGAAAACGGAACGGAGTGTCTTGACTTGGACCCTGAAATGTGAATTACGGGATATAGTGAGTGAGTGAGTTGTGAGAGTGAAAGGAAATTACCAGAGGAAATAAATTATTTATTCCCCAGAGTGGATATCGAACCCACAACCGTATGGCTAAAAACCAAAAGCTCTGCCACTGGTGGTGCAGCTAAAAATACAAAGTAAAAGTGAACATTTTTATAATAATAACTTTAAGTTGAAAAATGTAAACGCTGCATTTTATTATACCCAGTCATCAATAACGCTCTCGCCATATTGAACGGAAAATTCAATAAAATTTTATCAGTCAATTTCATAGTTCTCACGATCGCCTTGACGGCTCCATTTGTTACCGGAAAATTATATTCACTTGACGTGGCATTTATAACTACGTAAATGATGTCGATTTGCATATATTTTTTTTTAATTTGTTATAATTTTTAACTCTTGTGGAATATTTTTATCTCCTTTTAGAAAGATTTTAAGGCAAATTGTATTTAAATCTTCAAAAATATCTCACGCATATTATTATTTATTTATGTACTTACTGTTTATTTTTAAAAAAAGAAAGAAAATACACAGAAGAATAGAAAAATAGAATAACAAATAAGGAAAATTTTTTTTTACAATTTTTTAAAGTGTTATTCCATACTTAGGACAGAAAATACTAAACTAATATTTTAAAAAGTTTATAAAAATTTTGAACCAAGCAGGATTTGAACCCGCGCCTCTAGAAAACCGTTCAAGCGCTGACCAACTAAGCTATTCGTTCTCACCAAGCTCCGTCGAAATTCTTACGAGTTGTCTTTGGGTAGCGGAAATTTTTAAAAATCTCCCTACAGAGATACTAACAACATATTTGAGGCGTAATAAGCGTATAAAAATTTTTACGGAGCTTGGTGAGAACGGATGGCTTAGTTGGTCAGAGCGCTTGAACGGCTTTCAAGAGGCGCGGGTTCAAATCCTGCTTCGTTCAACATTTTAATACGCTTTTTAAAATTTAAGTTTAATAACTTAGCTAAAAATACATTTTTGTAATGCTTCACGCAGTATTCTGCATATGGTAAGGTAAGCCGAGAGGATCATAAATTCAATTCAGAGAATAATGTTAAATCACTCTGTTCTTCAATTTCGCCATTTTTTGAGTCTATTTATATTTAGTAGTAATATTTAACGCCGCTCAATATCTTGTTTCCAGAAATTTAATAGAAAATAATGCATTTTTCCGTGTAGAATTTGTTCTCTCAACTGTTTGGTTTACAGTCAGAAGTCCTATTGCACTACAATAGCTTTTTTAATCATTAAAAAAATATAGCTAAACCGATTTTGCTCCGCTTGAAGTCCAATGAAAACACTCAGTCGTCCGCTAACTTTGTTTATATTCATCTTAAAAGCTTTACTTTTGATATCTGAGCTTAAGGCAAAAGCAAAGGTTAATTATAATGCTCTATATGATTTTTTATCAACTTCATTTAATTTTGACATTTCTTTATTGTTTGTTTTTATTTCTTTAGTGTTTATTTAGAGTTGAATGCAATATTATAATTACATTGTAGGGTTTTATTTTATGTATATATTTATATTTTATATACAAATGTCTATTAGTAGATACTGTTTTAAAAATGTATATGGAATAAAGATATATATATATATATATATATATATATATATATATATATATATATATATATATATATATATAATATATATATATATATATATATATATATATATATATATATATATATATATATATATATATATATATATATATATATATATATATATATATATATATATATATATATATATATTTCATTATAATCTCCCGTCAAAATAACTTAAAAGTTACCTTTTTGACTATCCATATTGTACATAAATCAAATCTATATAAGTCAAATAAATAAATAAAAATAAGCAGGCAATTTTTTTTTTATATATATATATATATATATATATATATATATATATATATATATATATATATATATATATATATATATATATATATATATATATATATATATATATATATATATATATATATATATATATATATATATATATATTTCATTATAATCTCCCGTCAAAATAATTTAAAAGTTACCTTCTTGACTGTCCATATTGTACATAAATCAAATCTATATAAGTCAAATAAATAAATAAAAATAAACAAGCAAAATTTTTTTCTGGTCTAATGCCTCCTTCACTTCACTGATTTTTTTAGTGTTTCACTGTGAACCTAGTGTTTGGCGCTCCGTTCCCTATACGTACTACTTATATATTATATAGACAAATTCATCTTAATTAAAATGTACTTCAAAGTAAACTATTAACAGCTTTAGTACTTAGGTTGCTATTAAATATACGCGCAGAACTAAGTAAAGGCTTAGAAAGCATTAGATTAAATACCAACTGTTAAATTTAACTGCTTAGTACGTAGAAATTACAATGTGTAATTTCTATGTAAGTAGAATATATTCTAAGAACAAATTATCATTAGTGGTGACTGTGAATTTGGCTATTTTACTATCGTTATCTACAAGTATTTTCAGTGTAAATAAAAATATATATATATTTAGCTTTGCGTGACGAAACTTCATCAGGTAGATCTATATTTTAGAATTAAACAAATTATGTATTCAATGGCTGAATTCAACGCCCCGTATTGAGCAAGAATGGAGAAGTTAAATATATAAATTTTACTTTTTAACTGAGTTTTAATATTACATTTCCTCATCACCTCGATGATATAAATAATGATGACCAAAATCAAAATTATCCATTCTGGTACAGTGATATAAGCTTGTAAGAAAGTAAGCGCGACGGATGTTGTTTCGAATACCAGTCGGAACAATTTAATCCTTAATAATTTCTATTTTCTCGCCCTGGCGACGACTTTCGCTAAGACGTAAAACGTGGCTTTAAGTTCTTTTTGAGAGGATACACCTAATTATTAATAATAGAAAAAAAAGTATTTATTATAAATAATACAAAAACAAATATAAATATATATACTCGTATACCTAACAAGATTTTTTTCAATACATAATATTTCTTCAAAACAAATTTCAACATCTATAAAAGTCAAAAAGAAATAAAATGAAGGAAGATATCCAACAATGGTTTATATGTGAGCGTGTAAAACGCAGCAGTCCGAATGAATACTCGACATAAAGGTTCACTATGTGATACGTTTCCTTGTCTTTACGTAGCACGTACAGCCACCGTCACACTATTCTGAATAATGTTTTAGAAACCTCTCTTCTAGTGAAATAGAGTATTCTAGTACTAGAATAGTTTAAAAGTGGAGTTGAACAAAAGGAAATTTAGACATCTTTGAATTTAGAAAGATGTATGTTAAGTATAAGATATTTTTTGCTTATATAGCAAGATTTTTAGCTTAACGCTTTATCCCGCATATGGCAGGGTAGGCGCAGGAAGTGGAGATTGTTAAGACATTACTTTTCCCACTTTCAAATGATTTTTGACACATTTCATGTTGGGCAAACTTAATGCTTTGCCTTGTACCAGAGCGAAAAAGTAACACAATAATAAATTCCTCTACGAAGGCTTCAAACTTACCACAGCTGTATTTATTGTCATTCATTCAGACGTACTACTGCGCTAGTATAACCTCGTATTCCATAATTTCTCTCAGTTTCACACTGCATGGCTGGGTAGGCGATGAGGATTTGTGCACTAAGTATCACACTCCGGTCCTCTACTCACTTTCTGCCGAATTTGAAGCATTATGTGTTACGTAGCCGAACTTAACGCCGCCTATTGCCTTGCCCCCAGAGAAGTAGTAAAATATTAAATTCATCTTCTAGTGGGGATCGAACCCACAACCTGTCGTGTGAATAAAAACAATAATATTTTATAGTTATTTATTTCTAAAATATTGAGAAATCTATTTCAAGTTTTGCTTTTCAACAACACAAAAGAAGTAAAAAAGCTCAGACCATAAAACTTATACATAATTCGTAAACAAGGAATGTACTATAACTTGCACCCTCCATTTCACGATGGGCGACAGACACCTATTATTTTTTACGATCCATTAAATTCTTTAACCTGGTGGAATCGATTTATAAAAGTTTTACAGCTTGGGATTCACAGTGGGCTGTATAGCTTCTGTCGTCCAAAAGCATACCAAGTGAAGTTTGTGAGCCAGTAAAGTTTAGTAACCATTTGTTTCTGTTACATGACCGCAGGAAACAATCTACGACATGTGAGCTTTGCGAATTTTGTGTTAATTTCAAAGGATAGGTACAGCATATATTTAATTCTATATACATATATTTTGTATATCTTGATTGTTGTATTGCGGTACAGTATTAATATTTAATAAAATAAAAAACTATAATTATTTTGCCAGTCTTGGCGTAGGGGTGCTAGCTTATAAATGTAAATGCCACAAATTCTGGTTCGATTTCTACCTGATGAACTAAAATATTTAACATTTCTTTTTCTAACTCTGGTAACGAGCTAAGTGCAGCGTTGAGTTCCGCCTTGGGTATTCGACGGAGAGAAAGGTTTGAATGTGTCTTAATAGAAACGGAATATTGAAGTTTCACTGGGTTTCCAGAATCCCTATGCCTACTCTGCTATGTGCTGGATACAGCGTATAAGCAAATAAAAAATAATATTATACATTATAACTACAGGTATACTTTTTATGATATTGAGTAATTTATCTTTAAAGTGTTATTGAATTATAATGTAACTAAATAGTCTCATTATCAAATGGAATTGAATTATTTTAATAGATTTACTCAATTTTGTATACAAAACGTCTGTAGAACCTAGGGCCAGACGTAGCAACAATTGAATGAAGTAGGGCTGTCTGCTTAATAATACGAAAATATGCTCAAAGTTTTAATTGTCAAACGTTTAGCTCTTTTGAGGGGTGCTCCAGCTTCGTACTTGATTATGAAATGTTTTAGAATTTTAAGGGCCACGACAAAATTTAATGAGATTTGCTAATGTAATTTGCTTAACTAACCGTACTACCATTCTGTTGTACATTACTTGAGATTTCCTTTCAACATTTTTGCTTTTCATAAAAATTAAAAAAATAAGTAAATATATATTAATATGATTGTTCAATTTTGTCTATGTTTTGTTCAATTACAAAAAAGATCTATATAAAGAAGTCACTTGAAAACACTTTAATTAAAAAGTAATAAAATACATTTAATTTTGTAATTATTCCTTATATTATGTATAAACTATGCAAATCAGTAAAGAAAAGTATTTCAATGTATACTCACCTTATCTGATTTATTAAATTTCTCAATAAAAAAAGATAGTCCAATAGTATATAAAATTTCCTTAGAGAATTACCGTTAAGAGAAACGAGGAAACTATTGAAGAAGTTTGCAAAAAGTGAACTAGCAAAAACTCTGAAGGAGCCTTCGTACGAAGCGAACTAACATTTAATTTGCTACAGACTTCTATGGTCTCTTAACTTACTTAAGATAGATACGTATAAAAAGTCTCTATAATTTTATAAGATATTAAAGTAGAAATGTAGTTGGGATTCTTAATGGTAGGTATTATTTATTTATGATTAATTAGTTTTTCTATGTCAATTGAATTGCGTTTGTCCGTCTTGTTCTATTAAAAATCATTTTGTATACAGCTGTAATATTTATATAATCAGAATTATGGTAATTTTAGGCAATTAACATGCATCTTTTTAGTACTTACAAAAAAAAGGAAATAAATATTGTCATCATTTAATTATAATTTTTTTGTTTTTAGATTTACGTATGTTTCCTGTACCTCGTCCAATTTTGAAGAATTTTTGTGCGGATTTTAACGCCGCAGTGTGTTTTGTTACAAAATCTAGTATATGAAAATAATTCATTCCCCCGAGTGTAATCTAACCCACACCAATTGTGAGTACAAATTGACGTCTGTGCCGCTGATAATATGACCATTCTAAAACAAAACATGCAAATAAACAAATTTTCTTGTAATTGTTTCTTTTAGAAATTTGTTAGAAAACACTTCAACAGATATCGTAATATACATACATATACATTCTTTTTAAATTATATAGCCCAATTTCTCACGTATCAGCGTACCCACTTCGTTCCGTGCAGTTAAAGGATAGCGGTGCCCGTGCAAAAGTTATCGTTTATTGAAATCGAAACCAACCCGTAGAGACAGATGAGAATATTAACTTTTAATATATAAATGTGAGGAAATATTCTTGTCTTACATTATCTATTAAAATTCTAGTAAATAGTATTTTTAACGTTCTGATTTACTACATAAAAAAATATAAACACGTTAAAGAATAGTTTAGATAAATTACTAAAGTAACAGGAGACAATTTTTCATAATTGCTTACTTTTTTGTATTAAAATTATATTCTATAGACAACTAACACTCACCATAATAAAAGAAAGGTTTAACACTGCCACTGAGTCATACAGCATATCTTTATTTCAATACGAATGCAAAAATATAAGACGTTATAAACCCGAATAGGGTTATGCGTGCTCGGAATTCACATATCTTTTCATAGATAATTTCGTGCATCCCCATATAATATTCCGTCCGCTAACATATAAGCATTCCGCGATGGAGGACGATGAGTAGAAAAATTGCATTATTAAAACATAAACAGGCGCACATGGAAAATTTTATGATAATGGATGCCACGGGAATAAGCAGCAGTTTAAATAAAACGTGACTGGTTATGAGTTAGTATATTGAATAAGTGTAAGTAGCGTATGTTTTGTTGTGGATTCGATACTCACTCGGGTGGATGAATTATATGTCAATTTTTTACTCAGCTTCACGCTGTATCCCGCATATGGCAGGGTAAGCAGAGGAAACTAGGGAACCTAGTGTTAAGACACTCCGTTCCACTTCCGTTCCCCACTTTCCGCCTAATTTGAGGCATTGCATGTTGAGTGGCGGAACTCAACGCCGCGTTTTGCCTTGTACTGGAGAGAAGAATTGAAAACATTAAATATTTAAATTGAAAATATTAAATATATTCATTCCCTCGAATGGCGATCGAACCCAGAACCTGTCGGTTACAGTCACACGCCGCTGCGCCACAACAGGTCATTTTTTTATATTTACCTCCACGCTATAGATTATTTATAAAACCTATTTTATCTCATGATCATTCATATTTCAATTATGCTCATCTTCTTTCTTCTTTCTCTGGGTCACCAGCCCAAAGTTGAGTTACATAGTAAATTAAATGTGTAAATGTGAAGCTTAAAAGAATGAGTTTGGAGTTCAAAACCACATATAAAATATTTTCAATACTGAGCGACGTAGAAATATTACTAGACTGGAGAGTATGAGAAGTAGGAAGAGTAGAGAGAAATTTCTATAAAAACGAGATAAGATGTAATAATTTTATTAAAGTTCACGTTAACAAAATTGTGGGCGACGAGTAGTTAAAGTAAAGTGATCTCCTTTTAAATGGTACGTCAAAGCCTTCATGTCCTAATTAGCAGATACTCGTTTCGTACCTATCGGTCTGGAAATTATTGTTTATTGGTAATAACTGTGTCTGGCTCCAAAAGCGATGCTATCGATACGGAAAATTGAGGCAAAAGCAAACGATATAACGCCGTCCGCCATGTTTTCAGATGAAAATCACATTATTTTAAACGTAACTGACGCTTACAATATCAAGTCTTGTCTCAAGCCTTGCGTGTGGTTTTTATCTATTTTATATACCACTGTTTTATGCACTTTAATTTTTAATTAATACTTTATTAGACTTTTTATTATTCTACTCCGACTGTAGGTCGTTTTGTTTCAAAAATTAATTCATTTTAAACAGCTTGTTAGCTGTTAGCTTAAAACATTCTACGTGATATTGTTAATCAAAATCATTACCTCTTGTGACGTAATATACATAATTTGATGATGTACTGGTTTTATGGTTGATTTTTATTCAGTCAAATGAATATGTTCTTAAACATTAAGTTTTTTTACGGATTTACAGAGGGCATGAGGATAGGCGGAAGAACTTGAATGCCTAGTGCTGAGACGCGTCGCTTTCGTCGTTTCGTTCTGTTTCAAATTTTTCGCCGAGTTTTGGACGGCGTTAAGTAGCGGAGCTCAACACTGCGCTTTGTCTTGTTACCAGGACGAAAAAATATAAAATGAATGTTTTACAAAGAAAATGTTATATACAATATTGGATTATTTTAATTTTGTTATGCCAAGTAGTGCTAGCTATCCATATATATTTTTAAACTACACATATATTTAATATTTACATTTTACGGCCGTTATGGTACAGTAGAATACTGTCGAAATGTAAACGTGACTATTGCAAGTTCGATTCCAATGTGCAACAAAATAATTCAAATTTAAATTATTTTGATTGCTGCGCTCACGTGGATAAAGCGTGGTTGAGCTCTGCAATTCAATGCACAATATCTGAAAGTGAGATCGGAGTATTCTAACGCTTGGTTCCCTTTGTATTCCTTGTAAAATGTAAGATATAATGTGAAGATTAAAAAAATCTAAATGCATACAAAACAACATAAAAGATAAGTTAATGTTTCCGACATCTTGAGGTGTAAATTATTCAAACGGGCTCATCCGTGAACGCTTCGTTGACTATACTTCTTAATCTGTCCTTAAATATGAATGCAAATATTTTGAACGGGGTTCTTAGAAGCAGAATTTAGTAGCTTTTTATTTGTAATGTTAAAATTTTTTTTTTTGCATAAATTCACGGGATCTCCCTCAGAAAGGGAACAAGGATCAAAGGAACCTGTGTCATGATACTGATGTGTACTTTTTGCTTAATTTAGAAACATTGTTTGTAGATCTCAACAAAGCAGTTTTAACACTCCCTCTTCTCGCCCTGCTGTATTATATGGCATTCAGCGTGTAGATTTAAAAAAAAAAAAGTTTCTTGTTTTTCGCTCTATATTCCACACTTGGCAAGGACAGGAAGAACTTAAAAAAGTATGGCTCAGACATTCCGTTCTGTTCCAAGCAAAGAAAAAAAATTACATTTAATTTCTTCGAATGGGGATTGAACCCACAGTCTATCGTGTTCAGTACACTTGTACCCCTGCGCCACTACAGTTCTAATACTACATATAAAAAATACTACATATAAAAAAAACACGTTTACTATAGTAGTAAGTTTTAATTATGTAATAAGTACATTTACATTTTGTTATATATGTAGAAACGGGACACCTGCTTTAGTTTACGTGAATACTCTATTAAAGTTCTTTTTTTCTTAACTCACTCTGTATCTCGACTCACACAGAGGCAGAGTAGGCAGAGGGAACGTGGGAACCTAGTGTAAAGAGACTCTGTTTTCGCAGGTTCCACCGAATTTGGAACATTTCGCGTTGAGTGGAAATCAGATCGAACCCACTACCAGTCATGTTTACAGTTGCACACTTTTGTCTCAGCACCACAATACGCTTTTGTATTTTTTCGTATTAATTTCGTTGTATACGTTTTTAAAATATAATTAATATAAAAATAAACGATAGCACAATACAATAATAATACTAAGAAAAAGATATATTTCATTATATATAAAAGAGATACTTATTTTATTTAAATAACTATTCTATTTAAATTCTTATAACATTGGCAATTCAATTTACACAAACAGCTGTATCAATATACTATTTTAAGTAAACCAGCCATTGATATTACAATTAAATGAAAAACAAATTTGCCTGTAAATGCTTTACAAACATCATTAATGGTGTTGCACTTGCTGCAATTATCACTAATTTGGATTAAATTTGGACTGGGATGCTATAATGTGCCATTTTATTTGCGTTTTCTCTATAATGGTTTGCAAACGATCCTCTTAACTGCTGTAGAGTGCAGTTTGATGTCAGATTATATTACGATGGTGGAACTGCACTAACGAACTTTTATAACAAATTTTCGTATTATATAATGTTTGTGATGGAAATCAACCTGAATGAGGTTTTTTGAGGCGCAGAGGCACAAGAGTGCGACTGTAAATGTTCAGGTTGTGGGTTCGATCCCCACGTGAAAGTGAAATATAAATTATTTTCTTTTCTTTACTCTGGTAACAAAAAAAAGCGCGGCGTTGAAATCCGCCACTCAACAATTTAGCCTGACATTATTTTTTTTTATATAAGCTGAATATAATTTTGTACGTTATTCTTAGTTATTTCCAGTATTTTTACACTCTGTTCAGTATGAGTATTTAAATTAGACTTGTCCTAGGCTTTACTTAGAGGCAGCTCTACGGTTAAACACTATGTAAAATAAGGTACTTTTTGAAGGCCAATTTACAAAATAAGTTGTAATACTACTGTTGTTTATTGTTTTTTTTTTTATATATATCATAATTACAGTTCAATAACATGAATAATGTAAATTAAAATTACAAAATCATCGTAAAACCAAAAAAATAGAAATACCATTTATATATTTAATTATCCACATATAATCATTGTAATTATTAATGATTATTCAGAATAATTGAATTTCAAACAGCATTGGATGTATTGTCACGTACAGCTTCAATTTCATGTTACATTGTAGCCAATTCCCAAGTAATATTAGCTAAAGCCTAGCTAATAACGTTGAACTATAGGCAATGTAGCGTTTTGTGTATACCAAGTAGGTAGTAGCTGCATATATAACGTAATTGTGATTGTAATATCTATGTAATGGTATTTTAATAAGCACTAACTAATACAGTACTTACTTACTTAGCTTCACGCTGTATCCCGCACGAGGCAGGGTAGGCAGAGGGAACCCGGGAACCTAATGTTAAGACACCCCGTCCACTTCCGTTCCCCACTTTCCGCCTAATTTGAGGCATTGCGTGTTGAGTGGCGGAACTCAACGCCGCGCTTTGACTTATTACCAGAGCGAAGAAATGAAACATTAAATATTTAAATTGAAAACATTAAATATTTCATCTCTTCGACTGGGGATCGAACCCAGAACCTGAATCGGTTATAGTCATACGCTTGTGCCGCTGCGCCACAATAGGCCTCGAACTAATATATTTGTTTTTTATAAAACAAAATTAAGCAATGGTTGTGGGTTTTAATCTCAATTGTGCAAGTGCTATTAGGGTTTTATGCTTTCCATCGAATTGGACTCATTGTGCTTTGAGTGGCGGAACTCGTCGTCGCGCTTTTACTAGAGCAAAGAAACGAAGATACTAAATATTTTAATTCCTTACGTGGTATGATCAAACCCATAAATAGTCTCGTTTACACTCACCCGCTTCGTGCCTCTGCGCCATGACAAGCGTGTTGTAAAATAATATTAACAAAATGCCAAAGCACATAAGTTACCATACAAAACTACATAAATACAAAAGTGCATGGTACATTGGAAACACTATAAGATATGACATAAATTTTCCTATTTTTTAAAGTATTGTTCCACACTTAGGACAGAAAATACTAAACTTAAATTTAAAAAACGTATAAAAATTTTGAACAAAGCAGGATTTGAACCCGCGCCTTTTGAAACTTAACGACTTTACATCAATATCTCGTGGGAGGGTCATAAATTTTCCTATTTTGAGACGCACCTCCACAGTACTAATGAAATGGTCTCCCTTGGGATCGAATGGCATGTCAGTGCATTGTCTTGTTAAAGTCAGTGAATTGTTGAGGTTGATGAATAAAAATTGGTAGAATGTTTATATTTAGTGAAAGGGGGAAAAATGTTATATTTTTTTATAGAATGGAGTATTACATCTACTACTGTGCGGTTTCGTAGGAATTTCCTTCCACGCACCACACATCTCTGGAACGACCTACCCGCGGCAGTATTTGCAGGTCAATACGACATGGGTACCTTCAAAAAGCGCGTCTACCTACACCTCAAAGGCCGGCAACGCAGCTGTAGCTCCCCTGGTGTTACACGGGGCCGTGGGCGACGGTGATCACTCACCATCAGGTGACCCGTACGCTCGTTTGCTATGTCTCTTCCATAAAAAAAAACATTGTTATAATAAAATAAAATTTTGTTTATTTTTATTTAAAAGATATATTAAAAGCCTCTATTAAATGTATTATGCTTGGAATAAATAAATTTCTATCTAAATATAATTTGATATATTTTTATGAAATATATATAATTAATCATCATAAAATAATTCAAAATTACGCTTATAAATCATATTGTGCAATACCTACTATTATATAATAAACTTTTCTTAACATGGTATTCATGTTCCCAGTGGAGTAATAATTTTTGCCAAAAGTGTGCTAATTTTAATTAGGCTTAATCATCGCGGTGAGAGACTTATACACACGCGACGACCGTACTCGACCCTACAAAACCCCGTATTAACTGGAAACTTAACGACTTTACATCCCTATCTGGTGGGAGGGTCATAAAATTAATACATTGCCTCTAAATCGTCAGGTTACTCTCCAGATGGTAATTTGGCTTAAATATTTAAGTTTTCTGTGCACCCTTCAACAAGATTCAATTTCACGCCCCCTAATAAGGGCCCATTTTCGACTATTCTCTTCACCTCCAAATGTCACGAGGCAATTGAAGTATCCAATAACTCAAGGACTTTACATTTTAACACAAATTTTCCAATACTGCCGAATAAACGTGAACTTTGGAACCAGGGTAGATCATTTTATAGCGGTCTTTAAATAACTCACTTGAGGTATTACGGTTGCATTCAAAATGGAAATAGAATTCGATTTGAATCAATCTTGTATTGAAACGTTATAAATTAGGGTATGTTTGAGTTGATTGGCTACTTAATAAAAATTTGTGGCTTTGTTAGATAAATGGGAAGCTTTCTTAGAGTATTTTAGCAAATTTTCCAAGAACTTTTAATGTAAACACATTTTAGGACGTTTTTTAATTTGGAATTTTATAATAATCTATGTAAACTAAATCTATATAATATGCTATTATATTATAATTATAACGACTTGTAAATGAATTTGTATAGATCATTAGTAGAAAATAAATATTGTGACCGATAATGTAAAAAGTAGAATAATTCCATTTTTCTGTACGGCATTGAGTTCCATAACTCAACACTCAATGTCTTAAATTCGTCGGCAAGTGATTAACGGAACCAAATGTCACACTAGGTTCCCAAGTTCCCTCTGCTTACCCTGCTACGTGCGAGATACAGCGTGAAGTTGATCAGATTTTATTGCTTTTTTTCACATTTTGTATATAATTAGAAAAAGACGCTGTCGTGACGCAGGACTATAAATGTGTAACTGTGCAGGACTGTAAATGCGAAAATTATAAATTGAATTCCGACCCGCGAATTCTACCTTGCTATGTGCGGGATAGATTGTGAAAAACTTGAGCGCGAAAAAAAATTTGTATGTTATAAGAAATTTCTAAGCAGAGTATTTTTTTTTGTGATATGCGGGCAAAGATACAAACATGTTGCAGGCATTCACAAAACTATTTTCATTTTAAAATGCACAATGTTTAATTTCAATCAACTTTACTTATACTTAAATAAATATTTCTAAGTAAAATCATTTTCTATTAACAAGTAGCTGTGTCGACCAAGATGATATTGCTCGGCACACTCTTTAACCCACTTATAAAAGACGCATATTAAATTAAACTAGGAAGATAAAGATAATAGAGAAACAGTAAATGGATTTGGCACAGAAAATGTATAGAGTCGTTCTAATGTAAACTATTTTTTTTTCTGAACATTAAAAATGTATCTGAGTATCATATAAATTATACATAAATCATTATTAATATATCTTTTACAGGGAAGCCAAGGAAAACATGCGTAAGTGATCATCGACGCCCACGTATGTAACACCAGAGGAGTTACAGGCGCGTGACGGCTTTTAAGATGGAGAGAAATAGAAATACATCCGCCATTGTAAACTTATTTTATAATTTAGTTTTTCATAATGTAGTACTTTATGAAATAAAGAATATATAGATGCAATTTTTAAAGGTATACATGTCGCATCGAGCCGGGTGCATAGCCATAGGAAGGCGTTCCTACAGTTGTGTGGCACATAAAAGGAAGTTTCTTCAAAACCAACACAGTCGATAAATGCCATGTATAAAGATGGTGAAATTTGAAGATATTGTTTGTGAAATTTAAAGATATTGTTTTTATAATAGGAATTAAATGAATCCTCTTAAAAAAATTATATCAAGAAATGTAACAGATTCTGATGCGTAATTTAACGCCGCGCTTAAAGATAAATGTTTTATTTTCACTGCGTATGTAGCAAAGTAAGTGAGACAAAGCATTGTTAAGATTTTTGTATAAGAGAGTGGCTTACCCTTCTATACACAGTACTTATTACATACTTTAGTATACTAAGCTTCACGTTGTATCCTGCACATGGCAGGGTAAGCGAAGGGGACTTGGGAATCTAGCGTTAAGATACTGCGTTCCACTTCTGTTTCCCACTTTCCTCCGAATTCGAAGCATTGCGATTTGAGTGGCGGGATTCAACGCCGCGTTTTTGCCTTGTGCCACAGCGAAAAAATGAAAACATTGAATATTTAAATTGAAACATTAAACATTAAATATTTCATCTCCTCGAGTGGAAATGGAATCCACTACCTGTCGGTTACAGTCACACGCTTGTGCCACTGCGGTACGACAGGTCTCATACTTTAGTATTATACTTTAGTACATACCTTAGTATCTATATAGAAATTTATAATGTAAATTTATATTACACAAATAGATAACTCTATGCATCCCGCGTAATAGGCCCACCAAAACAAGCGTATTGTCGGTTCGGCATAACGTCGCAAGTAAACACCTTAAAGGAGCTACGAGAAACATTGATAAAGGAAAACGCTTCTGAACCTTTGCATAATCCCATTCCAATTTGGTTATCATGTCGTTATCATGGAATCTCGCATATATAAAATGTTACGATAGCTCTAGCTCCATTGTATCGAGCTTACAAATATTGGAAATGTATTATATGTAACAGGTATTGTTTTTGTTTTATATTCTTACATTTTCCGTATGTTCCGCCACTCGCATTGCATCAAATTCGAAAGTGGGAAACAGAATGGAATGTTTTAACATTAGGTTCCCAAGTTTCTTCTGCCAACCCTGACATGTGCGGGATACAGCGTGAAGCTGCACTTTAAATTAAGCATTTATTTCTACCACTGAATATTAAATATTTGGAATTTAGGAGAGAGCAAAGAGTCTTAACAATAAATTCTTTCTGATTACCCTGTTATTCTTCTCTCTCTCAGCTTCGTGCTGTATCCCGCAAATGGCATGGTAGGCAGAGGAAACTTGGGAACCTAGTGTTAAAACAATCTGTTCCACTTGCGTTTCCCACTTTACGCCGAATTTTCAGGCATAGCGTCTTGAGTGGTGGAACTCAACGCCGTGTTTTGCCTTGTACCAGAGCGAGGAAATGAAAACATTAAATATTTTAATTGAAAATATTAAATATTTTCATTTGCTCGAGTGGGGATCTAACCCACAACCCATCGGTTACAGTCACACGTTTGTGCCGCTGCGCCACGACAGGCCTCCCTGTTATATATCAGATAAAATATATAGGATCATAATGGTCATGGTTTATACTTCCTTTGTGTGAAGTATAAAACTGTAAATTTCCCAAGTTCCTTCGACCCTGCCATGTACATACAGGGTGAAGCTAAATAAAATTATATGTTTGATTCTACCTTTTCTGGTAATATGAACAGCGGGTGAATTGTCACTTAATCCAGAATTAACGAGGCACCATATTTTGTTTTAAGATAAACGGCAGAACTAAACGCGAGCGTGAAGCTCTAATAATTCAAGTTTTTTCATATTATAAATGGGTAAAACATTGACTTTCAAAGGTATTAAATAAAATTAATTAAAAAAAATGTAAATAAAATTGAATTTCGTCATTTATCTATCTGGTTTCCACTATAATATGTATGGATGATTAATGTATGGCGCTCGCTTTTGTCGGCTCTTTTCCAATAAGCTATACGTTTTATCGTAAATATTCAGAATAAGAGCGCGGTATTCACCATTTGCATTCGCAAATATATTACACTGAAGTTCATTAGGTTAAATGAAAATTCTGTCAGTTTATTTATTTTAACTTGTGACTGGATATCGATATTTTTTTCTGAAATACATATATTATTTTGGTAACAAATAATAAAAAATACAGATAATCAAGATAAAAAATATCTTGATTATCTATATTTTTTTAATATTGAATTTGAGCATGAAAAAAGAAATGCTAAGGATATAAATTCAAATGTCAAACTCGTTAGAATTGCATTATGTACTATATATTTATTTAAATTCTGATATTGTTTATTGTTTATTTTTTTTTTTTTTTATGGAAACGACAAGGTAAACGAGCGTACAGGTCACCTGATAGTGAGTGATTGGCCCCGTATAACACCAGGAGAGCTACAGGTGCGTTGTCGGCCTTTGATGTGGAGGTAGAAGCGTTTTTTGAAGGTACCCATGTCGTATCGACCTGAAAATAATGCCGCAAGTAGGTCGTTCTAGAGATGTGTGATGTGTCGAAGAAATTTTCTACGAAGCCGCACAGTAGAGGAGTACTTCATGTTTATCTTTCTTAATTTAAATAAATTCTACTTAAAGTCAAAAACATTAAATCAAGTATATTATTTAGATTAACACTCCGTTCCACTTCCTTTCCTCACTTTCCGCCGCCCTTTTGAGGCATTGCGTGTTGAGGGGCGGAACTCAACGCTGCGCTTTGCCTTATTACCAGAGCCAAGAAATGAAACATTAAATATTTTAAATTGAAAATATTAAATACATTTCCTCGACTGGGGATCGAACCCAGAACCTGTAGGTTACAGTCACACTCTTGTGCCGCTGCGCCACGACAGGCCTCAGTTAGACAATTCCATCTTTAAATACTGCCATTTAACACAGAGCGTCCCCATTTTGGATGTAAATTGAGTAATATACTGATTTAACACTAGCTTCTCTCTGCTTAGTGTTACTTTCGTCGCATTTAACCCTAAAGAGCAGCATAGATAGTGAAGCTAACAATATATAAAAGTGTAAGAAAGTACCTGACTGAAACAACGCCGCCGAACTAATTCTTTAAACATTAAATCTCACAACTGCCAGCACACAGTCGCACTTCTTGCCGCCTGTCAGACGCCTCTGTTTAATCAAAATGCAAATTAAAATGTTTGCGCATCAGCTTGACGTGACAAAACACAGTTCAAAATAGTTTATGTGGATTTTATATTAGATTTTTATTTTGCGAGCATACATAAATGGTATATTTTTTTTGCTGCTCGCTGTAGAGTAGCCAGAGGGAGCTAGAGTACTTTCTATGGTATTTGAGGCGTTGTGAGTTGTTTTTGGAACTCAACGCCGCGCTTTCCTTGCTGCGCCTCGACATCAGCGAAGATAATAAAAAAATAAACATTTCACATCCCCGAATTGCATAGAACCCACAATCTGTCGCGTTTACAGTTGCACGCTTTTTGCGTTGCACCTCGACATGCGTCCCATTTTATATTATTAGCAAATAAAAAAACCATATTCGAATATATTTCTTTAAATTTCCTCTCGGTAGTAATTCGATTCGAACTCATAGTCGTCGTGCTGCTACGAAACTAAACGTGATCGTTACTGTTTTATCGTATATTTATACTTAGCTTCACGCTGTATCCCGCACATGGCAGGGCAGGCAGAGGAAACTTGGAAACCTAGTGTTAAGACACTTTGTTTCACTTCCGTTCTGTTCCGTAACTTGAGGCATAGCAAGTTGTTATATATATTGCGAATAAAGTCCGAATTTAATCACACAATGTAATGTTTTAATTAAATTTCTTAAATCCCTGAAACATCTGAAACATAAAAACATAAAACGTAACCGTTTTTTATTACATTCTTCCACAAAAATAACTGTAGGGCGTGACGAAAATTACCATGTATTTTACTAGCGTGGTTGCTTTGACAGCTTAATTACTTAAAAAAGATATACCTACGCAAGCTTTATTATAACGACATACTTTCTGAGTACAGTATGTGTTTTTAAGACAAAAAATGTATAAATTGTGAAAAATCTTAAAGATATTTCTTTTGATATTTATTTACGAATGGATTGTGAATTTTATGTACAAAAGATACGTAACAATATCAAACTGTTGTCGCAATAAATAAAAAGGTCACATGCAAGTCGTACCACCCAGGGTTTTCGTATCAATTTTAGGCTAGTTCAGGAAAATATGTTATAAAAATTGTTAAATTTGAGTTTATCGTATGTACTCATTTGCTAATGAACTACAAGTAGAGGTTCTAGTATAAAACCTATACATAAATAAATAAATAAAAATGTCTGTCTGCCTATTCAAAAGAAAATGTTTTTTTTAATCCAAATACTATTTAGTTATTTATGCGATGCCAAAAAAAATTATAAAAAATACTGTCATTCTGCTATTCCAGAGTAATTTCAGCAATTGCTGGACTGATTTTTTTTAAAAAATGAGGATTTTTAGAGAGAAGGAGAAGGAGAATGTTGTAGAGCGTCATATACGTTTTTTATCCTTAAATAACCGAATAGTATACCTACATACATATTTTAATTATTAGAATTATTTTCTTTATTTCTAGTGCAAATTTTCACTTTTTGTTAAATTTTTTGAGTGGGGATTGAACCTAAAATCTATCGCGTTTACTATCACACTTGTGCCTTTGCGCCATGATTGGTCTCAAATAAATGTAGAAATAATAAAAATAAGAAAAAAAACAAGCAATATGCTCAACCTAAATGCATCAACATTACGTTTACATCAACACTATCTGCATAAGATTGTCAGAAAAATTTAAATAAATCCTTTCCTGATATGAATAACACAATAGATCATAGCAAATGAAATCAAATATTCTGACAAAAGTCATATTTTCTGTATCACGAATGCAGAACATTTTATAGACTGGACAATAGCTTTGTAGTAGGTGAAAATAGGGAACCGCAAGACAGTTCGGACATCAGCAGTACTGACGGCGAATACCGATGACCCCATACATTATTTATACCCTAAGCCCTGATAAATGAATGCACCAGCTAAAGAAAACAACATTCGGAAACATTGCCAAGCTAATACAGAAACTAGAAGTGTGCTAGAAAATATATATAATAGGAAGTAGTAATATATTTATTTCAATTTGAGATCTGTCTTCAACAAATAAATATTTAAAAGTGTTAATTCACACTTAAGAAAGAAAAACGTATAGAACTTTTTACGTAGCTGTATTTGAAACCGCTCCTCTGAGAACCGTGCAATCGCTCTTGGTCGTCAGGCGATAAGTATTTAAATATTTCGTTTTGCAATTATAAATTTACTTTTGGTTACATCATATTAATAGAAAGCTTAATAATTGTATTGTTCCTTTTTATTGTTTTTTAAATCTATGCTAAAATACTGGCGGTAGCCACCTACAAAGGATATCCATGCGTGAATGACATTTCCAATATATTTACATATAGTAATATTTGGTAGAGGAAATTTCAAAACATCGCCGTATTGAGTGGCATAACTCAACGCCGTAGGTTGTGTTGTTACCAGAGAAAGAAAATGAAATCACCTCATTTTTTCGATACGAAACAAAGGTCGTCGCGTCACAATAAAAAAAATGCAATTATAAGATCAAAGCCAAATAAATATATTATGTATATATAAGAACATTTGGTATAATCATTTCATGCTAGCACAGATCAGTGAATCTTGTATCGACGGAAAACACTTCTAGTGTTATCTCCCATTGTCCCCGTCAGACGTGTATATAAGTTAAACGACGGAAATAAAAATCCTATAAATATTGAGCAACCATATTTTTCTCACTTTGTCGCCTTGACAATGGTCGGTCTTGTAAGAGCATTGTCACGTTCCTTTGTAGAATACTCACCTATTATTGCTAACTTTTGTTCACTGCATTCTAGATAATGGTGGGACTTGTTGACATTTTTTTATACATTTATTCATGTTATTGTAGTTTAAAGTTTTATGTTTAAATATATAAAAATAAAATGGCAATATCTATGTGAATATATATTTATATATTTATTTATTTTTCTTTTAATACATTTACTTTGGGTCAATTAGTATCGCAATCTGTCGAAGCTTATTAACAACTAATGAGTAATTTTCATGAAATATATATTCAACTTCTTAACTTATAATACATTTATGTGTAATATATAATAATATTAATTCATCCCGATCATTCCCCTAATATTGTTTTCGTAGAAAAAAAAAAGGTAAAAACATACACAAAGCGAAAGCAATATTTTCTGTATCAGATTTTCGAAGTATTCATAAACTATATTATAACAAATATTGTGGTAAAAATAAGATGTTTTATACAAAACTTGAAATAGTATACAAATAACATATGTATCTATATTCCAACAACCCATCATGTTTCTCATAACAAAAATACAATTTGAGGCAAAAAATATGATCCAAACATACAAGAAGTAATGTATTTCGTTAAATTTGAAATTCAAACCAACTCTCATTGGTATGTGAATTATTTTGCAACGCAGATTTACTAAGAACAACATGATTCATTTTATTTGCCGTTATCGCAACACGATCGTTTTATCTCAGCGGGCAAGATTTTTGTGGACAGTTTCAAGAGTATATTGGCACAGTGGACTGGGTATGACTGTAAGCCTATATTGGCTGTTAGTTCAATTCCCCTTTTGGAAAAATATTTAAATTATTTTCATTTTTCTACTCTGGTAGACAAACAGTGACGTGGAGTTTCGAAAATAGACCGTTAAACGCAGAACAAGATAAATATTTTTTAAATACATACTAGACTATAAAAAACAGATTGGTCTTTACACTCGGATACCAATATATTTGACCATCCTTGTCAGTCAGCAGCAAGCACTTCTTCTGAGAAATTCAAATTTTTCTAAGAAATAAATTATATAAATGATAAATATTACTGAGTTTACTCTTTAGTACCTACATAAATATATTATAAAAGAAAATATTTTACACGTGATTAGAGATCAAAGTATGGAAAATCTCTGAAAAAATTACATTACGGCCCCAAAGAGACAGTTTGCGCGATCCAATTCATGCGAGGACCCAATTGAATTGAGCCAGTATAAAACGAGTATTGAATTGTTTTATGTTTATAAATTATTTATTTTAACACGTGTCGTAACCCGCAACTTCATTTGCGTGGAATATAAAATGATTTTTTATGGATTTTTTTGAGAAATGTTTTTTACATTACGGAAGACTTGTATACTTATATAAATATAGATATCACATTCAAATATTACACCTAACAATACTGTTTTTATTAAATTTATTAGATTCAGTATTTTACAATTGTTCTATACCACTGAACAATTCCTTTTGATTAACCAAACCGTCACTGCGAAAATAATCTTCACGTAAACTTTTCACCTGTGTCTTTGAACCTGTTACCTTTAGTTTTATAAATAATATAAAAAGTAATATATGTTCTCCATATCATCTACGTTCGTACGTTGTATGATATCACTAATATGAGCAGAGCTCTGTGCACTCTAAACTTACGAGTACAATAGTTAAACTTCTAAAGTTCGCCAACTGATGCTGCATGCAATATAATACTACAATTCTAGAAGATATCGGTACCGCAACATGGGACATGCATCATATTATATAACTAATTTAAATAGAATGTGAATTTACATAAATACTAGGAAAAAAAAGATAAGTACATTTTGTAGTTATTGTACATAATTGCACATAGTTATTTACATGAGCACAGTCATTTTACAACCTGTTCTTGTTGATCAACAACCAACAATCTTGAATTGGTAAGAACCCCTCTAAGGAAATTTTGGCTCGCTTCTTTTTATTTTACCCTGCTAAGGCAAAGCGCGGTGTTCATTTCAACTGAACACGCATTCTAACAAACTCACGTAAGAAATGAAGACCACTTTGTTGTTCGTTGTTCCTCATTTTCTAATATATTTCTTTTTTTCGGTCCACCAAACTATACTATTTTATGGTTGGTTTTGGGATAAAGAACAAGTACAATATACATTATAGCGTCATAAATGACATTACCGCATCAATTATTAACCAATCCCCTTATTTATTTTTAGGCTACAGCCTTAATATTTATACATATTTATTACTTTATGATTGTCTAAAATTATTACAAAGAGCAGAAATATTTAATTTCAAAAGATTGTTGACGACCAACTAATTTCACCTTTCCAAGTTAATGTCGAAACAAAGAAATGCCAATAGCAATGGAAACTTTTTGTTTGTATTATTTGTTCAAAGTAGCTTTCGTTATGTTGACGTCATAATGTCCGCGTTTAATGTTGGTACCTTTTGTGTTTTTTGGGATGAAATCTAATGAACAAGACGCGGGTTAGGCCACGTAACATTATTTTTGCTTGGCAAAAAAGAAATGTTGAAGAGCAGACCAGTCGTGGCACAGAGTATAAGCGTGCTACTGTAAATGTTACTAATTGTGGGTTCAGTCCCCTCTCGATTATTGATTACTATTTTCATCGACCTTGCTCTGTAACCTAGGTAAAGCGCGCCGTTGAGTTCTGCCAATCTATCTCTACACAATGGCGCTTGGAGCTTGATGGGCAATATCTCAATGATAACGGAATATCTTGACATTGTTCCTAGTTTTCCTCTGCTTATGCTAGTCTATTGTACAAGAGGATCGACCGCGACTCGACCTTAAAACTCCTCGTCTGCATACAGACCAACAGTGTTGCTGAATGAGACAGGCTAAATCTTCGAGTAGGCTCAGTTCGATAAACTAACGAAGCCCTGGTAGCCTGAAGGTGCGGTCGTTGGCTGCAACGGTAGAAAGATATGTTTTTGTTGCCGTCTTATTCTATTCTTATCAGAAAACTTAATCTCATATGGAAAGGTGGAAAGGGTTTCCACTGAGTTTTAGAGGGTAGGGGTCAGATTTTCCGAAGAGCCCCGCTAAGTGATTATGTGTTCCGGCTGGGTGATCTACATTTATAAATTTCAGATTGTGACGTGTTTCAACTTTACGCACAATGTCTTGAGCGTAAAGATAAAACAGAGAGAGAAAGAGAGATTTAAAATATGAGTGAGGTATTAGCTCTTTCGTCATAAAATATAAAACTGATAAAAAAATTATGGTATCTCCACGTTTCGTCTATTAAATTAACTAAATATAAGAAGCAAAATACATTTATAACAAAATCTCTTTGATAAGAAAAATATCTTTATATTTTTTATTATAACGTATTACTTCATTCTGACGAGTTTTGACTTTTTTTGTACTTTTTTTTACCTAAAAATAAATGATTTTTTTTTTTATTTTTACTAAATTTTAAAGTGTTATCCATACTTGGAAAAAAATACTTATTTTGCAGTTGTGATTTGAACCTGCGCCTTTTGGACGGCTTTTAACGTTTATTTTTTTTATATATTTTCTAAATAAGTAACGTAATTAAGTGATTGCAATTTTTTATGCTTATAATTAAATGACATGAACTTATATATATATCAATATTTATATATATATATATATATATATATATATATATATATATATATATATATATATATATATATATATATATATATATATATATATATATATATATATATATATATATATATATATATATGTATATATATATACATATATATATCACAATATTTAAGCATCTTATCTAATATTAAAGATGCTTAAACTTTTAGCTGAAGGATGTATTTTTTTGCCATTTCTTCTTTCTTTTAATTTGTAAAAAAAAAACTAAAATATAACTTACACTTTAAAAAACCGAATAAACTTATTCCAGATAAATTTGATAATTATTTAAAAGAATACTAGTATTTTTTTCAGTTTCACGCTGTGTCCGCATGTAAGGCAGAGGAAATCTGAGAACCTAGTGTTAAGACACTGCGTTCATTCCCTACGTTTCGCAGAATTCAAAGCATTGCGTGCTAAGTGGCGCATATACAATCACCGGCCTGAATTTTGAGGTCTGTTGTTTCGAAGGAAACAACAGACCTCAAAATTACTAGTACTTACATTATATTCGAGTGTCATTTATTAATTTCTACACACATTCCACATATTAGTAGATTTTATCAAGATTTTCTCAAATCGTATTTGAGAAAATCTTAAAAAAACAATTCTCGACCAAAAAAAATTGAACATTCTGGATACATCTAATGAGATGCAACAGAATATGGCTCACAAGTAATGGCACTCGGTGCAGGGCACTATAAATATGATCAAACAAAACGTGCAACGGAGGAAGTACTCCATAGATAAACGACCGACTCGCGTTCATAAACATGAACTTAGAGTTCCCAGGGCTAAATTGACTCTAACGTTAACTTATTTAAGCATTTCCTAGATAATTGGTGAAATTTACCAAAGTTAACGTAGAAATTCCTTTTACGAATAAATAATAGTGCTATTTACAGTACCTACATTTAATTGAATAGAATATTAAATTATATAATAAGTTTATCTAGTTTTTTGTGTTGTATATACCACCGGTTGCCTTCTTTAAAGAAGCGATTTACAACTTTACAAGTTAAGCAAATTTTAAGCTATACATTATTTAGTAAAATCTTATAACTAATTGTCATAGAAAATATCTTTATTTTGCAAGATATTCGCAACTTATAATTATTCCACAGCTTAACGTTAACCATTGTTAGAAAATGACGTGACCGCAGTTAGGTCCAGAAGAATGAAAAGGACAGTTTTGTTCAACAGACATTAACGGACGTTTAAAACGGAGGCTTAGTTTGTATGGTAAGTACAGTGAACGTTTGTACACGTCATACAAGTAAGTCCTGAGTCAGAATATGTTCCTATTGTATTCGGTTAACGCGAGACATATCTTACACGACATACAGGATTACTATGAAACAAAGGTCCTAGAGATGTTGTAGCTTCTAAAGAATGTCCGATGCTGAGTTTAACCTTTACCATTTCACTTTTGACGTATGTATTTGTAGGGTAAGGTGGGGTTAGATGGACATATGGGCAAGTTAAGCAAGTTAAAAATCTTGCTAACTATATTTTATACAAAAAAATATCAAAGACGCAAAGAAGCAGGCAGATAAGAATCACAAGTTACTTCATTCGTTTTTACTATATATTGATTGAGTTGAGGACATCCCGCCATGTTAATTTTTTAAAGTAAAAGTAACAAAACTGTGTTTGTAATTTTTTAATATATTATATATAAATTAATATAAATTGGTTTTAATTTAAACAGTTTTTTAATATTTCATTCTTATCTCAAATCAGATCTTATCTGATCAACTAAGCCATATGTTCTTATTTAGTTACGTCAAAATTCTTATATTTTACCATTTTACGTTGTTATAAGGCGATTTATACAAATTTCCCCTACCCGAATAGAGCTGTCACTGCGCATGAAAGAGCGTTATTTATTAAATCTTTTTCAAATATATTCTTGATTTTTGAACTTGAGAAATTAATATTGGTAGAAAAAAGAATCATTTTAAATATATGAAAAATTTACATTGTCGTTATTGTTTGTTATCATATTGATGTTGTAAAAAAGACAATACAACATCAATATGATAAACAAACAATAACTTGGGCAAATCTGCAAGTATTATCTGTTTGCCTTAATAAGGCGCTAGCTATCCCCTATCGCGTGCGGTGTGTTCATAAGCAGCCACCCACATTTTATTACGAGATATATTTATCTGACATTAGCCATGTATGAATATATACGTGCTAGTTTTTCTTTACCTGTTGTATTTACTTGGCAGAATAATTACGTATTTTTAGCTTTAGGTTATATGTCGTAGATAGAAGTGTAGGTAAAGGGAATCTAGTGTCGAATCCTCCGATTTCTGGTTCTGAGATTTGAGTTACTGAATTTAACTCCTCTCTCTATTTTGTTACCAGAGCGATTGAAGAAATATTAATTCATTCTCCCGTGTAGGGGAGATTAAAAGAGCGACGAAAAGAAAATATTCGATATTTAATTTCAAAAATATTAACTATTTCATTTCTTCGAGTGGGGATCGAACCACAATCTGTCATTTACAATCACGCTCATGCCTTTGCGCCAAAACAAGCGTACTACGTACTATACCGTATTAAATATTACAAATTACATATTTGTACTTGTTATATAAAATTATTAAATAAAATTAATAACTTCTGAAGGGTTCCATTCATATTACACCACAAATCAAGCACAATAGACAAATTAACAGCTGGTGGGTAATATTTCCAAAATGTTATACAATTTATTTTGGGATCAACAAGCTGTCGCCACCCGCATTTCAGACAATTGATGCAATCATCGTCAATGAGATTTTCGAATGAATAAAATTCGATAATTACATAGCCGCAACCGAATTATAGAAATAGTGGATGCTCAGTACGAATTTATTTAATTAGTATTTTTTGAGCTTCACTCTTCGTATGTACATGGCAGGGTATGCAGAAGAATTTAGGTAGGCGGAGAACCTAGTGTTAAGACACTTCGGTCCGTTTCCCACTTACATGTTGAATGGCGAATTTTTGCCGCTTTGTTACCAAAGCAAAAAAATAAAAATATTAAATATTTCGTTTCCTTTTCTTTGCATACCTCTTTTGTCTTGTCCACTGTCATCAACCTCTTCATACATGCCCTTAGATTTTTTTAGACTTCAATGTTGCTGATAAAAAGTCGTTGCATTCTGTTAAAATTTAACCCTTATGTAAATAATTAAACTTAGTTATTTAATCTTTACAGTCAGATGAGGATAATCCATTAAAATTTTTATTTATTTGTTTTATTTCTACCTAAGAGTTAAGAAGGTATGAAGCCGTTCATTAATTATATTAAGCTTAAGCTTAATATAATTAATGAACGGCTTCATCACGAGTTCTGCAAATATCACAAAATTATCACAATTCTAAAGTTGGCTATAATAAGATATCGCATATATTTATTTTACAATATTCTTGCTAAATCATGATCCGAGTACAATGTATAAATAAACATTAAATAAATATAAATTAAGTATTGCACATAAACTAGTGCAAATATGTTTTTCATTTGTATACAATTTACAATACCTGCAATATTTATGTATTTATGTATTATTTTTTAATCATCATCAATTTTAATGAATTTTAATGATTTTCTTTAATTTCTATATATAATTAGAAATAGTAAAACCTCATGACAAAAACACGTATATAATTTAACAATGAGATTAGAATATTATGAATATTTATCTTTAATGAAATATAGTTATATATATATATATATATATATATATATATATATATATATATATATATATATATATATATATATATATATATATATATATATATATATATATATATATATATATAAATATATATATATATATAATATAAAGTAATAAATTATAACTGTTTATAGATAAAGGTTCACTTATTTATTTATTCAACTTCTAAGCTTCACGCTGTATCCCGCTATATGTATGTATTAATTTATTTTTATAAGTTTAGTAAGTCGTAAAGATAAAATACATAATTGTACTCTAAGAATTTTTAGAAAAGAAAAACAATGTAATCTGCCCGTATAAGTATTGGTCGTTTTTATTAAGTGTACAATGATGTCTAACAAAGAAACCCAAAGTAACATTAAGATGTACTCTACTCCCATAATAAAGATACGATTGTCGTTTTGGTCGTGAAGAGAGTCAACCCACATATTACAAGTTTCGAGGCAATTAACAACAAAATGGTATAATTAAAGCAACTTGTACATTATTTAAGTGCTATTGTAAGAAAAATATTATTTTAGAAAAAAGTGTTCAGTCTCCAAATAAGACGCATCAAGTGGACCTGGATTGGGCGCACCCTAAGAAGAGCACCCGATCATATCCCATTTCAAGGAAAATTTAAACGTGACTGTCCTGAGTACTCTTGGAAGCGTTCAGTGGCAGCAGAAGTAGAAGATGATTGGGGTGGCGTGGTTTGAGGCGAAGCAAATTGCCCAGAGAGCGATAGCGGAGTATTGTAGAGGCCCTCTGGCCAACCTACGAGATACATGACTATAAAAATAAATAAGTTATATCTTCTAAAGTGCTATGACAACTAAATCGAAGCACATTTATCGAACGTATATCTCTATTTTAGTGGTCAGAGAGAAACGCTCCTACTACGCTATTTAAAAAAAAACATGTTTAAAACGTGAAGGTAACGGCCAAATTTTTATATATTTTTAAATAAAAGAAATAAAAAAGAATCTCCTACGTTTGTAAACCATAAATATTTTATATTTGATTTTTGTGGTATATTATTGTTAATTTGTTTTGTGTATCCATCCCATTTCATTTTTATCTTCTCAAAACTTGTTACCTTTGGGTAGACTCTCTTCATCACCAAAGCGACGCGTTATTGTCTCTAAAGATTTATGTAGAAAATCTGTAGACTTATACGTGGGCGTTGCCGCATTTGTTCGAAATGTAAAAGGGCGAGCCTACCCTTGTTGTATATTTTTGGTTAAAACATTCTTGATAGACCCGGGCCGGGCTATTTCTCGATAACAGAAAATATGTTAATTTACTCACCCGAGAGAACTGATATGACCCACTAAGTGATTGGGTTTCTGATGCGTTACCGTGTTTTGAATTTAAAGTCATCCGACCGCCTAAATACTCACAATGTTTACAAATTTTACTAAATTAAGCAATACTATTCTATATTTTATATTTGGAACGTTTAAGATAAGGAGGACGTCATGGCGTAGTGGCACCGTGTCTGACTGTATGCCCTTCAAATAATTTATTTTCATTTAGTCGCTCTGGCAAAGCGCGATGTTGAACTTCGCAGTCTTGAAAATTGGATAAAAATGGGGCACTTACTGTTTTATTACGAGATTTCCTTTACATATTCGACTATATACAGAATACAATGTGAAGATAAATACATAGATTATAGACCTTTGTAAGGCAGGCGAACGTTGTTTTGCTATAAACGGTCTGCTTGTAAGTTTGATTAGAGAAGAATTTTCTCTTTAGTATGGATTACATTTATCCATTAAAGTAAGTACCTCTCAAGGTCTTTTTAATAGAAAGAGAACCCGTAAAAAGTATAAAAAACAAGTCAAATTATCCTTCCAATATATCTCAACCTGCGTAAGGATGCAAAATATTACCGAAATGAACGCCTTTCCTCACAATATGGCGCCACTAAAATTTCCATCTTTTATGAAATACGGATTACAACGATGGCTATTTCAAATACTCTAATTTTAATTAAAAAATAAGCAAACGACAATTGATTTTCTTTTGTTCGCGGAAAACGATAAGAAAATTAATTTTTAATGGGCGCGTAAAATTTTTACCTTAATTACTTTTATTACATAAATTTTAGCTTCAATCGTGTTTCTTGATCCAATATTTTAATAAAGTATTTTTTGAGATATTCGATCTTGATTTGATTTTAGATATTAATTAAAAGTACTTACTTATTCTTAGCCTTGTATTATTTAAAAGTATTTTTTATAGTTTATAATAAACCACGTCGTTCTTCTGAAAGGAAACGCGAAAGTTATAGGTTCGATAATCAATTAGGTAAAACTATAATGTTATATTTTTTTTACTATAGGCAAAACGTGACATTGAATTCCAAAGTTATAAAATAAGTAACAACATTAAAGAGAGCTATCTAGGGAATATTGCCCCATTACAAATGCCCTACGCAATCAAATGTAAAAATATATAAATTAATTCAGTTATTATAATAGAAGCATCTTAGAAAACCACAACATATACCGAAAATAGCACGCCTTTCCATAAATGTGGTATAACATAGAAGATAATAGACACTTTCAAGGCAACATGTAAATATTTAATCTAATCAATAATGCTTGGACGCGTCCGTAGTGAATTGATGAAGGGATAAAACGATTATATATAACTACTGAATCCGTTTTCAATTAAACGTGGAATTGTGTCAAGATTTCAATCAACTGTAAAAAAATGTTACGCATTGAAATTATAGAGAAAAAGTGTTTAAATGTCATGTAAAGAACATAGTAAGAGAGAGTAAATAATATTCTAGCAGATTATTAAGACGACAAAATCATTATGTGATTTACCATTTCATTTTGTAGTATTACTAAACTATTGTAAAAAATCTTTGAATTATTATTTTTTATGTTTGTTAAATTAGAAGAAGAAATATATAGTAGAAGTAAGAAATCTAGGTTGAGTAGTTTTAGAGACCGTAGCATTTCGTGTTCCATTCCTCATTGGCTATCTGACTGGAGGGAAACGTAAAAAACTGTGACTTCAATGTGTAAATAAAAGAACTTTAAATGTAAAAATGTTATTTTGATGTGTAAAATTAATATTTTCAGGTAAAAACTTTATTTAGAGTATATAACAGTACACACAGTATATACTGTCATTAAATGGTTGTTCCTATCTGAAAAGATATTATCACTATGAAAATACGGTTGTATATATATACTAAAAAAATAATAAGAATGAAATGATATTTGAATTTGAATTTTAATTTTAAAATTTTTATTATTTTAGTTTTTTTTGTTACTTTTCTTAATATGAAGCTAAATTTGGTATTTCTCTATTTCCCGTATATACAAATAGAACTATTAAACTAGATCGCAATCTTTCATAATGACACGTCGTGTGGATTTTATTTATAGCTCACGTTCGTGTTAAAATTAACTCGATTGGAATAACCAAAGATGTCATTAATCTATGCCCTTCCTAACAAACTGTCGGGACGGGCCTCTATTAGCGTACCTACTGTTTATATTAGATACGATAATTAGTAAAATTATTAAAAGTTTTGTCTTAAATAAAGCTTAGTGATTTTTGTAATGTTTAAATTATGTGATACTTGCTAATAGTTTATAACATTTTATAATTTTATATATGTTTATAAAAAAATATGTGTTGAATATATAGAAATGCAACAAAATAAATTAACCCGTCCTTAACAAAATTTAATGGTTGTAAATTTATATTCTGTTGTAAATATTTTTATCTTTCTAGTCTGATGACAGATTATGTCAAATATCTAAATAAGTGGAAATAAAAAAATATTGAATAATCAACAAGTTTTTTTTATTTTTAACGCTTGAGTCAACTAGGGAAGTTAAGAGATGTATTCTTTGCTATTCATTAACTGCGGCGTTGAGTTCCACCAATTAACAAGGCTTCAATTTTTCAAGACATTACTTAAAAATAGGCGAAAACTGATGTGTGTGTGTTTCAATACAGCGTTTTCTCTGCTTCTACTACAGTGAAAGAAACATCGTAATGCTATATATCTAAAATAAACTAAAATCATCATGAGATCCAAATAACTTTACATAGTATCTCCTTTTATATGTTAGGTTAAAAATACTAGTTCTATTAAATATGGCTCATATTTATAGCGTTGCCGTAATAAATATGAAAGTTATAGTATGTAGGAGCTAACTCTTCGCTTAAGGCTCGCCACAAGCGGATTACAGTCATTTTTCATTTCTACCGTCTAGGACGCCCGAGGGATGGAACAGAATGTGCTTACGTTCTCACTAGTTTATTTCTGTTTTCTAATTAGGTTTTTATTACACTTGCTCACTGTTTTATGAGATGCTATGAATATAATTATTCTTATTGAAATAACGTTTTAATCTTAGTGAGTTTCTTTAGGTTGACTACTTACTCACTTAAGTCCTAATTATTTCATAATTATTTAATATTGAATATTTGCAAATATTTAATGTTTTCATTTCTCTGGTAACAAGGCAAAGCACGGCGTTGAGTTCCGCCACTCAACACGCAATGCCTCAATTTCGGCGGAAAGTGGGAAACGAAAGTGGAATAGAGTGTCTGAACACTAGGTTCCCAAGATCCCTCTGCCTACCTTACAATATTCCGGATACAGCGTAAAGCCTAAAAAAAAGAAAAAAAAATACGGGATATTGAATTACATATATTTAACAGCACGTAAGTACGCCTTTTGTGGGTTTTTGGGATTGCCACTCGAAAAAGGGAGTACAGCGTCGAGAGTAGTGTCTACTCAATAAGCATTGTTGAAAATTGAGCAGAAAATAGTTAATCGGTGATTTTAAACTTGTACATTACTATTTGCTTATTTTGCTTTGCGGATAAAAGAGCTTTTTTAACGATTTTCTTAATTTATACAACGTTTGAAGCTGATAAAGCCAAATAAAACGAAGAGATATTGAATAAAAAAACATCTAAAGTATGAGTATTCTACGAAATTTTACTGTAGAAAGCTCTCAATAACAGCAGCCAATAAACATGTAATCTCTTGACTTAGATATCTACATATTTAAGCTGAAGAATATAGATGCCTTTCACCTGTCATATTGATCAGCACAAAGAGTGTGATTGAAACGTCGCCATCCCTACAACTGGCACTTATGGCCGTACCTTCTATCGTAAATCAAAGATATTAAACGGGATGGCGGGACCTCTTTCCAGTTCACATTATAAATCACTAAGGCAAAGACCTTCCACCAGTACCTTGCATACCCATAAATCGTAGAAAAAGCACTCCTCTCTATCTCACTGATAGTTCAGTTTATAGACGCTAAAATGTTCATGTTGCCTTGATTATTATTGTTTCTTTACATAAGTAAAGTCAGTAATTGTTCTTGTAATTTTATTGTATATATAATTTTTTGTTGCATTTATCAATTATTTATAATTTTTAATATGACAATAGTATCGACTTTAGAAACTTTTGTTGGGTTTTTTTCTATGTAATTGGTTACTATCATCATAAACCATATCTGTCGTAGTGTAGGGACACAAACGTGCGACTCTGAGCACGTCAGGTGGTGAATTAGATATTTAATAGAGGAAATTAATTTTTTATAGTGACATAGCAAAAGCTGCGCTGAGTTCCGCCATTATCACACATATTCTGCTGCGGGACAGAGTGTATAGCTAAAAAATCTTATGATGATAATTGTTGTAAAAAGTTTTGCTATATTTTATTTAAAAATTTTATTGTTCAATTAAAAAATATGGATTTTTTAATTATTTAATAAACTGATTTTATCCTACATACATGTGACACATATTTTTTTACTCCTTACCTTTTACATATCATTGATAATGATTTTATTTTCTTTGATTTTAAAATTTTAAATAATTTCTCAAAACTTAAGACTAAAAATTATTTAATTATAAGATACATATATATGTATACGCTTCGACGCTATGGTGGATATGATTGTTTCATACCGGTCACCTTTACTTAGTTGCACTCCACAATAATTTTCATCACAGTTCTCAGCTCTTTAAATTATATTTTTTTCTTTCAAGTAATTTTAAAATAATAAATATATCTTAAAATAAAATATGTATCACAGAACAGTAGAAATATTTCATTAATATTTAATAAACATACACTTTAAATGCTTAAAAGAAAATATTATATAAACGTGACTAAATCATTTTATTTCATATCTCTAAAGCAACAACAATTTTGTATTAATCCCGGGCGTCCACTACTTTCTAGGTATAAAAACTTAGTAGATTTCCACTTAACAGTCCTTAAGGTTTAAACGTTTTCTTGAAGAGTGAGATCAGTCTTGAATTATAAGTAAGGATAAGCTTAGCTATAACAGCAAAATATTAGTACTACTGGTTTTAATTGAATGTATTATGTTTTATATAAATAAAGCAGTTTAAGCCAGTGTAATTATTATTATTTATTTATTTATTTATTAATCTAATTATGGATTCAAATCTCACTTGCGGAAATATTTATATTGAGTATAATAATTATATTTTTTTTATATATATTTTTCATATTATTACAATAAATGAATTAGCAAATAAAATGTATCATGTAACATTCAAGCACCTCATTAAGCCAACAATACGAAAACACTCTTATTGCCAGAGTTATTCTGTCTCTGTAATAAAAAAATATTATTTTTGTCATAAATACGTATTTAAAATAATTAAAGTTAATTGAAATGTTAGTATTTACTTTTTCGTGCATAATAATGTCTTGTTTACTTTCCTTGAACTGTTGTCATATCAGACACTTGACATCAGTGTTAAGTTGTTTTCCGTAGATTAAGCTGAGCGTTACAGCGTCTGACTAAAGGCGAGATCTGTAGCAAGGCGAAATTTTTCACTAAGGATTTAATAATTTTCCTTTTGTTCTGGTAAGATGATAAGCGCGGTGTTAAGTACCGCCACTTTATACATAATTTAGGAAAAATAATGCCTTGAAAAATCTCTTTCTATATTAAAATGAGGGCTATCGTGACGCGGGGACAAAAGTGAGTCGCTATCAACGAGATAGGTTGTGGATTCGGTTGCCACTCGAAGAAACGAAATATTTAATATTTTCAATTTAAATATTTAATACTTTCATTTCTTCGTTCTGGTTGCAAGGATAAGTATTTCATTGCGTTACGCCACTCAACACGCCATGCCTCAAATTTTGTGGAAAGTGGGGAACGGAACGGAGTGTCTTAACACTATGTTCCTAAGTTCCCTCTACTCTGCCATGTGTGGGACACAGTGTGAAGCTGAGAGAGTGAAAAATATCCTATATATGTTGAAGACCTCACTTCAAACGTTGTTCATCAATTTTAAACATGACTGCTATGCAACGCTCATTCAAAGTCCGGGCTTTTTACTAATGCTTTCAGTGCTTAATTAACATCCTCTCTAGTGAATAGTGGAGTACTTAATACGGGATGCGAGATAGGAATTCGTATAGTACCTAATGGAGTTTGAAAATGAAATCGAAAATAATGTTTGACTTTAAATGATAATGAAACAATAATAATAGAAATCATGGTGATTTTTTAAAGCGCGTCTTTGGGTTCCGCTATGCCTAAAATTCGGATATTTTTTTTTAATTACTAGCAGATACAATTAATCTATTTAAGATTAATTGAAAAAAGAAACGTTTTTCAGAAAAAAAGTAATAAAGACGGAAGCATTTAAGTCTATAATATACTTGCAAATTATTCACGTGAACATCTGGACTGATTTTTAAATCGGAATGTCAATTTACATGAAATTGGAAATTTCATTAAGTTCCGAGTTTAATTAATACAAATCTCGGTTGGAGTGATTATAAAACTGTGGCAATTACACTGAACTCTTAGCAAATTTTACTTACAGAAATACCTATTGAAATGACTTATAGAAATACTTACTAAATTTTTAAGATTTTTTTAATGACTTTGTTAATCGCAGTGGTTTTTGGTCATTTAGTAATTGATAAAAATAGATAAACAAATAGTTTAAGAGCTGTATGTGCATTTCCAAGATGAAGTAGTGATTTTATGGGCCAGGGTTTTTTTTAATTTTAAATATTGTTCGTTTAATTCCTAAGTCATTTTTTTTAATAAATACTTTTGTGATAAAACAGGGTAGATTGGTGATAAGTCGTTCGTTATAATGGGTCTGCTAATTGAACTAGGCGTATCGTGGCGCAGCAGCACAAGCTTGTGACTATAAACGATAGTTTGTAGGTTCAATCACCACTCGAGGAAATTAAATATTTAATATTTTCGAATTAAATAAAATATTTATTTATTTTTTTCAAATTAAATAAAATATTTAATATTTTCAAATTAAATATTTAATATTTTAATTCCTCGCTCTGGCAGTACGGCAAAGCGCGACGTTGAGTTCCATCACTCAACACACAATGCCTTAAGTTCGGTAGAAAATAAGGAACGAAAATGGATTGCTTGTATTAGCACTAGGTTCCCAAGTTCCCCCTGCCTGCCCTGGCGTATGAGCGGGATACAGGGTGAAAATTCAACCAAAGCAATAACTGTAATGTGTTATATTTTTTAGATGTCATTGTGGCGCATTCTGGAATTGACTGTAAATGGTCTGATGGGACTTGGTCCGTATAAGTATAATTATACTATAATTTTACTAAAATGCAGTTTAGGCAGAGGGATTTGTATTCACTTTTCGCCGAATTTAAGACATTGAGTGGCGGTACTGAACGACCGTTTTGTATTGTTAGCAGAGGGAAGAAATGAAACATTAAACATTTAATGTGAAAATATTATACATTTCACTTTCTCGATTGAGGATCGAAGCCCCAACTTGTCGCGATTACAGTCAAGTAGGCACGCTCGTGCCCCTGTACCTCAATAGGCCTCAAAATACTAGTACAACAATTCCACTTTCATACTATAGGTACTAAGTACAAATACAAATATTGAAGGCCAAAAAGTATAACAAAATTGTTCTAAAACCATCCAACATGTGTGATATTACAAATCCTTTCATACTTTAAATATGATTTAAGCCGAAGCAACTCCTTTCATCGATGCAAAGCGATCGGTCAAGCGTATATTATTCCTGTCTTTGACATTTATTTACGTAACTCCACCTCGGTTAGCACATAAATTTCTATAAAATGAAATATAAACAGTACGCTATTTTTGATATACGCGCGAACATCAAAGTGGTCGTTCGGGGAAATCTTTATTCGTGAATCTGTTCGCTTACTACGGCTTCTTAACCAATTGTGGACTATTAATTTAAAAATTAACTCATGAGCACAATGTGACTTGAATAGCGTTTAATGAATGGATTTTCTATGAAGTAGGTCGAAAGTTTTAAAGAACAGTATCAAGGTGTGAATAGAAGTGTTACAATCGTGAATTTAGATGATGGTAATTTTTTATTTAAAAACTTTTATATTTTTTCTTTATTTTGCACAATCGTGAACTTAGATGATGGTAACTTTTTATTTAAAAACTTTTATATTTTTTCTTTATTTTGCACTGAGTAACGTAATTCATTCATTCATTCATTCATTATATATACATATATACATATATATATATATATATATATATATATATATATATATATATATATATATATATATATATATATATATATATATATATATATATATATTGCATTGTAGCTACATATAAATTTGAAGAAATATTTGGTATTCACTGCTATGGTGTTTAAATAACAATGAAAACGTGTCTCACTAAATGTTGACTGGACAACAAGGATCTAAGTATTATACTAAATTCTATACACGATCACCATAGAACGGAAATATAAAACAATCTAAAATATAAAAACACTGCAATATTTTTACTCATAACAATAATGTTCAACTTTAACAATATTTTCTTACGTCTACGTCTCTTTCATATTGCAGGATGCCCGATGTCATTTCTAAAACCCATTATCACTTAACCGCCGGGAGCTGAGGATAGCGACCGCTCGTTAGCTTCACAGATTTAAGTTCATTGTTTCAATAATTACTGGAGGGAAATTTCAATGTGCCACACAATTCATCACCTACCACTATTGCCCTAGATTTGCTTGTCTAGTATTTCTATGCATAATTACATTGAGGTATTATTTTTCATTGAAAAAAGCTTTCGCAGCTTAAAAAGTCCTTATAATAATAGAATGATTGAAAGCTTCTGTTAATCCTTAGAAATTTTTATTCCTAAGAAATTTAATATTCTAATAGATTTTATTAGGTATTTTTATCATATAATATAAAAGTCTCTGTCTTTTTACTTTGTTTCTTTTTAAAAATATCTGAATTATAAGCATCTGATGAATTTCATGTATGAGGAAACACGAAATTTATGCCTGCAAAGTGGATTGTATGTTATATTTCTCTTTTTATTTTTTACAGCTTCACGCATAATACAGGGTAGACAACTTGGTGACCTATAAACATTTGGAGTATTTTTTTAATTTTCCTTCCAATTTGGGGCACATTTATGTGATAAGGGGTAGAATTCAAATCCCGTTTTTGTTTTTTTTTTTACCAGAATGAGGAATAAACAATTTTTTGATATAGTGAAAAGATACAAGTCAATATAAAAAAACTTACAAAATATTAATAAGCTAAAATAATATATTTAATAATTATCCTACTATTCAGTACAATACAATATACTGACTCATACTCATAATACACTAAGCTTAAATAATATCAATAGAAAGTGCTTTTGAAGATTTAACTCAGCTAGATTAAGAATACCCACGCACATTATCAATAATCCATTACTAAAGGGCAAACAATAAGGTGCTATCAGTACTTTTCATATCTCACCTGACTACTATAATGAATGGCCGAGACCGGTACATTAGGAAATGTCAATAAATAGAAACAAATATTTAGATGGTATCGCTGAGAACCTGAGATAGAGTTGCACGCTATGTAGAAAGACAAACTTTAACTTATATTTATATATAAATATATATATATATATATATATATATATATATATATATATATATATATATATATATATATATATATATATATATATATATATATATATATATATATATATATATATATATATATATATATATATATATATATATATATATATATATTAGATTATACTATATTAGATGTGTTAGAGATAATTGTATTGACAGTTTAAAGAAAAAACAACGTTAGACATATATATTAACTTGGTTGTCAATTTGTGTAAAAAATAAGTAAACAGGTAAGATTTTTCAGACAGAAATTTATATAAATAAAAAAAAAACAAAAAATATAAAGCAGTGAGTTATTAATACAGTTCTATATATTTTAAAATGTATCAGCCACAATTTAAAAAATCTAAATTATTGTTATGCAATGTTGGTAATGCAATTATATAATATGATACAAATGGTATACCACATATTCTTTTTTTTTTTCGCTTATATTATTGATTTTTCTGAATAATAATCGAACCTAGAACCATCTCAATCAGTCACTACTCTAAATTTAAAAAGAAAATAATATAACACAAGCTCTAACACGCTAGCTTAACATTTATCCTATAAATAAATCCAGTAAACACCAAACAACCGTTATTACGACGAGGGGAATTAGATGTACCGTATTCAAAACATAGCTATTGAGACCTCGGTACAGATTGTATAGCATTGAAGTACAGAATATATGGTAGATCGTCGATAGCCCCTTTTTCTTAGCGACACCTTGTGCTTAACAAAGGAGCTGTTTGGTTCGACTGTGGCATCTGAATGGGCTCGCAATAACGTCCTGGCCAAGCCTCAGATACCGCGAGATCGGTTGCAGATAAACATTCTGTATAGAGATTTATTAATCTCTTACATGAACAATGCCAAAAGGGCACCTGGAACTTTTTTCTCATATATTTAGTGGATTTTTTTACCCTTGTTTTAAATAATAAAGAAGTTGATAGCTAAGTTTTATCTTATATATACAGTTACAATTTATATAAATATATAAAGACAACGAAAACTAAAGGAAGTTAGACAAAACATTAACCATAATTAATATAATAATAGTTAAACAGTATTATATAATAAGTTATATAATATTTGTTTCTTATGAAAAGGCCTGTAAAGTTTAATTTATCTAGATCACGTATGACAAACGTACCGTAATAAATAATGTGTCATCTCAGTACTATGGAAAAGCAGAGATTCTTACACGTCCTTTCGCAGAAACTCGCTTTATTAATTTTAATTTATCTCACGTACGGATTAAACTTTAATTATTGATATAAGTCTGCTAGTATCTGTTGCTGTCATATTTTATCTTTTAATATTTTTTTGTTGAAAGTTGTTATTAGATAATTGTTTTTTTTAGATAAGCAACTAAGAAATTATAGTTAATAAAATTTAAAGATAAAGTACAATTATAAAATATATGTATGTATAAGCAATATATTAAAAAAAAACTGTTTCTTATTACCGTTTCCCTGTGGCGCAGGCTAGCGATGGTTGTGGGTTCAATTCCCAGTAAGTAAAAATGAATTTATTATTATGTTTCTTTTATTTCTGCGCTTAGGTAAGAAGACTGAACGTGGCGTTGACTTCTGCTAACCAACAAGTAATTTCTAGAAAAATTGGTGAAATGTGGGAAACGGATGGTTTTGATCTTTTACTATTTTCCTTACTATTAAGAATTAAACGTAGAGCTGAAGAAAGAAAAACAAAAAAGTACATGTTATCATACAACTTCTGTTGATGATAATAATATAAAACAACATTAAAGGCGTCGTGGCGCACCAGAAGAGCATTTGATCGTAAGAATGACTGGTTTGGGTTTAATTAACGCTAGACGGAATAAATTGATTCGATTTTCTTGCCTTGGTACCACGGCAAAGTGTGGCGTAGGTTTCTAATACATTTCAAATTTGAATGAAGTCTCAATTTTAAATATCTTAATACATATATATCTCTACGGTGTTAAAAGCACATTAAATATATTATATATAAGGGTATATTAAGAAATAGAAATGTGGTGAACGGAGTGTCTTGGCACAAGGTTCTCACTTCCCTACCTTGCTAATGGAAATCTACAAAAAAGCTAAATATATTTACACACAATAGGTAATCACAACAAAAAAGACAACCTAAGCATTTTTATAATTAAGTTTATTATTTGTAGCTGATTAAAAATATAAAAACGCGTGCATTATATTTCCAAACATTTCTTTTTCTCCAAATTATATTTTTATTAAAAATAACTTAATTAATTTTCTTTAGTGTTCATATTATGTCCCGCACATTGCGGGATAGGTAGAGAGAACTTGGGAACATATTGTTAAGACTCTCTGTTCCGCTCCCCACCTTCCACCGAGGCATTGCGTATTGAGTGGCGTAACTCAACGTCGAAATTAGGTTAATTATTTTAATAAGTTAAACTTCAATGTGTGGATTCTAATATCTGTTCTCTTATTATAGCCATGATCATGATTATAAGTATACCTCCATCGAAGAGTAAACAGAGAGAATGTAGTGTAGGACACTCCATTACCCATTTTCCGGTGTTTTTTTCTTTTTTTCAAACTATACACAATGTCTCAAACAAATTTGGGAGGCGGTTCTAAGAACGAATCTTCATTTACCAGAGCGTGGAAATTAAAATGAGTCAAATAAGATCATCCCTGAGTGACAATCGAACCCACAATTATTGCTTTACAGTAATACTCTCTGTTACTGCACCACAATCGCTTCAGAACTTGAATATTTTAAATAACTTATTTATTTTTAAAAATCAACATTGACACTGTTCATTTCAGACATAATCCTTTAGTGGAAACAAAGTAAAAGTAGTAAAGTGTAGTTACTTGGAGAAATTATTTGTTCTCAGAATCACACTTTAGAAGATCTCTACAGTATTTTCAAGAATTATTTTCTATTGTCGTCCAGCTCATTTATATATTTTGTTTTAGAAATTAACATTGAAAACTAATTATTTAATTTAAATAACTTTTTTTATTGTCCTTATTTATGTGTCTTAAGCTTATATATGTAAAATTGTGGGATTTTAACCTGCACTTCTTGAAAATCGTCCAATATCAACACTTTAAAAATAAAAAGAAAAACACTCATAGTACGAAAATCAAGTTTATACTATACTTTTACATATAATACAATATCGTTTTATTCGACATTTTTTGCGTAATCACTGTACATCTAAAATTTATAACTCAAAGCAATTCCAGTGGAATTGTCAGCTTTTCCTGTATGTACGGCATGTTCCATATATTTTTTAGATGATTTTTAGTGTATGAATAGAACATTTTGAACTATGCCAGTATGAATGCGATTAGTAAAATAGTACTGATAAAACTTTTCGTTGGCAGGACATTTTATATGGCTCCTCTCTTTGTTCCGAAAAATTGAAAATTCTTTGTTAAAATATTTTACTGAAAGCCCAACAATGACACGAATTCAACTCAGTCCACTTAGTTTTAGGAACGTTTAGATATTTTGAAAAATAAACTCTTTTTATATTTATGCACGCCTTTTATGAATGGAAAAAACGAACGAAAATATGTTTAAATAACATAAACGTTTTAAATTGAGGCACCATTTTTAATATTTTTATTTCATATAATATATTAATACTCACAGATGAAAATGTAGTTTTGTCGTTTACATATTGTTCCTTTTCAATTTCAAGCTACAGCATAGTAGTTGGTAGGGGGAATTTGGAAATTTGTGAACCCAGTGTTAAGAAACTCCGTTTCCATCAAGGCACTTCCATTATCCACTCTCCGCCAAATTTCAGAAAATGCATGTTGAGTGTCGGAACTCAACGCTTGATGAAACGAAAGAGAAATTTTACCAGAGGTGGTAAATAAAAATAACTTAATAAGCGAATGGAAATCTAACCCATAATATCACATAAATATGCGACTACGCAAATATACCCTAATATTAAAATAAAATAAATTCCTATATATATTTTATGTATGACGTTAAAGTGTATTATTGGCAATTTTAAATCATAAATTTGACTCATATAGAGTTTAACTGAGATTTGTATAATAATGTGTAAACAACGTCGATTTAGCGTGCGGTTAGTGAATCTCTTAATAAGCATAATAATACATTATGCTTACCAAAGCGTTTAAATTGAAACTTTATATTAAAAACGTATATTTTTGACAGGCATCAGTACTAAAGCATTTCATTTCATTCTTTCATTTTCTCAAGTGGTAGTCGAAATGATAACATGTCGATCTTATAGTTACCCTGTCCTAGTACACAACTGACCTTAAAGATCAAAATAACGAAGATTTATACAATCTAGAAAAAAAAACCAACCAAACTCAAGAACATGAAAGACCAGAGACGAATGAATACTAGTTCTAGTACAAAATTTAATGCTGAATCACTGCTGCTGAATTACATATATACAACCAGATATAACGTAAAAAAAATATTAAATAAATTGAAATATTTTGGTCATTCAACAAATATTATAAATTTTTGTATAAGAAAGTAGAACAAACGATAAATTCGTTGGAATTTAACCAGTTGTTTAGTAGAACGCTATCGAAATGCTAAGAATATAGAAATTATGGGAAACATTTAAGAAGGGCTTATCTATTTTATGCTTGGCTCGGAATTTTGTTGAATCTTTCTCGCGATGCTGCGATCGGATTTCAGAATTTTAAACATATAATAGTAATACATATTTATGAAACGCTTAAGATAAGCTCAGATACATGTGGCGTGTAATGATACAAGAAACATCCATTAAATTTAAATTATTTGGAAGTATTTGACCATTTTACAAAACAAAAAAAATAATGTTTTTTCTATATATAATTGAAATAAAGGCTACAGATACTTCTTCTATACCTTTTTAAACTTTTCCGTAATTATCAGCTCTGATTTTATTTCATACTGCTTGAATAATACAATTTTATTTACTAATTTCAACTATTTATTTGTTCTAGTAACCTTATCACGTTAAAGATATTGTCTTTAACGTGATAAGGTTATTAGAGATATTCTCTATAATTTAAAAATTCAGCTAAATTCTGGTGAACTTAATCAAACGTAACTTTTAAATTTTTCAACATAACTAAAACTCGTCAGATTTGAGCTGCATTTTATCTGATTAGCCTTATCTCATAAGCGCGTTCAAACATGTTAAAAATCCCACACAAAATTTTTAAAAATTACTATTTTGTGTCTGTTACATTAGATTTATTATAAGTATAGATTTTTCTGCAACTTACACTATGATCATTAATAAACATAATTATTTTCAAATAGCTTATTCCTAAGATGGTCGAGGTATTTTAATTGGGTTGGGAAACTCACGGTGGGGTAGGCAAAAGAAACTTGAGAACCTGGTGCTACGATACTCCGATATGTTTCTCATTTTCTGATAATCTGTAGCATTATCTGTTGAGTAGCAGGAGCTCAATTCTGTGCTTTGTCTATAATCAAAATAAACTAAATGTTCAGTCTAAAGTATTTTACATTAACTAAACTTAAATTAACCTAAAAAACTGATAGGTTAATTAGAAAAATAAAGTCATCAGTCGTAGAGATACTGGCCGTCATGGTGCGGTTCGTCTTCTTTTATTCACTCATCTTCTCACGTTTTGAGAAACGGAAAAGCGGAATCACTGCTTTGGCCCACTTTTAATGGTCTCTGGCGGCATTCATGGATATAACTGCGTCAATAGCTGGAGGGGAGGCCCAGGCAGGTGTAACCGGATGTCTCTGGAAAGACGCCTCTTGGCTTCCGGTGACCTAGTGTGCCACGGTGTGATGTCCTTGAGGTGCAGGTAGTTCGATGCATCGGCACGACGCAACACGTTAGCCGCCGGTCGATGTAATTCTCCAGGCTCTTTATCTTCAAGTCACGGTGCAAGGTAGTGTTGCAAAAGAAGTATGGGGCCTGCGTCACTCGCCGAAGCCAAAACTTCGTGCGCAATGGTAGCTTGGAACTAAACAAGTGGAGGAGCAACTGAGTTTCAGCCTTCCCTGCGTTGCCGGCAGTTCTACACCTGGTCGGACATCTTCAATTCGCGGTCGATAACGACACCAAGGCACGTCACGCTACTGCTTCAGGGAACCTGTTCACTCTGCAGACTTGGAGTAGGTGGCAATCTTCTATGTTTTCCGAAGAGGATGGTCCGAGTCTTCCTTAGGGTGAGTTTCCACTCCGCCAGCCAGCTCGGCAGCAGGTCAAGTGCGCGCTGGAGCTTTACTGCTGCACGATCCTGGCTGACTGACATTGATAGCAGGGCGATGTCATCGTCGTAGAGCGGTAATGGGCGAGGTGGAGAGTCCAGCACTAAATTCAGTTCTAAATGACAAGCCAGGATATCTGATAACTCCTCCGCAAAGAAGCAGGGGGAGCCGTCTAGATGATATAGCGGCTAGACAGACGGCTACTTCTTAGTCAATTGGCGGCTGAGTCAGTTCAATGAGGGCTGGCCTTCAGCTGCAACCTCTATCTGGTGCTTCCAGGTATCGGTTGCCAAATCTACGAGTGACACCTGGATATGTTCGGTGAGTTCATTCAACCAGGTTTAGAGGGCTTGATCCCAAGTGGATCAGCGCCCGTATTTTTCACGGGATCAAATGGCAAGCTATGCAGTTTTATTATGGTTGTAGCTTCCCACAAGACCTCTTGAATCGAACTGGTCAGTGCGCTGGAGAAGTTAATCAATGCTGGCGGGGTTGGGAAGGGAAGGGGTTCCGATCAGTCGAGGACTGCTGCGACTGCTGCAAGTATTCCTCAAACTTCTCCCAGGAGATCCACTTCCTCGTCGGTGGGTTTCTAGCTCTAGAGAGTCAGCTTCCCCGAGACTATAGCGAGGACAGGCTGATTATCCGAGCCAAAGACGTACGGTAGTGTATCCAGATCGAAGGCGCCAAGTCCTTATGCACCACCAGATCGATAATGGAGGCAAGGATGTCGCTCCTGTTCGAGTAATAAGTCGGTAAGTTGAGGCCAACTATCTTATAACCAATGATGGGTAGACTCGTTGTGGAGGCGCCTTCTAGTAGAGCAGATGGAATGGCACCTCCAGGCGGGATGATGTTCGTTCCAGTCCCCTGAAGCGAGTGTTGGGACGAAGCCGCTAGACTGCAGACTTTGCTGGAATTCAGAGGGCTAGAACCCGGACGATATACAGCATAGAGCCGCAGCAGTGGTCCAGATTCTTGGTGTATCTCATTTCTTAATGTATCGGACTGGAACGACTTGTCTTCGAGGTCTGGCAGCTAACGTAAGTAAGACTATGTTCCTCTGGATGGCGACGATCAACCCCCTCATAGGTGTTGCCGAGGAGAATCGAGTAGCAGAACGTTGTCGTCATGGCCACGACCATGTTCTACTACTCGATTCCCCTCGCAGCAAATTAAGTTCTACCACTTAATACACAATATCTCAAAAAAAACAGATGGAGAGTTGGAAACGTATTGCCATTATATTAAGCTGATTATAAACATATACAGCGTATATTTATAAAAATTCTAAACAAAAATTTATATATTTACAACTGGTTGTGTACGACCGTTATGTCGTTTTTATATAAAAAAAAAGTAAACAGCAGTTTACTGTTCATGCCGACGATATTTGAAAAAGAAGGCTTATAATTTCTATATAACGATATTTACTCTTTGTTCTCATGGGATAACATTGTATTGTTTCCATTGATTGGTTCTATTTATAGAAAAACTGGGGACATAGTTGCTTTTGTAAGTGCGGTATAAGTTACGGGAAATACGATGTATATAAAAACCTACTCAAAGTGAGTAAGACGAAAAAAAATATATTTTAATATATATTTTTAAATATATACACAATATTTACTTATTCTAAATATAAGTTTTGCACAAAGTTCAATCTAACAAGTCTAAAAATCACAATCTATAAACAACTATATGAAAGTTTTGTACGGCATAAAATTGAAAAAAAACACATATGTGATTTGAAATTTTTATAATACATAGATAAAATATCTAGTATTTTTTTTAACTCAGTTTATTATTTGTGGTGGTGTAACCACGAAAGTTTAGCCAATGGCACTATTGCACAATTATAGAAAATATGTAAAAAGGGAATCATAAAAACAAAACTTGCTACAGAATACAAATATATTTACAATATAATTTTAGTCATAAAGAAAATTTTAAACTGGTGTTAGTTTATAATTTAACTTGTACGTTCTCTCATTTATTCTCATTTTATTTTCCTACTCTACTGTTGGATAAAGCGCCAAAAAAATATAAATCGCCTTCGCTTATAATTTAAACGAGCACAGAAAACACAATAGTAGATACCTATATTTGACTGCGTAACATGTGAGTATTCGACACATGTATGTCAGACATGGGTGGGACCATCAAGATTTGTTGGTGACAAGTGAAATAAAGTACGCCTCTTGTTGGATCTGTTATACCCGGACCCTGCAAGTATATTTGCGGATCCCTAGACTGACGCTGCCGCGTCAGCATTATTGCCGCATGCTTAAATATTATAATTAGTTATTATTTTTTCAGTCTCCATCCCTGCGTCTTAGAGAAAGGTTGCCTAAGATTTATTAATTATTATTATATACTATTAATTACTATTTCAAGTGTTTATATACTATTTCAAGTGTTTATATAATAACTCTATAAAATACTATTTCGTTTTAATAAATCAAGTGTAGATAAAATAAATCTTTTTTTTAAAAACGCGAAAGAGATTCGCGTTATAACATTTTGGTGGCAGCGGTGGGATTTACGAAAATACAAATCCCTGGAACGTCTTTGTGAACATTTATAAAAGTGAAAAATGTGATTAAGAAACTATTTGTGAAGATTTGTTACGAGAATCGTGGGCCGCATTGCTTCCCAAGTCGCATCACACCTGTAGTAAGCTGATATGGCGCTTATCTGGACCACCGTGGCATTCTGCGTTATGTGAGTCTGGCTTTAGATGTAAATTCCAATACAAATATTTTTTTAAAAAACGGGCATTAAAATTAATTTAAATTTAATTTCAATAATTTTATTTTTATTTTTTTAACAAATATATAAATATGTTTTTATCACTAATTATTATGTGTTAAATAAGTTCCTTATTTCATTTGTATATGTATTAGCTGCAACGTAATTTAATTTTATAAGTAAATTATATATTTTTTGTTATATTTGTAATAAATATGGCGGAATCTAAAGTGCCCAAAATTATTAAAAGCGATTCGTTACAAGTTCCACATCCTATAGATTTGCCGTCGGAATCTGAGGATGATAGGCCATTAAATTCTTTAGAACAAAAAAAACAAAAAGGAAAGAAAACTCCTTCAATACTAGAGATGGATTTAAATATTCTATTAAAATTTATAAAACCATATGATGGATGTAGGGAAACGTTAAATTCATTTATCATAAATTGTAATAATGCTTTCGACTTAGCTTCCGACTGGCAAAAGCCAATTTTGTTTAAGTTCATTTTAAGTCAATTATCGGGGAAAGCTGAAGCAATTTGCTCGATAAAAGATTTTTTGTCTTGGGAACAACTTAAAGAATTTCTAAAAACACAATTTAGCCAAAGAAAACATTATACACACTTACTCACTGAACTACAAGAATGTAAACAAGAGTCTAATGAAAATGTTAGTCAATTTTCTCTACGAATCGAAACTTGTTTATCACAATTACTGACAGAAATATCATTAAATTCGACAAAAGTAAAAGAAATCCCAGGCCGAGTAGCGGCAATGGAAGATCTCGCCCTTCATCATTTCACAATGGGCCTACACCCTAGAATTTCCAACTTTGTTAGGTGTAGGACACCTAAAAATTTAAATGAAGCAATTAATATAGCCATTTCCGAAGAGCGTGTGCATCAGAATTTTTTTAAAAGAAATGATATGGTGACTAGGTATAATAAACCTTTACAACCCCGACGACAAGTTGTTAACTTAAATAATCCCATGCAAAAATCCTTTGAATCTTCCCGACCGACTTCTAGAATTCCATATCAATCTACTTCGAAAGTCTGTAATTATTGCAAAAACATTGGTCACACAATAGAATACTGTAGAAAACGAGAGTATAACAATCGACACTATGGCAAACCTTCCTCTTCTAGAACCCAACAAAGTGTAAATTATTCTCAAGCTATGTCGGATAATGGTCATGATGAAGTCGATGATATAAAAAACTAGGTGATGTCTCACATCGGTGTCGTGTGAGACACCAAAGAAATACAACTGGCACCAATTCTTCGTGTAACCTTACTAAATCCACTGTATCTTTTAAGCCCTCTGTATCCACTGAATCCTCTGTATCCACTGAATCCTCTGTATCCACTGAATCCTCTGTATCCACTGAATCCTCTGTATCCACTGAGTCTGCACAGTTAGTGAAGTCCACTGTTTCGCGAAATGCAAGCGTAATTGCGCCTCATTTGGCTTCGATATCTTCTAACATCAATGAATCTGCTAAACCGATTCAAACCACTGAATCCTCTGAGTCTTTATCTGTTGCTAAGTCTGAGATTGAAATTTTTGAAATTACTTCTGATCCAACTAAAATACTATTACCTCATATTCAAGTTCAAACGTCTGTATCTAACACACCATTAGCATTATTAGTTGACTCTGGTTCTTCAATAAGTCTTATTAAATTCAACTGTATTCAAAATACGCCGAAACTCATAACTGAAATTATAAATTTGAAAGGTATTGACCCCATAGAAGAGTGCACTCAAACAATGGGACACTTTAATCTTAAACTTTATTTATCAAAATCTCCAAAAAAATTTATAAGTCATAAATTTCATTTAATTAAAAATATTAACTTACCATATGACGGAATAATTGGTTCTGATATGTTAGACAATTTTAAGTGCACCATAGATTATAATAAGGATGTTTTAAAAATAGACGATGAAGATATGAAACTTCAATTTCGTGTACCTACCTACATCATTCCTCCTAGGTCTGAAATGATAATTGAATGCTCTGTAAAGAACCCTGAAATTAACGAAGGTCTCATCTTAGATCAGAATATTTCCGATACGTTACTAGTGGCGAACTGTTTTGTTAAAGTAAAAGATAATAATAGAATTAATATTTCCGTCATTAATACGTCAGAATCTTCTGCCACTCTTAATTCTAATCTTAATTTAGTAATTATTTCTAAGTCAAATTCACTTGTTCCGAAAGATACTCATTCTATTAATTATACTAATTTCTCAAAAAAATCTGATACATATTATAGAACTAAATCTATACTGGATACACTTAGAATATCTCATCTTAACTCTGAGGAAAAGGATGCACTCTTTGAATTGTGCTCCGAATTTTCTGATATATTCCATTTACCCGGAGAGTTATTAACTTATACTACCGCCATTAAACATGAAATAAAGACTAATTCAGATGTTCCAATTCACACTAAATCTTATCGATTCCCTGAAGTACACAAAGAAGAGGTAAAAAAACAAACTAATATAATGTTAGAACAGGGAATAATTCAGCCTTCCAATTCTCCTTGGTCTTCACCTATTTGGATAGTGCCAAAAAAATTAGATGCTTCTGGTCAACAAAAGTGGCGAGTAGTAATAGATTACCGGAAACTAAATGACATAACCATAGGTGACACTTATCCAATCCCTCAGATTAGTGAAATATTAGATCAGCTTGGGAACAGTAAATATTTTTCTACCCTGGACTTAGCTTCAGGTTTCCATCAAATTCCTCTTGACCCAGCTGACGCAGCCAAAACAGCTTTTAATATTCCCCAAGGTCACTATGAATTTACTCGTATGCCATTTGGGCTTAAGAATGCCCCAGCCACATTCCAACGTTTAATGAATACTGCTCTTTCTGGTCTTCAGGGTATCAGGTGTTTCGTTTACTTAGACGACATTGTAATTTATTCCCACAATTTACAAACTCAAATAGAAAATTTAAAATTAGTTTTCCAAAAATTACGGAAATTCAATCTTAAACTACAACCGGACAAGTGTGAATTCTTAAGAAGAGAAGTAGGATATTTAGGACATATAATTACTGAGGAAGGAGTAAAACCTAACCCAGATAAGATAAAAGCAGTAACCCATTTCTCGACACCATCATCACCTAAAGATATTAAATCATTTTTAGGCCTCGTTTCATATTATCGGCGTTTTATTCCTGATTTTTCTAAAATTGCCAAACCCTTAACTTCTTTGCTTCGTAAAGACACTGTATTTAAGTGGGAGAATCAACAACAACTTGCTTTTGATACCTTAAAACGCAAATTAACTACAGCTCCAATACTCTGCTATCCAGATTTTACAAAACCTTTCATTCTGACATGCGACGCGTCAAATTATTCCATTGCTGCAGTTCTATCTCAAGGTTTAATCGGTAAAGATAAACCTATTGCTTTTGCTTCGCGTACTTTAAATAAAAGTGAATGTAATTATAGTACAACGGAAAAAGAGTTATTAGCTATTATTTTCGGTTGTAAAACATTTCGTCCTTATGTATACGGCAGAAAATTCCAAATCGTTACCGATCACAGACCTCTAAAGTGGTTATTTAATCATAAAGATCCAAGTAGTAAGCTTCAAAGGTGGCGATTAAAACTTGAAGAGTATGAGTATGAAATTGTATATCGTAAAGGAAAACTAAACTCTGTTGCAGACGCGCTCTCTCGTTATCCTGTCAATCCAATATATCCTGAAAACACTCCTAATCTTGATGATCACTCTAATTCTCTCGATTCAATCACTGATTTCGGGGACATAAATTTAAGTCCACAAAGTAATAATCTAAATTTTGATCTTAATGATCTTGAAATCCAATCCCTAGAACCTTCTCCTGAGGTTGATCCATTACTAATTCCTCCAATTGAAAATACTCCTATTCAAGGTGGTAATCCTCTATTGGCTGAACAACCCTCAGTTTCTAATCCTGCTATTTTCAATCCCTCTATTGAAATGATTAACCCTCCAAATCCAGAAAACCAAAGCTTACCTGATGATATTAATCTTGAATCTTTAATTCCTACTATTTCTACAGAACATGTAAATCCGTCTGTATCTAATAATGATAATTTAATAACACAAAATCCTTCTTCTATATTAAATAACTCAGATACTGTGAAAAATAATGTCGAATATTCAAAATTCCTTAAAGAATTTGCTTCTAAAACTATACAATATGATACTAAAATTATTGAAAAAAATGAATCCCTTCTTAAAACTACCTGTAAAATTATTTTAATTCCCAGTTCTATAGATCTAGATGAATCTAATGCTTATATTCAAGAAATAATGAATAATATACAAAATTCTAATGAAATTATGTATTGCGAAAAACAACTACACTCTTTTAATAAAGTGTTGTTAAACAATAAAGATATTTATTTAATATATACGAAAGTTCATCACTTCGATGAATGTACATATCCGGAAATCTTCTATACTCTAAGAATTATAAAATCTTATTTATTACAAAATTATACTAATATAACTGAAATCGCTATTTCAGATTTCAAAAATCCATTTGAAAATAATTCATTTATCAAAATATATAATATTCTCACTTATTTATTTCACAATACTAATATTACCATAAATATATACCACGATAACATAATATATCCCGCTCTTAGTGAAATAAAGAAAATTATGCGCGAAAATCATGACTTACCAATTGCTGGGCATTTAGGCTCGGTTAGGATGCTTAAACGTATTCAGGAAAAGTATTATTGGAAGGGTATGAGACATGATGTGGAAAATTATGTTAAAACTTGTTCTCTCTGCCAAGAAAATAAAGCTCTTCGTAAAACTAATAGAGCGCCAATGCAAATAACTACGACATCTAATGCCCCTTTTCAAAGAGTAGCTTTAGATATTGTGGGTCCCCTGCCAGAATCAGGTACTGCTAAATTAAAATACATAATGACACTTCAAGACGACCTCACAAAATTCTGTGCTGCCTACCCACTCCGTGGTGTTTCAGCAGAAGAGACAAGCGATTGTCTCTTGCATTTTATTTCCATGTTCGGTATTCCAAAAATGATTTCAACTGATCAAGGTACTAACTTTACTGCAGATCTCTTTAAAAAAACATGCGAATTTTTAAAAATTAAGCAACTTTGGTCAACACCGTATCATCCCCAAACTCAAGGTGCTCTGGAAAGGTCCCATTCTACCCTTAAAGAGTACCTAAAATCCTATGTTAATGAAAATCAAGACAACTGGCCTCGTTATGTATTCACTGCAATGTTAGCCTACAATACCGCAGTACATTGCACAACACATTATACTCCTTATGAGTTGATTTTTGGCCATAAAGCTTTTATACCTGATTCCATTTACGATGAAGTACCGTATGTCACTTATCCTGATTATGTTAAAATGCTACAACATAGACTTAAATTCTCCCGTCAAAAAGCTCTTGAATATATATGTAAATCCAAAGAGACTTCAAAAACATATTACGATCAACGATCTAGAAAAGTTCAATATAAGGTGGGTCAATATGTGTACCTGAAAAATCATTTAAGGCTCCGAAAAGCCCTATCTCCTGTATGGAAGGGTCCTTTTAAAATAGTAAAAATTCACGGAAACAATACCTTGTCATTACTAATTAATAGGAGACATATAAAACATCATTATGATGAGGTTAAGCCGGCAAGCGATGTCGATAACCATGCTAATTCCTAAAATCTTAACTAGATTAGTATTATATTTAGTTTTACTACTTTTATTTTATATTTTTTTTTGCAGTCATGCATTGTGCAGTCATTACGAGGTGATAGCAACTTCAACTTTCGTTCATCCAATTTCATCGAGTTCAGGCATATATTTTGACTATTTGGGAAGATTAAAAATTATTAACGGCCATCTAAACGTAGTAATACCGATGAATATCGCAAACATTAGATTACATATCGATAATATTAACTCTGTTTTGGGAACAGTCAGATATCTTTGTAAATCCTCAGAAATAATTAATACGGAATGTCATAATATGTTAGAGCCCTTAACTACTAGATATCGAGAAATAAGTCAACAATATTCTTCTATTTCCCATTTACTTGAAACTAGAATAAAACGTGGTGCATGGATTGGGGGTGTAGGAACTGTATTTAAACACATTTTCGGCACTTTAGATGAAGAAGATGCTATTAAATATGATAATGCTATAACTGTTGTGCAAAATAATAATAAAGAACTAGCTTCATTAATTAAACAAAATATTCTAGTTACATCAACAGTAATCTCGTCTTATAATCATTCTTTACATAAATTAAAGATTAATGAAGATAGTTTGAATGAAGCTGTTGACAAGCTCTCTGCATCTATGAAAAATGTTTCCGTTATTTCAAATAAATTAATTCAAATTTCGGAAATAAATTCTATATTAAATAATTTAGAATCTTCAATTCTTGCTTTATCCTTTCAATTAGAGGATCTTATTAATGCTAGTCTATTTTGTAATATGAATATACTTCATCCTTCCATAATAACTCCAAGCCAGTTATTTCAAGAGCTTGCCGACAACCATAGATATTTACCAAATGGTCTTGAATTAGGTGTAAGTTTAGATTTAAGTTCAATGCATTCTATTATGAATATATCTAAACTAATTTGTTATTATTTAAATTTTAAGATCGTATTCGTGTTACAAATACCTTTAGTTACATCTCAGGAATTTTACTTATACCATAATATTCCATTGCCCGTACCACATAACTTTAGTAAGCCAGACTCATTCACTTTAGTAATACCAGGCAGTAAATATACTGCTATAACCAAGGACAAGATCCAGTACACTAATATTGACTCCCTCGAAGTGTGTAAAAGTGTAAACTCCCAGAACTATATATGCAACATCATGAACGTTTTGTCGGTAAACGCAAATCCATCTTGTGAAAGTGAACTACTATCAAAAGTGATAAAAAAATTACCAGTGCAGTGTAAAACGGAATTTCTTAAAGGTGACTTAGATATTTGGAAAGCTTTAGTGAATAATAAGTGGATTTTCGTACAATCTCATTCTGTTAAATTATCTATAGATTGTGTTAACTCAGAGTTAGTGGAAGAAAATATTCATGGTATTGGTGTATTTACTTTACCCAAATATTGTGTAGCCTATTGTAAAGATACAAAATTGCATGCTAATAATAATTTTGTAAACATTACTGCACCTGTATCAAGTCTTTCTAGTTTTAATTTAATAAATGATCCTTGTTGCAATGTAAACGCATTAAGGGA